>JAYXIM010045125.1:0-192640 GCA_037575425.1 Anastrepha fraterculus | reverse complement strand
AACTTAAAGGAGCATATAAGGACAAACGCTTGCAAACAGCTATGCACCGAGCATTGAGCGCAAACGAAATAGGAACAGCAGCGACGGCGGCAGCACATCAGCCAACTCATAACACACTTTTATTCCATTTGCCTACATTTCGGCGCTAGCGAGCTGCCTCCAACACGTGAACCACGTCAGAACGTGTGCGTGCATGTGAATACATCTGCTCGTGTGTGTGTGCGTGTTGACGAGTTTAAGTATGATGTAGCTGTTGTTGTCGTTGTTGTCGCTATTGTACTGCTGTTTGTTTAATGTTTTGAGTTTTTGGGGTTTGTTGTTGCACGAAATTTCGCGTTTTACACGTTTGCTGTTCGAAAAAATTGAAATAAACTAAATGTGTATGTGAATACATACATACATACATATATAATAAATAAACGAATAGGAGTGAGACCGCAAATTGAGGGAATGCTTCTATGAATACAATAAATGAAAAACATTTGAGAATAGGAAATACAAAATAATATAATCTTAAACAAATCTAACAGTATTCGGTTGTAGTAGTACATAAATATGGCTAAAGCAGGACACGAGTACATCTGTGAAAAGTTCAAAAAAAAACAGTCCCCAACATGTATTTGTATACATGTGTAAGCTAATCTGACATACACTGACTAATTTAAAACCAAAATAAAAATCGCGATAAGAAATACCGCTGCACCATATTAAGACGAGTGTAAACAGTTGGTAAGGAATAATGCCTCGACTTTCTGTTGCATTTAATCAGAATGAATTTTCTACGGGGCGAAATTTCAATGACAACATCGAGCAGATTCCCTAAATGCAACTACACCTTCTCTAGTTGCAACTGCATGCACAGCGGTCGCGCACCAGCAGCGTCATCTGCTACGTCATGCATACAAGGATATTATAAACGTCACAGCTTTCATATTATCACACACACATACGACTATACTTGCACTTGCACTTTTGCAACTCTTGCCCACCATTACACTTCTATGCACATAATTTTGTAAATTTTTAGGCGAATGTGTGGTGGCTGTAGGCTACAATGCTAAGATGGCCTTTTAGTGTGATTGAAAATTGTAATAATGAGTTGGTGATGCGAACCGTTTAAGAAATACAGTGCTGCCGAAAAAATAGTAGACATTAACGTACAGCCCATGGTGAATATTCGTTGTTGTCACTTTGCATTAAAAAAAAAAAAAAAATTCATTTACGTTATAAAAAATAAATTTCAAAAACTAAAAAATTTAATTAAATAAATAAAATAAACAAAATAAACAAATAAAATAATATAGAAAAAAAAACATGTATTTGAATTCAAAAAATTAAAATAAAGTAAGGTAGAAAAAAAACTTAGTAAAAATTAAGTCTAAAAAATAAAAATAAATTAATTGAATTAAAACAAAAGATGATAAAATAAAAAAATAAGATAAATTAAAATAAAATTAAATGAGTTTAAACAAATGGAATTAAAAAAATAATTAATTTAATATAATTATGCAAAGTAAAATAAAATAAAACTCTAATTTTAATTATAATTCTTCTCGCTTGTGAAAATATTATCTTCGTATAAAATAGTTCGGATAGCTTGAAGTCGATGGCACTACTTTGAAAAGAAATAATTAAGTTTATATGCAAATCCAGAAAAAATATAATATAGGGTCGTGTTGCCTAGATGTTATCTTAAAAAAAAACATGCAAAAATTTAGATTCTTTCAGGTTTAAATATTTTTTTAAAAATACGGCTTTTAAATTGTGAAAAATTATATCATTTAATATCCCAAGCTGTCATACAGGAATTAGAATTTTCAAAAACTCCCACATGCCTTAACGCATTGAGCAATCTCGATCCGAATGTTGTGTTTCAGCTCCAGATTCGTTGTTGGCTTGATTAAATAGGCCTTACATTTTAATAAACTCCGCAAAAAGTAGTCCAGTGAAGTTAGAACGCATAATCACGTGGATATTAACCGACCGGGAGACTTAGATGGCAATAATACCACGCTTTCTCGTATTATGTGGCTTGTGGTCATATCCTGTTTAAAACAAACATCGTGTATGCCTATTTCTTCAAGCTCGGGCCACAAAAATTCTTCAATCAGTAGCAATGTGCATTGACAGTGGCAGCTCAATTTTTTTCACTTCGAAGAAAAACGCGCCAAATTATTCCACGAGTCCAAAACTACACCAAATAGTATATTTTAGTGGATGTAATAACTTTTCTGAAACTACTCAAGAGTTTTTGTATCCAAAATAGATCCATTTGTTGACAAAATATATCCACTGTGAAATGAACTTCATCTCTAAAGATGATTGAAAAATGAGTGAAAAAGCAAAGAACACGTTCATGAAATTACCTCCGTTGATAATGATCTGTTGGCTTCAACTTTTGTATTATTTGAATTTTGTAAGGACGCAAATGTAAATCCTTAAGTAAAATGCGCTAAATACTCGATTTATGAATGCCAATTGTTGAGACCGTCCAGGTATTTATCTTGAAAATTGTTCAGCAACAACTTGCGCTACATCAGAAATGTTCGGAGCAAAACATTCAGTTTTTGGTCTGCCACTCCTTTTTTCATCCACGACCGAGCCAGTTTCCTTAAAATTTACACGAACCCTGGGATTGTCGACTCATTCGGACGATTCCACTAGTTTACACCAAAAATGGTCCTCGACCAAAAGGCGTTTTTTAAACTAACTTGAGGTCGCTGAAACCAAAACTGAATTTTACTTCGGTTTCCGAGATATTCCTCAAACATAGCCAAGTCAAAAGCTGCAAAATCACAACACGTGTTGACTTTACGTGTTGGGTCATAACTTCTACAATTTTTCGTCGACTCCGACAAACTTAGGCATAAAATGTAGGTGACAAAATTGTCTTTCAGAAAACCTATCTTATGTCGATATAAAAAAATTTTTTGTTCCAGAAAAAAGTTAATAAACTTTGATAATTTAGTAAAAAACGTTAAAAATGCCTTTTTTTCTTACTTTCAACAGCTGTTTTGCAAAACCTACGACTTCCATTGACACGAATTATATATTGCCATGTAGGTTATATGTGTGCCTTTCGAAATTTATGCACTTCAAAGAAATGGCACGCACTGTTTTCGAGATTGCAGGTAATAACTGCACTATTGCCCAAAAAACAGGTTTTTTGGGAATATCCCGGAAACCGTTCTTTGAAAAAAAAAATCATTTTTGGTTTCAGCGACCTCAAGTTAGTTTAAAAAACGCCTTTTGGTCGAGGATTAAAATGTATATTAAAATTGTATATCTGCGTACTTGACAAATGTCAAGGATGATTGAAAAAGGTACCGACAAGAAATTATTCAGTACGGCCAACTAAGCGTCTTTTTTGAAAGACTCTTTGCTTATATTTCGCCTATGAAATCAATTTAAACTATTCTGAAAGTATCTTAGCAATCATTGAAAGGGCGGAAATACCTTCAACTTATTCTCTCATTTCCTATATATATATATATATATAATTAGCGCTTTTTCCTTTTTTGGATGTTTGATCAAGCTCCTCCTCTTAATTGTGGCGTCCCTGCCGATTGGTGACCGCTATTATAAAAAGCTTTTTCTACGTTTTGCTGTATCACGGAGAACTCTGAATAGTATTCACCACGCACCCAGCCATTTGGCTACGGCGGCCTTTTCCCTTTACTGCTTCCATAATTGCATAGTCGGATTACAAACTTTTTTTTAAACTTTTTTCACCGAAAAACAGACAACCTATATGCCGAACCAAGCCCTGTACAATTAAAATGGAGCAGCCATCACAAAACAAAATTTTAAGAAAATATTTTTACGCATTGTTTACGAGTTTGAAATTCGTAGCTTGGGGGCTTACGGATCCAAAACTGTGGTTGAATTTTGAAAAATCTTATCGGATTCTGAATTCGTTTATTTTCATCTAACAAGCGCACAGCAAATAATTTTTTATAGCTAATAAATATTGTTTTACATAAAACCTGGTGCTGCAGCCTCTGTTAGTTCTTGTAAATGAAAAAATCCAAAACAAGAAAAAACAATTTCTCTACGCCAAAAAGGCAAATTTCCCTTTTGTTATGCTTTAGGAAAAAATATTAATATTTTCACGTTATGTTTTACGCTTCGTGTTGGTCGCACTTGAGACAACAGTTATTAACTCTTCTTGCAGCGGAACACTTTACAACCAAAACAAACTTCTTATCATACCCATATTGCCACAATAGCTTAGGCCTGAAAAATGTTCTACGAGTCTACAAGCTTCTATCACGAAGAACTGCAAAAGGATGTCAGATCCTTCTCAAACCAATAATTATAACTATGTTAGAAAATTTCGCAAGTTGAAATGCAAAATGTTCGTAACTTGCCGTGACGTAATTGTACACGAATTGTCAGTTGTTTCTGTAAAATTCACTCGGGGCAGATTACCTATATCGCGTTATGTGCAACCGTCTGTATTGTCTCAACCATGGCTTCAATCTCCATTTTCGAGCTGCCAGTATATTGTGCTGTAACTTCTATTAACTGTGGGCTCATTATGGCTTTACTATTGGTACTGTTGAATCGTTGTTGTCACAACCATAAAGTGTGCATTTTAATGTTAAACAAATTTTGTTCACTTTTACAGTAATTTGCAGTTCGTAACGATGCGATACACCTCATCTTTTAGTATAGAAAACCTTAATGCATTGTAGAGGCCGATTGCACAAACAACTCTTTAAGAAAATATTATGACTATCAACGTCAACCATATCAATTGTATGTCAGAGCTCGCGCATTGATTTGTTACTATAGGCTGATAGACATTTTTTTCCACATCCCCCTAGTTAAATACTCCAGTAATAAATAACATACGTGCATATCTATACATACATATGTGCATGCTTACGCACTAAGGCATTTGCGTTAGCAATATGTCAGCGAACATTTATTTGTTTGTTTGCAAACAAGGCCTGCATCCTTTTGCGCAATAATTTGCAACAACCGACAATCAGCGGCGCGGCGCGACACACTATCCACACTGCCTAGCCACTATTCCGCAACCATAGCTCAGAGCTCAGCAACAGCGACGACCATCAACTAGCAACACAAACAACTAACAATCATTGGCGATGTCCTTGCGCCGAAAACGTTAACGCAAAAAGGAGAAGGTTTTTACCTTCATTTTTTTTTTTTTCATTTTTACTCTTATCTTGTTGTTGCTGTGCTTTTGACAAAAATACAATGCCACAATATATTTGTATGTACATACGTATGTATCTAGTATTTTTTTGCTGGCTATTGCACGCATACAGAGGAAGGGGTGCTAAGCCTCGCAGCGCATATCCTTCACCGTTTTCATATCATCAACCAAATAAACGTAGCGTATATGCAGCCGTGTTTGTGATGGACAATGGGTGAGGTAGGAAAACATGTGAGTGCAATATATTATGTAAACTATATGGATATGTTGGAATAGCGGTTTATTTTAACATACATAATATGCCATTTTAAATTTCCTTCTCATTCCAATGTACATTATTTTCTACGCTACAAGTACTTGCGCATATGTACATATGTAGGCATATCCATGCACTACTCAAATGATTTTTGTTTTTGTTTTGGACAAGTCTAGTATTGAAGTGGCAATAGAAAATTAAAGAAATGGGTGTACATATTTTCACATATTCACATATTAATTCATATCTTCACTTTCAACTTTAAATGCCTGAGTTTAGCCAAAAATTCGTTCACCACCAGACCCATTCGCTTTGCCTCTTTATCCAGTTTAGAGAAAGCAGAACTAACAGCGCGGTTGTTAAGGCCGATGATGTCAATATCATCGGTAAACGCCAGCGATTGTACGCTCTTATAAAAAATTGTGCCTGAGCGATTAAGTTCTGCGGCTCGTACGATGCTCTCCAACATCAGGTTAAAGAAGTCACACGACAGCGAGTCACCCTGTCTGAAACCTCGTTTGGTATCAAACGGCTCGGAGAGATCCTTTCCAATTCTGACGGGGCTGCTGGTGTTGAGCAACGTCATCTTGCATAACCGTATTAGTTTTGTGGGGATACCAAATTCAGACATAGCGGCATTCGCGAAACATCTTTTCGTACTGTCGAATGCAGCTTTGAAATCGGCGAAAAGATGGTGTGTGTTGATTATTCTTGTATGGGTATTTTCCAAGATTTGGCGTATTGTGAATATTTGGTCGATGGTAGACTTTCCAGGTCTAAGCCACATTGATAAGCTCCAATCAGTTGGTTGACGGTGGGTTTCAGCCATTCACACAATACGCTCGCTAGAATCTTATAGGCGATAGGCACAGATTGCAGATTAAATTCCAATCGGCAGGCATGCTTTCATCCTACCATATTTTGCATAGGAGCTGATGCATGCACCTTACCAGCTCCTCGCCGCCATGTTTGAATAGCTAGGAATAAACACTACTGCCACCATTTAATATTAACATGCATGTAAACCCAACACAAACACGCTGTGAAAGATGAGTGTGAAATTGGTTTGGCTCATGATATTTGTGTGGCTGCTGTTTGCGCTTAAACACGCCAGCGGGAGCAAACCCAACAGGCTGCTATAAAATCATTATATAACGAGACGGTTCCGCCGCTACTTTGATATGTGAGGTATTTCTACTGAAGCCAAAAGTCTTCCAAACGGAGTTTACGAGCTTTAATCCTGTTTACGAGCTAAAGCCAGGGAGCCAAGATATTTCGAAAAATTTAATTTGCAGACTGAATCGGTTCTTCACTGAAATAAAAATTAGTTATATCAGGATAAAAAATTTATTGAAAAATGTGTACTGTAGATCTCTCCATTTGTGGAAAATATCAAGACGCACATCACAAGTGGAAAGAGGAGTTCGGCCAAACACTTAGTGAAGAGTGTATGCGCCAATTATATATAGACTACATACATATTTTCTGATAAAAGCGACGTACGACCTTTCAAATTAATTGCCTGAATGACAGAGGTTCTAGCTATTTGGAAAAGGTTGCTTACCAGTTGAATTGCGATTTTTGAACAGTGCCGGGCAATACACTGTAGACTTAAAATTTATCAGATCTTTCTTGATACTCTTCTCCTTGCCATTCAAACAACTTAACTTACTTTCACAACTCTTTTTACAGACCTAATTTGGTGTAAACATTTAAGCTTTGGAACGTGGGTGCTTAGTTTATGAGTTTGAGATGGGTTAGCCTGATTTTGTAGATAATTGTGTAGAGTTATTTTATTTAGAGTTGGCGAAATTGTGTTTGTGCTTTTATATACATAATAGAGAACAGTCGGAAACGGAAGAAAGAGCGCAGAGGGGGGGTGTGTTTTAGGGTTAATTCTTTTACCTTAAGTTGGTATTTATTTGAGCTTAAGGGGGGATTCTACTGTAAAAATCAAATTTTCATGGATTTTGTTTTCATACTTGTATTAATTTAATTAGTAAAAAAAAGTTTAGAGTTACATAAACACAGGTCTTGAGTGTACAAAAAAATTTTTTAAATTTATTTTAATTTCAAAATGGCAGCTGTACAGCCGCTCCCCCGAAACGCCTTTTGAAATCTGCCCACACTGTCGCGCATTTAAAAAAAATCTGAAATGAAAAAAACCAAATTTTTTTTATTATATATCATTATTTTTAGTTGTTAAGCCTATTACTTGCAAAAAAAAAAATTTTTTTGTAAAATTTTTGAAGTTTTTTAAAAAATCGACATTTTTTTGCTGTCATTTTGTTATTAAAAAAGGGGTTATAAATAATAAATTTTTTCCCACCATAGCTTTAAAAACTAGTAAATATTGTTAAAAATATACTATCAAAGTTTGAGCTTGATATGTTAATTTTTCACGGAGCTGTGATGTGGGCAATTTTGAAAACGTGGTTTCGAGAAAAACACGCTTAAACAATTTTTCATACTTACAGCATATGATCGTAAACCGCTCGAGCGCTCAGTTTATACCTGCTTTGCTAAAACTTTTATAACTTGAAAACTATTCAAGATTTCTTTTTAAGATTTTCATGGAACATTCTGGAGTTGTTTCTGAGTATGTTTCAACAAAAAGTAAAAAATCGATTTTTTTTAAGTTTTACAGTAGAGGCCCCCCTTAATAGCTCGCATAGCTGGCCAAAGTGGTCCCACATGGTACGGCTAACTAGGAATTATCTCAAAATATTGAGCCTTGTGCCGCGGGGACTCTGGGAGTTTCAAACTTATGTTCATAGCTTTTAGAGTTCAGACATACCAACTTCACACAGTTTGCGAAAATGTATGAGAGTCTGTGCGGCTAAAGTAAAAAACTATACATAACTTATTCCACCTTTGTGAGTGTACAGTGGAAATATTGCAGTTTTGCAGCAGCCACCCTAATGTTTTCTTCACACATAAACGCACATACTCAACTGCATACGCTTCTATTCATCAGCAGTAATGTGAAAACTACATTGACGGCGAAAAAGTATAAAAATATGTACAAAGTGTGGCATAAATTCAAGTTAAATAATCAAAAATTTATCAAATAGTTAGTGCAAATTGTTGGAGGAAAAATATAAAGTGAATATATAAAATTAAATAAACATAGCTTAGACGCCCTATGCTCTAATCGGTGTTAGAGGAAAAATCAAAAAATAATAATTTAGTGAATAAAATAAAGCTAAGCCAAATATTTGCAATACTTGTCCATTTGAGGTGCATGAAAACAGTGTTTACAAGTCACTTAGCGTTGTTTTATGTTTGGAAAAATATTAGAGTTATAAAACAGAATATAAAAATATAGGGAAATCTTCGTTATTCTTCGTGTCTATTACATGTTGCAGCATTCGAGTTAATTAATTACGAGTATCAAATTCGTGTATCGGAATATTAAACTACCAACAATATTTAGAGATATGTATATAAGTATAATTCGCCGACGTCGATAATCATAGAGTATTAATACATATTTATCAAAAATTAGCAAAAATATCTAACTAATAAAAATCGTAGAAAATGTGAAACAGCTTTAGATACTAAAGATCAACGCGCGTGCAAGTATATGAATGCTCGCGGATGGGTATTATTCATACATTTGGCAAAAAATATGGTGCTAGCATATGTGAGATTCTAAGTATATCTCAGTGTCAAGCCAAACAAAAAATCAGTACATTGCACAGTGAATTGCGGTGAAGTGAGAATGGAAAATCAAAGCAAAAAAATTGAATTAAAATTTATTAGTTAAATTGAAGGTACTAAAGGTGCTAATACAAGTGTAGCTAAAATTGTAATATTAACAAAAAGAGAACAATAGAAATAAAAGAAATTCCCTATAGAATTTGTGAATTAACTTGAAAAATATCAATTTTGGTTTTTGGAATGATTTTAATTTAGATTATTTAAACTGCAGTGTATTCCAATGTACGCGCACTCTTTTCGAGCGAGCGCGTCCACGTCGCCGAAATTGCATTCGTAACAATATCACATAACTGCGGCGGTACGATCGGCCGACTGTTGGACAATGGTCGGCGACGTTGAACAGCTTCGTTCAAACACAGTTTTAGGTTAACACTAGTGGTATTAAGTGGTTAATGAGCATTAAGCAATTAATATTATAAAAACTAAAATGTACAAAATAAATAAGGACAAATAAAATTAAACAACATCAATTAAAAGCCATGCGTAGTGCTCCTATAAAAAGAACATCGAAGAGCTTTTAGTCTTTATTGAAAGAAAAAAAGCATAAAGTGTGTGTTACTTAGCGACTCAATATGGATTACTCAACTAGTTAACTAATAATTAAATAATAATTATGTGGTAATTAAAAATCGGTGCTACGAATATAAATAAAAAATAAAATAAAAAAAGGAAATGCGTAATTGTAACAAATCGCCTGGTGCTGCAAAAAAGGGCTCTTTCAAAACATTGAGCTATAAACGCTAACGCCAATTGGAATGTTTTTAGGTGCTCTAACGGTCTATGAATTACCAGCAATAAATATAGTTAATAAAAACTTCGGTAAAATCACTTTTTGGAGGCTAGGTATTTTCCGAAAATCAACACAAACTCACCCGCCCTACTGGCAACGACGCAGCTTCAACGTAAAGCAATTAGTCCATCTCCAATTCCACATTGCCTACGTGTACGCTATTCCAAGAACATCAATAATAATACTAACTTATCGCGCGTCATTGCCAATTTCCAACGGCACCATACTAACTTTCTTAGCCCCATCGTTAGTTGCAACTAAAGAAGCATTGACTAGCCTGCTTACATTTGTCAAACCCTCCCACGAAGTATTCACTCCTAATTCACATTTACGAAAAACATTTTATAATTGGTCTTCTCTTTGCCGAACTCAAGTAGCGCCTAAAACTCCACAACTTGATACGAGACTCTTTCCCACTTGGGCTTTAATACTCGCGTTTTTTTGGCGCTGGACGTCGCTCCGTAGTTTCGTTCCCGCTCGACGTCCCGCCGCCTGTGCGTCGCCTGTGCTTAGTAGCCGCTCATTCTGGCCGCCTCACATAACAGCGAAAGCGATAACAATAATTCTGTTAGCGGCAGTGGCAGCGATAAGAAGTCCTTCTCGTTGCATTGCTGTTGCGTGATAGTCGACATAACGCCAGTTTCACAGGCCGCACGTTTGACATCGGCAACAACGGCCTCGGGAAGGGATGTAACCGCTGGCGGTGGGGGCAGCGGTGGTGGCGGTGGCGGAGTACTCGGTGATGGTGTCTCACAGCTAGCGAGCAGTCTGTTTCGTTTCGGCAGCAGTAAAAAGCGCGGTGTTTGTATTTGTAATGCCCAATGTAGGCTGCAGTCGTTGGAACAAGCACAGCTCGGTCAGCTAGACCCATCGTTAAAGGCACATCACGGCTCCTTGGATCGACTTTTACAACAGCAGCAGCAGCAACAACAACTGCAGCAAGCGCAACATCGACCTACTGCCTCAGCCGTGCATTCCATTGGTGGCGTAATTGACGGTGGAGGTTCTGGCGCCCTTCTCGGATCAGCTGATTCTGATGGTGATGGGGATGATGAGAAGGAGCCCGAGTTGCCACCACGTCCACCGTCACGCGCAAAGTCGAATGTGCGCCAGATTAAGGAGGAATTTGATCGTGGCGTCGAAGTTGAGAAATTCTATCACCAAATCAACGGCGACATATTTGAGATCACACGTAGGGTACGCGCCCGTGATGAAGATACTATCGAACAGAAGGTGATTAAGCGTAAAGGTTCCATTCGTTTACCACCAGAGCCACCGCCACGGCAATCGTCCGCATCTCATGGTCAAGTATATCACGCGCATGATCATGGGATCGGGCAACCGCATCACGTGCATCGTCATGCGGCCGATAATAACAAGCCGCAGCTACCTCCACGTCGTCAGAAGAGTGCTGAAGAGGTACCCGTATCAAAGAGTACCACTCGCGCACCAGATGAACTAGAGTGGTTCGATCGTAAAGCCCAGCAAAGGCATTCAGCCCGCTCAGCCGAAAGCGGTGCTGTTCGTGATGATACTATTGAGTGGCTAGAAAGACAAAGGGGTCCTGTGCGCACTTCTTCTGGTCCAAGCGAAATCACTGTGATGAAAGATGAGGTACCCGATTGGCTTTTAGAGCATTTGCCTCGCAAACGTTCCATGGTTGAAAGGCCAATACCGTCAGAATCAAAAACAAGTACCGCTTCCTACGCGAAAGCGCTTAAAGAGGAATTGGCGGAATTATTGAAAAAACCTTTATCTAGACAGAGTTCTGGTCCACCCGGAGAATTTTCGATTCTCAAAACTGATATAGTGGAATGGCTGACAAAATTGCAGACGTCATCAAGAGGTTCCGCACGTGAAGAAGCGCCGCCTCCAAAAACCCGTCGATCGCATCATAGGGGCAACGGCAGTGGTGATACGCAACGATCGCATTCGCAAGAAGATGCCACCGTCGCACAACAGGCGGCGCGCAAGCGGCACTCGCTGGGTCACAGTGACCGCAGCGAGGAAGAGATGATTGATTGGATTGCTTATCCTTTGAACCGACTGCAATCGCTAGGCAAGCCACCGCAAGCGCAGCAACTCCAGACGATAGACAGACGTCAGCCCTTTCTGGATTCGCATCACAAACCCGCAACTCCGCAACAGCCAATATGCACGGATCGTGAACGGCGATCTCACGAGCGTTCGCGAACACGCAAACTTCGGCATTCCGCCAGCGAAGTTGTAACTGCACCCACCACCTCCGCAGCAGCGCAAAGTCAGCTGGAACGATTATACGCCAAGCCGCACAAAGAGCGTTATCAGTATGTGCCTAAAGAAGCCAAAGATATAATGTTGCCTCCTAAGGAGACTGCTATGACCACTGCCGCCACCGCCGCAACCAGCGCTACTATGCGTGAATCGAAACGTGAACGATCACGTCGCCATCACACACAGCGATCTGCTACAGTCTCGGACATGTCCGGTCATCATAATGGTGGCCTTAAAAGAAAATCGTCATCGGCTGAACGTGCGCCGCGTTCCCCTTCGCCTTGTAACGATCCCGCCTGTCGTTTGCTCCCCATCTGTACTGACCCGCACTGTCGTTTCCTAGAATGCCAAACAATGGAACGCGGCTCGCGTATGACAGTAACCACATCAGCGTCGACGATGAACCTCGCACGTAATCAACAGGTGGCGAGAGCACAAATGCACACAGTGCCTGCACACATAACGTCGGATGAAACACCAACGCCGCCACCACCGCCTACAGCGTCACAGCAACAACATATGCAACAATTCCAAGCAGTACCACAACGAAGCCTGGTTATTTGTCATGAGTGCCGTTCATGTGCGCCATTGCTTACCTGCCAGAATCGTAAATGCTTCAACGCCGCCAAGTGCAACTCACTGCCACGCAGCGCAGCAGATTTCAATCGGTTGCGCACCACACTCGCTCAGTCGCCAGCTACGCTCGACGATATAGAACCAGCGCCTGAGACACCTTCACCCCAATTGCGCCATCCAGGCATGCAATATCGTAGCAACTCGCAACCTAACACCCTACAACGAGGCGACTCTGCTGCCGCTATATGGCAACAGGAGAACATGGCCACGGTGGGGAGCGGTACAATGATGGCTCCAGGTATGACCCTCAACTCTAGCTCACAACCACCGCTTCCTCCTTCGTCACTACACATTGGTTCTGCCATGAACGGTCGGCTCTACTACAATGGTCGCAACGGTAATGGCATGCCACATCTTAATGGCACTAATGGTAAATTAATGAAATCCGCATCGGCTGCATCGCTTAATTCGCGTCGGCGTCGTCACAAAACAGTGCATTTCGGTGAAAATTTACTACGCGAAGTTTGCCAAAATCGTAAACTAATCAAAACTGAACAAGTTCCGTCCGGTTCGGCGCCAATGAAAGCCAACATACAGATGCTATATAATTTTGTAGAAGGTGTGTTGAGTGCGTGGGTGGACGACGATGAAGAGCAGGTGCGTTCCGGTGCTGAATCAGAGCCTGAACAGGGCACTATGGCACTGAAACCGATTTATCGATGCAATCGGTTACGTTACCAGTGCATCAAACGAATCGTAGAGGAAGCGGCTGAACTACACGGCACACTAAAACTTGGCAATTCGCGTTATCGTCATCGACATTGGCGCAGCACTGCAAAGCAGTGCAACGAAATGTTTTTGCGAAAGGTAAGTAAAAAATTTCTGAAATTTAGAAAGAAATTAAACGCCTTTCAAAAGCTGATACACATATACATCCATATATTCAAGGTACTTGGGGTATTCAGCTTAATATGCAAGTGCCCTCTTGCGGTTCCTGTCAATTATATCCACTTCTTCGAGCCGACTTCGTATTGTACAATTATACTTGACGTTAATATTTTCAGCACAATACTGTAACATAACAATGAAAATGACTTAATTTTTTCCCCGTGTTTTCAAAATACTCTCCTTGGAGTCAATAAACTTCTGCTACTCAGAAGTCGGTACCTCCGAAACGAGCTGTTAAAAAGCTTCAACTCATTCTTCAGGCGTTGAAAGAAGTAGACATCACATTTTATTTATGACGTTGGGCAACAAAAATAAATCATTCGGGGCCAATTAGGATTTTAAGGCGGATGACTTATTAATCAAGTCTTTTGTGTGCTCAAAAACTTGTTCGTGTGGAGAATGATTCGACTTCGGCAGTTGGTTTTCCTTAGTTCTCCAAAAAATGCTGCCAAACAAATGGTTGTGTACCACTCAGTATTGACTATTATAAGTTTCGCTAACAGTACTGTTGCGGCATGACCAGATTTTCCAAAAAACAAGAGGTGGCAATAAATTTCGCCAACATTTCTGTACACCAATCGACACGAGTTTTTCTTTTTTTGGGGGAATTGCCAAACTATGCAGCTTCCAGCGACAACAAATCTTCTTGATGACCACATATTCATGCAGTATTAAATGTATGCTAGTCCCACTAATGGCCAAGGATGCCACTTTCTCGCGATATGTCACATGACGATCCTGCGTTATCAGTTGACGCACAGTAGTAGTGGTAGTAGTATGTAATTCTTTATAAAAATTATGGCTAACAATTGATTTGATTCATACATTAATTCATTTAATATATTAAAGTCAACAAAGAAATAAATAAAAATGTTTGTGACAATAACGATGTTGTCTGTCACAGCTCTTAAATTAATTAATAATTGAACTCTGCTATAAAAAAATCTCTATAGTGCCAGGCTGAGTATATGAAACCAGTTAGTGTTCTCCAATTTTGGCCATTTAGTATATATATGTCTTACTTCAGCGTCGTTTAGCTTCTCTGTATTTAAGTATCTTTGTTTGATTTCCTTCAGTACAGGGCACCTTCCTAAGAAGTGATACATGCCTTCGTCTGAGTTGCATAGTGTGGAAATTTTTACCGCGTTTCCATAAGCTATTGCATTCAGTTTTAACAAACCAAATCTTGCTTTAAATATTGTTGTTATGTCAGCTAACCGCATATCTTCTCTAAAGTATGATTCTACTTTTGAGTGATCTAAGTGTTTATATATTCGTGTGGTGCTTGATAGTGCTTTTTGTTTTGCCATGTTTAAATTTTGTAGTTTAATGTTTAAAAAAAGCTGGGTACAGCGATCTTGCCCGTCCGTAGCAGTTATATTTTCTTCAAGCTTTAGGCCAAACTCCATACCTAAGTCATTGAGTTGTTTGAGCCAAAATACGTTTTTTCGTAATATGAACTGTGTACATAAGTTCGTGCAGCGAAGACTGTTGTATTTTTAGATAGTTTTCCAAATGTATTTCATATGTAGTTCTAAGGAATATAAGTAACTATCTTCTACGTTAGTTTCTAGCGTTATTGCATAATTCGGGGCGAAGTCAGGTAATTTGAAAATTCTTTTAATAAATACGTGACACCAGTGGCGGATCCAGGATTTCATAAAGGGGGGGTCCGAGGTATTTTAGAAGGGTGTTTTTATAAAAAATCAATTTCGTGAATAAAATATGGCATTATTCGCGCTGCATGTCGTGACTAGACGATGAAAAAACTAATAGCTCTAGATATCTTGTAAAAAAAATTCTAAAAATAGTAAAGAACTTTGATTCAAAATTACAAGAATAATTGGCGGTTTTTATACATCGTGGGACACCTTCATAAATAATTACGCCTATTTAAGATACAATATATTATAACATGTGTTGGAGCCAACTTGCAATTCAACCATGTATAGTTTAAGTACGAAAAAAATATCAACCCTGTTTGTAACTTCTTTACTTCTTCTTCTTGTATTAATGTTTACTGTGACTCAATTCACTCCAATAAAGTTCTTCAAACGAAACGGTCGTGTTTATATATAATATAATATATTTAATTGCGCTTTTCTCTAACAACATGTGTTGCTATATAACGGCAAGAAAGTTACCATGAAAGAGCCGTTGCAGCTTTTCCTTATCGTAACGGCGACACCCTGTGTACTGTTAACTCGAAATTTTAAATAGCGCGCCAACGAAATCGCGATGACGGCGCCGAGTGATTTTTCCCTAAGTTTTTTTGGTGAATAACTAGGCTATCTTTAAACATGCATGAACATGCTTCTATTCTTTTGTTTCTTTCAACGAGCAGAATACATTGTGTCGAGCATTTGTTGACAAGTAGTTAGTTTGATTGTTAATACGCCTCCTAACATGAAGAGAACATTATTTTCTTATTTCGAGCGCCTTGATCCAGAATCAGAACCAAAAATAAAAAAGAAGGAAAAACAGGTAAAGTTAAAAATTTGTATCCAAGAACAGTCAGTGTACAGTTGGGGCTCAAATTAATAGAATCACTATGAAAAATTCAAGTTTCAGCCATTTAACTGATAATAATCAAAGAATAGTCTATTTTTAATATGTTGTTTATTAAATTTCTATAATACGACAAAAACAATATTAAACCAGTCTTATATTAAAAAAATATCAAAAAAAAAAATCAAAAAATCAATATTTTGCGTGAGCACCTCGTGCAGCAATTAAAACCGGAATCCTTTTGGGTATGCTTTCAACGCATTTTAAGCAGTTTGTTTTTATGTGGTCGTCTTTTTTCCAAATATTTTGCAGTCTTTCGCTCAGTTGTTCTTTATTTGTAATATTATCTTTAGATATTTCTGTCTTTGTTGACTCTTAAAGGTTTTCAATTGGATTGAGATCTGGTGAGTTTCCTGGCCAATTAAGAACCTGAATTTTTTGTTCTTCCAAAAAGCTGCTCACAAAAAGCCAAATATATCGAACGGTAATTTCGACAAAGCAATGATTGCTACAATGATTCACATTATACAAAAAAGTAGCATTTCCTAACATTTTTGCAAACTACACGTCATTAAACTCGGCAATTTGTTCCTCTACAGTATGATTCTAATAATTTGAGCACCCACTGTAAGTAAAAAGTTAACGTTTTTTGTACAAGATATTTTACTGTAAACAATCATTCCGTGTATACAAGTGTTTTCACTCCAAATTCAAAATGGCAGATCCAATAACAAGTTTCAAGCGAATTACATTAAATTTTCGAAAGATCGTCCGCCATATTGGATCTGCCATTTTGAATTTTAAAAAACTAACATCAGATTTGTAATCATCGACACCAATGTCGAACATACATAGTTTTTTAAGCATCTGTTGCACCATTAAAGAGGGCGTTAAGAAAATGAATTTGCATGTCTAAAAGTCTTAAATTCAAAATAGTATAACTTTTTTTTCATTCATCCTAGAAGTCTTTTAAAAAATGGATTTTAAAGCTACAGAGTATTACTTTGCGATTCCGTTGTGGAAAATAAAAAAAAAATTTACCTTACTCAAAAAAAATTCATAAAGATGTCCAAAATCGGCATTTCTTGACTATTTAACCACAAATTGCCAAAAGTCCTGACGTGCTGGAGCATTTTCAAGATCAAATTCGTTTTCAGCACAAAAAAAACTTCAAGAGTATGAGTGTCTCTTTAGAAATTGGACAAAAATGAAATTACGCAGGCCTGTGTAATTATTCAAAATTTTGAATTGCGTCCGTCGTATTATAATTGTTTTTATTATAAAATAAATTAAAACTGGAAGAAAAATCTAATAAACTGCTAATGCATATAAAAAAATATTGTTTTTTTTAACTTGACTCATACAGAATTGAAACATAAAATTTCAGAGCATGATTCAAATGGGGGGGGGGGTCCGGACCCGAAAACCCCCCCGTGGATCCGCCACTGCTTGACACACAGTATCGACTGTTTCTGGCGAAACAACCCTTTTTAGACGGTTATTCTACAAGAATCGACGGCTACATTGGCACAAAACCAACAGTCGAAGTAAATTGTAAAATCGTAAGATATTAACGCACGAAAACCTTCACGAGCGAATTACATCTTTTTGGTGAGATACATTTTTATACTCACTAAAAAAAGAACAAATGAAGGTCGTAAGTGAAAACGTTACATATAAGTTTTCGAAAAAAATTTCGAATCACAAATCGAGTTGTAAACGGCGTAAAATATAAATGGCAACCTTCGTTTTTCTTATTCTTCCCTACAATTTTATAATCTTCTTTGTGACTATGACCTCATGTTAATTAAGTAAAAAAAAGCAATATTTTTGAGAAAAGCCTAACTTTATAATTAAAATTTACTAAGAAAGGGGAAAAACTGCAACTTAAAATTCATTAATAACACTGCCCTGCAAATTTCAATTTTTCTGATGCGAATAAGATGTGACCTAGTGTTCCCGAAGGGGAACACGTTACTGACAATAACGAACCAACAATAACGAAGATCCTAGCACGTTAGGGTTCTGCTCCACAATTTTTGAAAAATGGCCAAATACGCTATTTTTAGGGGTTTCAACCCCCTTTTTCTCGAAAACCTGACGTGATGGAAAATTTTTGAACTCGGATTCGTGCTCAGCGCGAAAATTCCCTTCGGGAACACTAGGTCACATCTTATTCGCAAAACCGATGCAGGGCAGTGTAATTAGCATGTTGGAGTAAAAGTCTGCAATTTAATGCTTGGAAGCAGAAAGTGGGGAGTCTATTTAAGCTGTTTTGTCTGATGTCGTCAGATAAATTGTTGTTCGATTTATTCCATTTATATACGTAATATTTATAACAATGCGTATAAAACTCCTATAACTTTTCTCACATAACTGTAGTTTTTTTGATATATAGTACATATATTCAAAACCAGTGGGATTATTTGCCAGCAATTGCCATGATTTTTAGTATATGTAATATCTTACGGAATTCGGAGAACCGAGGTTCGAATAGCTGTGAAACACCTAAATCAAGAAAACGTGTTTTCTAATAGCAGTCGCCCCTCGGCAGGCAAGGGCGAGCCTCCGAGTGTATTTCTGCCATGGAAAAGCTCCTCATAAAAAAGCTTCTGCCGTTCGGAGTCGGCTTGAAACTGCATTTTTGGAACAACATCAAGACACACGCCACAAATAGGAGAAGGAGGAGCTCAACCAAACACCCAAGAATGGTGTAAGCGCCAATTATATATATATACAATATATATATTAAGCCGGGTCGATTTGTGAGGAGGCAAAAAAATCGCCCATTGCTCTGTGAAAATCATATTCTAGGGAACAAAATAAGAAACTTTGCCGAAGGAACCATACCTCCAAAACGAATTCTGATGTCCCCCAATTTGGGTCGAACTTTTTAGTTTCTTTTCTCATGTAAAGGCCAAAAATGGTGATATTTTGAAATGATTGTATGGGGAACCCCCCAGGGGAGTTCCAGGGAGTTTACCACTGGCATGGGTGAATCGGCCGTCCAAAGTCAGTGGGGGTCGGTCATACATTTACTCCAGTGGAGCACTCTAAATGGGTCAAAGTGGGATTTTTCGTTCGACCCAAATAGTGGTGCGGTTTATGGGCTGGAGGTATCATTGGACCGTACTTCTTCAAAGATGCTGCGAATCGTAACGTAACTGTGAATGGTGAGCGCTACCGTGAAATGATATCCAACGGTTTTTTGCCCAAAATGCAAGAGCTTGACTTGCATGACGTATGATTTCAACAAGACGGTGCCACATGCCACACAGCACGCGTAACAATGGACTTATTGAGAGGCGAGTTCGGTAAACATTTTATTTCCCGTTCGGGACCTGTCTATTGGCCACCCAGATCGTGCGATATAACACCTTTAGATTATTTTTGGTGGGCTATGTAAAAGCTCGTGACTATTCAGACAAGCCTGCTTCAATTAACGCATTGGAAGACAACATTAAAGCATTTATATGTGAGATACCGGAAGAAACATTGGAAAGATTATGCCAAAAGTGGACTAAGCGGATGGACCAATTGAAGTGCAGTCGCGGTCAAAATTCGCTTGAAATAATCTTCAAACATTAAATTATATGGACTGTACTATCGATTGAAATAAAAATTTCATGCATTTTTCTGAATTTTACGTGTGATTTTTAAAAAAACTTTCCTATAGCTCTTAAAAAATCAATGTATTGTATAATATCCTTCGAAGCATATAAAATGGGCGCAGAAAAGTCCCATTTTACAGCAAAATAAAACAGCATTGGCTTTAACTCTTTAGCAAATTTGGATATGTTTGTACGCTTTTGTTTCTGTTTTCTGGTTCTGTTTTCCCTTTAATATAAAAGTCAATACAAGTATATACTCGTACCTGATTTTGTTGTAATTGATTTTTTATTATAACATAAATAAATATGTATTTCAACCAACTTCCTCTAACGATTCCGCTTAAATTGTACGAGACTTAAAAATATAAGGACTTCTTTGGACCACAAAATTCAATTGTTTACTTTTAACATTTTTACTTTACTTTTAATATTTTTCGACATACCTTAAGTTGCTTTATCAGATATGTACATATGTACACGCTAAAGTTTTTATTATCAAATGAGTATACACTAACTATTGTGTTTTTCTCTGTTACTAATGAAATAATTTTCAATTTAAATCAAATCAAATAAAACCCTTTTATTTGTTAAATATATACCGCTTTGCAAAATTATAAAAGCACCAGATATTTATTTATTTTTTAATTTTTATAATTTTTTTATAAAAACATAGATCATTGTAAAGCAAAGCCCATAATAAACCAAGGTTGTGTATTTTTTCCAGAATTTCTGGTGTTGTTACCGTTTTCGGACGTCTTTGGCGTGGATCGTCTACAAGACTTGTACGACCACGTTTAAATTAAGCAGCCCATCCTTCCACTGTACCAATTGATGGCGAAAAGACGTTATACAGTTTCAACATTTCATAGATTTTCTTTGTTTTTAAACCTTCCAAAAATAAAAGTTCAATCACTGCACGATACTGTTTTTTTTCCATTGTAGAAAATACTGTCGATACACGTCAATACAAAATGGCTTGTGATCAAAAACTGAATGGACAGGGTGAAGCCAAACTTCACATACGAGTATGTCCATATGCAGAGTATACCAACGTAACAAAAACAAATTTTGGCTAGTAGCAACGGGTTTTCTTATTGAACAACGTAATAATTATGCTATTCTTTCGGGTTAAGTTGTTGCCAAATAATGGTTATTTAATTCCAGAACTAATTCCGGAATACCGAGTTTATAATAACGAAACCTGGAAAATTCTGAAAATTCACCGATCCTAAAAATTGAGAAAGAAATATTACATCCCTAATGTGTATCTAATATATCTCTCTTTCCGTTCATCAGTTTGGCAGTGTATTGATAATAAAAGTGGGCGAAAAGTAAAATGGTAAATTAAATAAAGTTACTCGAAAAAATCGACATGCTTGTACCTCAAAAACAATGTTGTTGAATTCTACAAAACTTGATACCCGCTTAGCAATTCGGTGTTTTCCCGTGCTTTTGTCGAAGTAACAAAATAAGCAAGTAGAAACTGAGGCAATTAAAAGAATATTATTATTCTCGATGTGAAGCAGATTTGCACATTCAATTGGCTAAATTGGTTAGGAACCTGCTCTACTTCCACATCACCGTATACAAAAGTTTTAAGCTTGACTTCTTATTAATCAATAAAAATAGTTTGAGCAAAACTGGTGCAAGGAATGACTTTAAAGATAATAGTACTTTTATACACATTTTTTTTAGAAAATGACATATGGTTCCTTACATATGGCCACTTCCAGCGCCGATAAAATACTACGAGCTAAAAAATGAACATGACATTGTTTTAGCATATTTTACGTTTAGGATAGGGCAACAATCAAATTTAATACAAACAAGTTTAGTAAATGCATTCGTAACCGATTTCGAGATATTCCCGAAACTGTTTTTGTTCAATTTTTTATTATTATGCAAAAATAAATAATCTAAGTACTTTTGTTGTTTCAAGACTATTTTTACTTAGCTTGCTTATACATAATTTGGTAGAACGAGCAACAAAAACAAAATGAATATCATTGTCACTTGCGACAGTGAATGAAACTTAACCAAAAAAAAGAGCTATGAATTAAGTATATTGTCCGAATAAAAAACCATTTAAGTGACGGTTTTTGAGTTTGAATGTGTACGACATGATGGAAGTATGATAAAGTATATTTAAATACATGTGACCTGGTCTACGAAAAGGTACCTTACGTGCGAAAACAAGTTTTCGAGAAAACAGCAGTTAAAGTTGAAACTTCTAAAAACCCTTGTAACTTTTTTAAATATTAATATTTTTCAATCCGGTTTGGCTTATTTTCTTTAGCATAGATCACAGTATCAATAAAATCACAGAAGCAGTGAAAAACATTTTTTTATAAATAAATAAATAAGAAAAAGTTAATGCAAACCGCAGGAATCGTTTTAAAAAATAAGTTAGCTTTTGTACCGACATCCATGCCAAAAAAACTTATAAGACCCGGTGACAAAAATTTTTCGAAGTACTGAATACGATTCTGGTGTCAAATTTGAAAAATTTTAAATGGCATATCCAAGATGGCGCTCCAAACATAGAAAAAATTATTTAAGTTTTCCAAATAGCAACAATAACTATAAATAAATGGCACATGTTTGTAAAGGTTTTTAAAGCCACTGACTACGAATAAGATGTCAAATTGACAATTTTACAGTTGACAGCTGCGTTACGTCTCCTTATTCTACTTCGTGGATTTTCTGTTACTACGTTTATGTAATCATTTCTGTTAGTCTTTTGTTCACAAAATAGTGAAAAATGAGTGTTGACGAGGAGTTTAGTGCCGTTTACAGTAAATATTTTCCTAAAAACGATGAAGACGATGATGTTAGTTCGAATAGCGATGATGATGGTGAACTATATTTGTCTCATTCAGAAGATGATATGGAAAAAGCTTTCGTTAAGATAGATTTATCTACTGTGGATGAAGAGGTACAGGAGCTGGTAACCAAATTTTTCTCTAACAATTGTTGTACTAACAAATGCCAAACAATTGTACCACGAAAAATCATCGAGAGTACGCGAAACAACTGTTTAGAGTTATCAAAAAATGAGCATAAGATCAAATTTACCTTTTACAGCGTACCTGTTTGTCGTTCGTTTTTCCTTTTTGTGCATTCATGTGGGATAAGACGTTACAAAAACTTAGTGGATCATTTTCGAATACACGGTGCAACATTACGAGTGCATGGACAAGCAAATAAACCATCTACAAATCCGAAGGCGTTGAAGTCAGCTGACATTCAAAAAACTGTCAAATTTATCGAGTATACAGCCGATCTATTGGCACTTCCCTTGCCGGGACGGCTTCCAAAATTCATCGGATATCGGATTCGTAATCAGCAACGCCAAAAACCCCCGTGTATTGAATCTTAAGAGGATCCGTTATATTTTAAAAAACATGTCCGACATATTCGATCCGCCATTTTGATTTTAAGTAATCTCACTTCATATTCATATTCAGCGACCTCGCAAACCCCCGAATAACAGTTTTTAAATATTTTAATTAACTTTTGATGTTGAAACAATGCCACAATTCGTGACAAAAATTTTGACAAATCCTTAAAAACCACCATTTATAAAGTTACGAATACATTTTTTGTAACAAATTTTTTGAAAACAGACTTCAGTATCGTATTCATTAAACCTCAGAATGTCCAGAAATGGTTCAGTTTTTAATTTGCACAAATTATTGTCGTCGTTATTCTAATCAAAAATCAGTCTTTTTCGCATTTGTACTTTTTTTTTTTTTACTTTTAACAAACTTTTAAACAAATTATGACTTTCTGGTTTTCACCATTTTAAAGAGCCTTTCACACACTATTCAAATCAACAAAAAAGTGAAAAATGATTTTTTGACACGTAAGGTAACTTTTCATAGAGCAGGTCACATATATTGGCGCGTACACCCTTTTTGGGTGTTTGGCCGAGCTCCTCCTCCTATTTGTGGCGTGCGTCTTGCTGTTGTTCCACAAATGGAGGGACCTACAGTTTCAAGTCAACTCCGAACGGCAGATATTTTTTTTATGAAGAGCTTTTGCATGACAGAAATACACTCGTAAGCTTGCCATTGCCTACCGAGAAGCGATCGCTATTAGGAAAAACGTTTTCTATTTTGGTGAGATTCGAACTTACGCACTTCCAAATAGTTGTCACACAACAACCATTCGGCTATCACGGCTGCCCATATACGAGTATAACTACTCGAAAATTCTCGGCGATTCGGTCAAACTTCACAAGCGCATTGCAATTCATCACATTTCAGTGCATTCAGTTTGTTTTTTAACTGAATATAAAGAAGGTGGCGTGAAAAGTAAACAGATTAAAATTTTTAACGAAACGCATATAGTTTAGTGAAGGCTGTGCGATTAATCCCAGACATTTTAAGGTTAGACCGGTGCACCGGAAAAACCAGGAAATCTGACATCCCTATTTAGCGCACACCGTTAATATATAAGCTGGCAAACAAACATAGCTATTTATTCATATACGAGTATGTATGAGTGTATTTGCGTGAAACTGGTGAAACAACTATACATAACGTGCAAAACCGCGCAGAACGGTGCAAAACAACAGTGCTAGAAACACAAATCCCTATGCGCCAACGGCAATGGCACCATCATTCGCTAATGTGCCACCATAGAGGAAATACGCTAAAATATGAATAAAAGCGATGCCACTACAATAAATGTCGCATTCAGTTATCTACATTTTCTTTCTAAATATTACACTATTTTCTTTCTGTTATTGTTGCTTTCGCGCGTTTCCCATTTACCATTTTCCATTTTTAGTTTTTGGTTTTGTTTTTTTTTTTTGTATTTTTTCAGAATTTGCTTTACTGTTTTACGTTTTACTCTTATTGCGGCCTGCCATGTCATTTCATGGATTAAGTAATTTCTATGCGAATTATAATGGCGTACAATGCACACATCCATGCGCGCATACAATATATTTACGCAAATGCATGGGCATGGGAGTTGTGTGTGTGTGTGTCTGTGTTGGTACACATCCATTGTAAGTGTATTCAAATATGCACACATATACTTACATATAGGTATATTTCAATAGTTTCATTCAAATACAAAGGGGCGCCTAATGCCAATGAGTTTAAAGTGAAATGGTGGAAAATGCGGTAAATACCGAGTAATTCATGGAATAACACAAATCCCCATTGCTTCCGCAAGGAGCGTTTTTAACTTTCACAACAAAAAGCTTGGATCAGAAATTCCAATTATTTGCATTTACTATCGTTTGTTTGAGCATTTGCGATACGTGTTGTGGTGTGATTGCTATTGCGATTTTTGAGTTATTAGCCTAACTTTCTGTACCTTAAAATAGTTTAAGAATAATCCGCTTGACTGCATTAATCTGCATCCTGATTATATTAAATACTCACTGTCAAATGATGCTAACACAATTACTTGCGTTTATAGGAAGAGGTTTTTGTATATTTTACATACATCTTGCAGTACACAACAGTTTGCCAAGAAAGTTTTCTTACAAAGGGAAGCATTTGGTTTTTTCCTTATATTTTTAATAAATTTTTTTTTCTGCCTTATTTCGACGATGAAACCAATGGTTTCAGACAATTTTCTCACTTATCTTCAATTCCTGGGCAGTGCAATAAATGCTCACATGGCGATCTGGCTATACGATTTCTAATAGTAGCAAAGAAAAATGACTAAAAAGCACTACTAACCCACTTGAATTCACTTGCTACTGCTTTCGTGCACATAATCGGCATCACAAATCTATAATGAAGAGATATATAAGAGTTGAAAACTTATTGTTAGACTTAATTTTACTTATAAGCGATTCAGTAAATAAAGGAAAGAAAAAAATTAAGCTGGCTAGGAGCAAATTAGTATATTTTCCCCATGAGTTTGCTAACACAAGAGCTAAATTGGCAAAAGATGAACCCTTAGAAGATAAAGGAATTCTTCATTGCTAAGAACGATATTCTTTCGCAGATACGAGACCCACATGAAAACTATCATCACAAATAATGGAAAATATACTTCATAGCTGCAAAAAAATAACTCGAATGGAGAAAAATCAAAATGCTTTATTCCTCACTTACGTTTGTAAACAACGATTTTTTAAGGTCACGCGTTAACTAAATAAAAAAAAACTATCCGAACCAAAATGTGAGCTTTGCAATCATCATCTCGATGTTAAGCACTTTTAACTGCTCTGCTTTAGCTGATCATCGTCAAAAAATCCTTAAGTACCAAGGCATTAACGGTAACACTTTTATGTAACCTTTGACATTTGTCAAGTAGACAGATGCACGGATTTTACACAATAGAACAACGCGTCAAAATTATTGAAACTTGTAATGAAAATGGTTAATCCTGAAGAACAACATAACGCAAACTTCCTCATTTTTTATGGAAACAATCGCCTGTAGGAGTCAACAATTAAATACTGGTGAAAAAACTTCTGTCGAGGATAGAAAAAAGACTGATAAACCAGACTGGGGGTTTTTTCAAAAGTAAAGATTCGTTCGAGATTGATGAACTCAATGGGTTAATGTGTGAGCGAGTTCTTGAAAATTTTAATTCTTCTTGAAAATATTAATTCTCGTTTCAATCATGTCATTTTTCGCTTATAATCGCTAAGAGTTGTATTTTGAATAAAAGTAGTGAAACCTGAGAGATTCTAAATGTTTGCTTGTTTTATTTTTAAACGACATCTAGGCGCGTCTATTGAAAAACCGTTCCGAAACTTTAGTAAATCCCCGATATCCTTTGAAATGAGATCTTTCAACTGATCGAAAAGTTGCCTACCTAAAGTGGTATACGAGGTGTGTTTAAAAAGTATCATGTCTCTCACTCCCGCCGAAAAGTTCGGCCATTCTGAATGTTCAGTTAATTGTTGACAGCAGAAGCTGCCTGCACGTATTTCGGCGCGTCTTCGATTTTTACCTATTCAAAAAGATGGATCAAAGAACCTGTATTAAATTTTGTGTGAAAAACGAAATTAAGTGCGCAGATGCATTCCGAATGTTGACTGTGTCATATGGAGAAGCTACTTTGGACCAAAGCAACGTTTATCGGTGGTATAAAATGTTCTCAGAAGGCCGAGAAGATGTGAACGACGAAAAGCGTGCCGGATGCCCGAGTACTTCAACAACAGACGAAAAAATTGATGAAGTGAAGAAAATGGTATTGGCAAATCACCGTTAGAGAAGTTGCTGAGGACCTAGGTATATCGATTGGCTCATGCCATTCGGTTTTTTTCAATGATTTGGGCATGAGTTGGGTCGCCGCAAAATTCGTACCAAAACTGCTCAATTTCGACCAAAAGCAGCATCGCATGAACATTGCTAATAAGATGTTGAACTCTGTTCGCGACGACCCAAATTTGGAAACCAAAGCTTAATAATTTCAGAAACGCTTGGATTTGCGGAAGAACAAAACTTGGATTTTGCATCACGATAATGCCCCTGCTCACACATCGTTGCTTGTGCGCGACTTTTTGGCCAAAAACAACACACTAATGATGCCACAGCCACCGCATTCCCCAGATCTGGCCCCCGATGACTTTTTCTTGTCCCCGAAAGTGAAGAGGGCCATGAAAGGGCGACGCTACCCTACGATTGACGAGATAAAGACGGCATTGAAGGAGGAGCTGAACAAGATAAAAAAAAATTATTTTTTGAAGTGCTTCGAAGATTGGAAAAAACGTTGGCATAAGTGCATAATATCTCATGGGGATTACTTTGAAGGGGACAAAGTAGTTATTAAATAATAAATAAATAAATAGTTTTTGAAAAAACACAAAATTCGCGATACTTTTTGAACACACCTCGTTTATACATACGTCTAGATACAGTGGTACAGATCCTCATCTATACAGACATACAGGAGTAATGTATCTCTACGCCCATCCTCTGGGCGTGTCTGCTTACTACAGACGTTATAATGCAAATCGGTGCGCTAAGACTTTGCTTATTTCGGCTTGGCAGAGCTTCTGTGCGCCTTGCATTGGGAGTAGATCACAATTGTCGTACGATTCTGCATGCGGGTTCGTCCGCTTTTCTTACAAATTTCTCATTTTACTTATCTGAGTTCGTCTCGATGACGCAATGGCCAGGAATTAATATTACTTTTGAGCAAAATGAATCAACCATCTCTTTAAGAAATGTGCACCATTTCATGGCTACCTTGGAGGTTGTCGATTGTTTGGTAAGGAATTTTATCGCCTTTGAAACTATTCTTTTAAGTATAATAATATTTTATTAATATTTTTTTCTGATATAAGTAAATGAGTCAATTAGTCCAACTTTTTACTATACCTGCATATATTAAAAATAGGATATCTATTAACTTAGTTTTTTCCAAACGTTAAAAAAAAAATTGGTTTAAATTATCCCTTTACCATACATCGAGCTGTAAGTTTAGGCACACATTTAGTATATTCTAAGTCTACACCCGCTTTCAAAACTTGCTACCCTCGTCCTTTCACAAACATATCTGAAATCTAAAGATATTCACAGTTATAGATGGGCTGTTTGTCTTATTTATTACGAGATGCCTAATTTCCTGAATTTCCCTCGATGTTACAGTTTGCTTTCTATCGTGCTTTTCTTCAACCAATAATTTTCTCGGAGTTTTTAGTGAATTACAATCTCCTTTTTACCTCAATTTAGTGCATTGTAATTTTCCATGTTATCATCCTCCGTTCCCCGTTAGCTAGTACTCATCCCTGTGCTATCTCTGTCAATAGATTTACAAGAGGCAATCTTTAAATATATGTACTCGTATTAACAGCAAATGTACAAAAATTTCTGTTTTCGTACGCCTCCCCTTTTGCTTTCTTTTCAGGCGCGGGATCAAGAAGAAGTCCGGAGGGGACAGGTCTGGGCTGTAGAGAGGGTGGGGAAGCTCCGGAACCCCCATCTTGGCCAATGCAGAGGTGCGTCGTCGAAAGCCTTCCGCATCGCTGTTCGTCTTCGACGTCCTCCCGGCCTTCCTTGAACGACTTGTGCCACCGTTTTACCTGGGCACTGGGCAGAGATTGGTCCCCGTAAGCCTCCTTGAGTAGCCCAATGGTTTCGGTACTCGTTTTGTTTAGCTTTACACAAAATTTGATCGAGTAACGTTGCTCCAACGATCGCTGCATTTTCGCCACTGCAAAATCCTAACACACTTTTAAAACAGCTTTCACGCGCGGAGCGATGTTGACTGCACCGCTGTTGCCAGCGAACTGGGACCGGCTTCTAATGGAAGGGGAAGGTCCAACGATCATTTTCCCCGACCAGCCGATTGGATTGATCGCTTGGCAGATACTCTGCGCGGGAAGGCTCACTACTTATCAATCAAACCCTGTACAATATTTATGATTTTTATTACTTCAATAAAACCCAGACTGATCAATGGAAAGAGTTGCCAAAGAATAACATTATTATCTATAACTGTAAGCAGTGGCTATTATAGCCTTTACTGTACGCGGGTGGATCAATAAGTCCTTGAAAGTAGAAATCTGTTCACGAAGAAAAGTGTGACTCTCAATAATTTCCCTGTATAGCTCGTACACTTCATCGCACATCCACGTCTTTGATGCGTTCCAAAATAGTCATCTGCTTTATCGACCACGTCCCTCTTGACCCAAATCTCTACCAACCAATAGGACATATTTGAAAACTGAAAATAGTCGCATGAATATAAATCTGATGAATATGCTCGATATAGCAGTAATTTGCAACCTCATTGATACATTTTGCCAATGCGACTGCGGACTTGTAGAAAACTCTCCTTCGCTCGGAAATTAAATTTTTCTACGGGCGTCGTATATATCTACACCAGCTAACAAGGCAATTTGGTGTTTAGAAAAAGAACCGAACGCGTCTCTCTACCTGTCATCCAGGGAGTATATGCATTATTTGCTCTCTTTAGCTTAGCTTTATCTACATATTGGCAACTTATAGCAAATTAAAATTTGAAATTCAATGAAACATTTAAGCAAACAAATCTTCCATTGCATGTGCAAGTTAAAGAGTGTTGGAAGGGCAACAAAGCAGAAATTTGTATCTCAACATATGGCCAAAAAATTCCTCAAAATAATTATAGTGAAAATTCATAAATTTAGCTGGCAAAAGTGACAGATAAAGCAATATTGAATGGAAGTTTAGTGGAGAGATGCCGAAAGCAGTCATAAGCCGATGGAGTCATCTGGTTGAAATCGCATTTATAGTAAGATGCTGATGGTGGAAGGGTGAGCAAGAAAATTGCTACACACATAAAGTCAGCGATTCATCAAAGTTCTTACATTACAAATCTTGCCTACTTCTAGGCGCACTTACGAGCATGTGTTTCAAATCCATGCAGTCGTATTATGAAATTTCAACTTTTTTAACCGTCTGTATGAATAAACATGTATACGTATATGTAGCAGTGTATGGGTAAGTGTGATAGCATGAATGTGTTTATGTATGTATACCATGTATGCTATGTACGAGTATGTACTCTAATGACTTTTGGCAACATCTCGCCAAAGCGATCAAATTCAGTATAAAATACAGCAGCCCTTCCCACGACGAATTCGAGCAACGCAATCTCGCATTTCTATGTCCGTCAGTTAGAAAAGTGGAGGCAAGCAAAGAGGCCAAGTGAGGGCAATTTCAAAAGTTAAGTGCAACCGCGCCCTCATTCACAGATACAAGCGCACACAATAAAATAACGTTATGTGTGAACGACGCACACGACTATTCCTTATGCCTAAGCACTCAACTTCAGTGCTCGGACTCCTCTGTCGTAGTTGGCGACTGTGTTCTCGCCTCTTCGACCATGCCTGACACTACCATTATCACCAACACCAACAGCCGCCAACCGCCGCCAACAATAGTTAGCCTTTTGGCTTCAAATGTGTATCGAGCAAAGTTTGGGCTAAAATTTAAAACATTTCAGCTAAGATTTATGGTTTGTAGCATCTCAAGAGCAGAAGTAGTTGTATCATAATAACAACAACAACCGTAAATCGCACAAATCGTTGTAGCGGGAATTGTGTCATGCAGTGCGGCGTGGCAGCCGTTGATGCAATGCAATTCTATGCTTTTCCGCTATTTTCCAAAGAAAATTGCACACTTTTGTTTCGCTCTACGTCAAATTGAATGCACAAATATACCAACAACATCGTACTAGTGGCGAAATAAAAAAGCTATATAAAGGAGGATGCTAAGGCCACAGGAAACCACAATAACGATTACGATGACGTTAGCGTTAGCTTTGACGTTGACGCTAGCGCTGTTGCCCACACTGCTGTAGGCTTTAGCTTTGGTTCTTTGGTGGCTATGATGCGCCTCAGTCGAGCACAATGCATTTTGAATTGTTTCAAATGTCTTTAGAAAATTTTCAAATTCGTGAAATGAGAATGTTGAAAAAAAAATAGTGAAACTGCATATTGCACGCGTCCGTGGAGTGTGCTACAAAATGTGCATTGATTTCTTAAGGAGAAAACCTCGGTTTATTGGTTTTGTGTTGCAACGTTTCCATCTGCGGTGAATTTTTTGTATAAATTTCTTATAGAAATAAAGGATTATGCATTTGCATATATACATACGAACGACTTTGTGAGTACCATTTTCAAACCATAAATGAATATATTTGACAATTTTTTATTGTCAGAAATTATGCTTGCTTCTTTGTGGTCATTCCCCTAACCAAATTCGAGCTACGTATCTATTTTTTATAAATGAATTATTATATCACCTATTTTGCTGTGTTACTTTTATCCGACTTTCAACCTATATCCCCATTTTAACAATATATCCCCATTCTAGATTTTTTGATATAGATATGTATGCATGAATCCATCTCGATTCTGATTTTGGGCGGCCCGTATGTTCATTGCCATTTATGTCCTCACAACCATCTCTGAAAGATGTAAACCATTTATGAACTCTGGTATGAGATAGACAATCATTGCCATAAAAATTTTTCATCAGTTCAAATGTTTCGGTAAACATTTTACCGATTTTAAAACAAAATTTGATATTAGCTCCTTGTTCGAACTCATTTTTGTACAGATGACACAAACATAGCGACACTTTAGGCGCAATAACTTCGCTTCCACTTAACCGAATGTCACCAAGCTTTCTTTGAAAGGCAGCTAGGGATGTAACTTCCAACGCACTAACTCATTAAAAATATGGCGCCATCAAAAACATTTTTATGACGCCAGTCTTGTTTATTGGTGTCTTCACCTTGTATATGCAGGGACTCAGAAGAAAGAATTTTTTCCACAGTCAATAATATAAGGACTTCGATAAGCCACGTCGGCAAATCATAACTTTTTGCTAAATAGATAAAATTAATTTGGGTTGTATTGAATTTTTTAACTATGCACTAAAAGTTTTAAGAACAAAAAAATAAGTGAACGGAGTTCCGAGTGGAAGTCCAAAGTAGTAAATTCTGAGTGTTGGTCCAGAGGTGGGTACATGTAGATCTAGTTGATATATCGAATTTAATTTACCTTTATTTTACTATTTTGCTTTAACAAAGAAAAAAATGTGTTTCGATTTCGTCTCAAAATATGTGGTCTGTTGACTATAAGCGTATTCATTCCAGTTACTCCAAAAACCGTAGGAAGATATCATCATTTGTACTACTGTAATACATAGGCATACATACAAATAATATACATACTATATATTTAATTTTAATTAAACTTACTAAACAACAATGAAATGTTGACTAACAATTTATAAACTCTTATTTCAGGTGAGTTCTACTACAAACTAAAAATCTTCAGCGTATATCAATAAAATATTTAATATTTCGCCACAGGTAAGTAAAAGGCACATTTTTTTACACTCTTAAGGATCGATTTTTTGGAACTATTGAGAAGGTTAGTAACATACCACCGCTTCCAATTCTAATTGAAAGGGAAGCTCGCTCGAGTGCCTTAAGACTAAGAGGTATATCTGAACTTAAAAGTGGGGATATGAAAGGACATTTAAAGATCTTAGAAGACTTCCTACATAGTCCCATTCTTCAGAGGGATGATATACTATCACCCAAACCAATACTCTTCAGGAACTTCCAAGTTATAATCAATGAACGAACAGACTGGAGAACTAACTCTATCACTTTCAAACCTGGCTCCCAGCTATGGTTTACTGATGGGTCCAAATTGGAAAATGGTAGAACAGGGGCAGGAATCAATGGGCCCAAATTCAAAAAATCGATTCCGATGGGATCCTACCCAACAATATTCCAGGCAGAAATACATGCCATTGAAATATGTGTGAGAGAATGCCTTAGAAGAAAAATGAGAGGTACTCACATCTACATACTTTCACATAGCCAAGCGGCTTTAAAAGCCCTTCTATCAACAACCATCACCTCTAAATTGGTAAACGATTGCCTAAACCTCCTAAACACGTTAGGAAACCTCAACACAGTAACACTATGTTGGATTCCGGGACACGAAGGACATGAGTGAAATGAAATGACTGACGACCTTGCAAAACAAGGAGCAAATATGCAACTTACTGGTCCTGAGCCTTTCTGTGGACTGACAAAAGGCCACATTAATGAATTCCTTAGGAAATGGGAGGAAAGAAAACTTGCCCCACACTGGCTAAACTGTGCCGGTCAGCGTCAAGCCAAACTATTCCTAAGTCCCAACAAAGGAATATCTGACAAACTTCTCTCACTAAACAGAGTAGATCTACGTCTTTTAACCGGATACCTTACAGGTCACTGCAGCCTGAGGTACCATCTAAACAATATTGGTCTATCCGAGACCAATGTCTGCCGCTTTTGCGAAATGGACATAGAAAGCTCAGAACATGTGCTTTGTGAATGTCCTGCGTTAGGCAGACAAAGACTTCACCACCTTGGTGGTAACGTAGTATCTCCATGCAATCTTTGGAACAACAAACCCAAAAATGTGCTAAACTTTCTAAAAAGCCTAAAACTCTAGGGTTACAAAATAGGCCTTTCACAATAGATCAGCTCTGGTCGCAGTGCGTAATGGCCTTCTAATAATAATACATGGAAGATTTTCATTAGGAGCATCACAAAACGAAAGGCTTTATTTCATTAATCTATTTAAAAGCTTTCACTTATGGTCATATATATTATCATATGGACTGACAAGTCCCGGGCCTAACACAAGAGAACAGGTTTTTTTCAAAATTAGCTTCAATCATCAACGTAACTTTCATCAAGAAAAACGCAATCATTCCAGCTTCGCTCTAACATTTCAATACTACTTTTGTGGAACGATTTATCTTTTGCCTCAAAATAGGCTTCAGTTTCAGCGATAACTCCTTTCATTCGAGCGAAATTTCTTAGCGGTGAGCATTTGTATATTTCTGGCGAATACGGTAGATGGGATAGCAATTCGAAGTTCAATGCATGTAGAGTTGCCATTCTTTTGCCATCATCAACACGTTCTTGTTTTTGGTCAACAGTGAGCAAACGCAGCTCCCACTTCGAACAGAGCTTTATCATAGTCATCATAGTCATCATAGTCGTTCTTTTGATATCTTTATGCTGCACTTCGCTCACCTTCACTTTTCGATCATTTAAAACGATTTGTCGGATTTTTTTATGTTTTCTGGAGTAACCACCTCATTTGGGCGTCGACTGCGTTGAGCATCCCTATGTCCCTACGACCCCGTTTGAAGTCAACAAACCATAGTTTTATTGTACAACACTTTTCAAACCATTGCTTCGCTTGAACGGTATTTAGGTTCTATCTCGCTAACAAACGATGTACAGTTACAACAAATAACGCGCCTTCTGCGTTTCTGCATTTATCGCTTCGTCAGATGTTGCTCAAACGTTTTACGTCCACTGTTATTCATTCTATTTATTACAGACATAAGTGATTGTCTTTCTTATGCCAACTTGCGAGTTTCATCTGTACTTATCTAGAATATGATATAACATTTAATATTTGGTTAGAGGCTTTACAATATACTCCCGATAACAAGAATAGAGTAAATATAAAAAGTATTTCTCACATTTTCTCTTCGGACTTTGCATTTTTAAACCTCCGTGCCGTCGTATACAACTCGTCGTATGTTGGTAAACTTGAAAACTCTCGAAATCAGTAGGTCTACATTAAGATTTACTTTTTTCTGCAATACTATTCAAGGAAAAGTTGACTTTCCTTACCTCTGAGGAAAAAGTAGTTTAAAATTCAAAAATGCAGTTTCCGAATCCAGCGGCTACGTGACCCAGCCATGTCGTCCGAATGGATACAAACGCTCCGGCACAGAAAGTATTCGATGCGGTACCAGCTGGTGGTAGCAGAGGAAGGGGAAGGTCTCCTCTACGTTGGAAAGATCAGGCCGAGAAGGGCTTGCTTTGTTAATCGCGGTCAAAATCGCGTAGGTGGTTATCGCGCCAATTATGAAGAAGAAGAAGTTTCCGAATATCTTATCCGGATATCTCATCTGACACGTTACAAAATACCTTATTTTACCTAAGCCAGATTTTGTACATTTCTAAGCAGACATTCAATTCACGAATGCCGAATAGTTGAGAGCGTTAGAGAGATATCAATGTGGAAGGTTGTTCAGCAACACTTTACGCTACAGCAACAATATTCTCAACAGAGCATCCAGTTTTTGATCTGTCAATCCTTTTTATATCCTCTACAGAACTAGCTTGTTGAAATTTTTTCATTAATGTTGGAATTGTCGACTCTTTCGGACGATTATTTCCATATCCATTATTTCCAAAAGTCACCAATTTTGCGATATGTTGCAAGATCGACCATTTTCATAATAAGTTTCAATAATTTTAACGAGTTGTGCTATCGTATAAAATTGTACATCTGTCTACTTGATAAATGTCAAAGAGGACATAAAAAGAAGTACCGTCCAGGAATTATTCACTTCTGAAATCTAGGCTTTCACTTTCTAAAGGCACTTTACATAATCTTTTAGTTAGGGCTATTTTCGAATTGATATATTAATTATAAAATAAAGCAAAGCAGTATTGAAATATTGTCAACAAAAATCATAAAAAATCGTTGTATTTTTAATTCAAAAGTTTTCGTATTACTTCTATATTAGACTATATTTCGTATATAATTCCACCAAAATGATATAATAAAATAATTTAGCTATGAAAAAATTTACTCGACCTACCCTTTTTCGTGTATCCTGGATTTTGGGGCTCAAATTGTATACACATTTAATAAAATATGCACCTCACGAAACAGAATAAACTGAAATGGAAAGGGAGATGCTCCATTTTATTAAGTGAAAGCATTTATTTTCGAAAATGTGTGCCATCACAATTTACACACCCGCTAGTGAAAACCACAAATTGTGTAAGCGCTGTTTGGTATTACTTAGATTACGAGTATACTTCTCATAAAAAACGAACAAAACAAAAAACACTTGCAACTGTCAGTCCTCAAATCATTACCACTGCGGCACATTATCCACCAAAGAAAGCTTTGTACACATTTGCTACCACAGATGTATTTTAAGCCCCTTGTCAAGAAGTTACCTTTTCCCAATCCAGTATGCTAACCTGTCTCTTTTATACCTGCGGATAACCATTGTCAACTTCATCAAGTTATAATCATCGCGTAACACCTATGCTTGCCGTATATGTAAGCAAAAAATATGTATTTGTACATATATGTTAATACTTATGTATTGTACGAATATATATGTATATATGTACATACGTACGGTTTTTGAGTGCTTACATGAATTTATAGCAAATTAAAATATTGTTGTATTTGTAGTACGGTTGACAGAACGAACAGAAACTGACAAATGACATCATCTGAGACGGTAACAAATTGGAATTGAGTTTTCCATATGTATATACAGGCATATGTATTTGTATGTCTATATTTGTATGTGTGATTTTTGTAAAATCTCTTAGAACCGAAGATGAAAACAAAATTCTCTACAAAATCAATAAATGCAAATAATAGAAGAACAAAGCATTAATGACAGCGCAGAATCAACATCAAATGAAATTGATGAAATAAATTATGTTGTATTTCAACATTAATTTAAATCTTTAGGAAAAAAGTCGACTCATCAAAAGCTAAAGCGAACCAAAAGAAGAATGGACGAATACCAAAACCAAAATCAAAGGCTGTGTTGGTAAAGCCGGTAGAGAAAAGACCATGCCAGAAGAAACCACAACGGTGAAAGGCATAAGAAGAACCAAAACTGGCGTTCTTTTACTTGAATTAGAAAAAAGGAAAAAAGTGAACCCTGATTTTTTGAAACAATTAGAGGAAACCGTAAAAGCGGTCGGTTCCATTACAACCCTCAGACCAAATTCAACTGTAGAGATCAGAGACTTGGATGCCGTCACGGAGAAGAAGGAAGTTGATGACGCTGTGAGAAAAATGATAGCCGGTACTTAGGAAAATATCGACGTTAGGATCACAAAACCTAATCAACGACAACAAGTACGGGCTTAGTTACTCTCGCTATTGAAAGCGCAGAAAAGCTGCTCAAGTAAAATAATATCAAAATCGGATGGGTTTGGTACAAGGATGCGAGCTAGCACACCTCTGAAGCGGTGCTACCGGTGGTTCGGTGTCGGGCACCTTCAATTAAACTGCAAAGGACCAGACAGAAGCGGAAAAGGTATATGCATCCGATGTAGAGAAGCTGGGCACAAAATGAAAGAGTGCACCAAAAAGCCCAAATGCTGCCTATGTACTGATGTCAATCGCAGCGAGACAAAGCATATGCTAGGCTCGGGCAAATGCCCGATGACCAAAGAGCATGCCAAGATATGATTATACTTCAAGCAAACAGGCACAGGAGTGAAAATGCAGACCTGCTAATGGAGCAGATGGTCTTAGAAAAAGAAATTCAACCAGTATTGATAAGCGCACAATATGCTCAATCTGAGAAAGCTTGGAGCGAAGACGAGTCGGAAACTACCGCCATCTGGCTGAAGAATACAAAAAGAGCAGAAAACAAACAAGTGGGAAGAGCTAAGAAACGATCTAAACAATGACCCTTGGGAGTTGGGCTACAAAATCGTTATGAAAAAGCTAGAAGCCAAATCCCCCGCTGCTGATATGGAAACTGAAGTGGTAAGCAAAATAGTCGACACACTCTTCCCAGCACACTGTGCTGAGAGGGAAGAACTCGAGTATGAAGCAACGGAACCCGCCCCATTCACAGAAGAGAAACTTATGGATGCTGCAAAAGCAATGAAATGCAATAAAGCGCCAGGACCTGATGGCTTAGTTGCAGAAATATTGAAACTATTGGCAATCGAACGCCCTCTTTTGCTGCTAAACATGTACAACGCATGTCTAAAAGAAGGAATTTTTCCAGAAATATGGAAAAAACAAAACTAGTACTAATCAGTAAGGGAAAGGGAGACCCAACATTAGCGTCTGCTTACAGACCGTTATGTATGATGGATAGCACAGGAAAACTCTTTGAGAAACTTATAAAACATAGGCTTAGCAAGCCATAGATAGCAGTGGCGGCCTGTGTGACAGGCAGCATGGTTTTAGAAGTGGCAGATCTACCTTAGGAGTCATCCAAGATGTAATAGCTAGCGTCGAAAATGCCCAGGCAGGTAATCGCTATATATAGATCAGACTTGGCTAGAAGATCATGGATTAAAGCTGACCACAGAGAAAAAAGAGCTAATCCTTCTAACGAACAGACGTATCCCGATAGAAGTACTCGATGCAACTTTATTGACAAAAAGAGTGGTGAAATACCTACGAGTGCAATTAGACACAAGGCTAACTTACTGCGCGCACATAAATCATGCTGCCACAAGAGCTGCCAAAGTAAGCGGTATGTTAAGTAAGCTCATGGCAAACCTTGGAGAACAAGCGAAACTTTTAATGGACACGACGAACTCGATTCTCTTATACGGAGGCGAAATATGGGCAGATACGCTAAGGGTGCAATGCCGGCGGAAAACTCTGCAATCTGTGCAACGCACCTGCGCTCTCAGAGTGGCTTCGTCATACAGAACAGTATCTGTACAGTCAAATATAGCTCATTCGACGCAAAATTAAATTTACTATAACAGTAGTGTACTAAAAAACATCCTCAATATCGGATAATATCGCAAAAATGATGTCAAAGTTGAAAAAATAGAGAAAAAATAAAAAAAATCCGAATACTTCCGTCTACAGTCTCGTTAGTTGTCATTTCAGAAAAATTGTCAACACACTGTCAAAAAGGCTTGTTTTTGTTCTTTCGAACTAAAAAACAAATTCGAAATCGGATGGAAATTGGCGAAGTTAGGAGTGATTGTTCACATCAACCTACTGAAAAACGGTTTTATGGCCATAAAATGAGATTTTGGGGGTGTATTGGAAATTTCTCCTATACCATGTTTCTTAGTTTTACTACACCTACAAGTTGTGCTAGGTCTCCATAAAAGTATATTTTCACTGTCGCACAGTGTAATGTATGAAATAAGAGGAAAAGCTTCTTCAAATGGTGTTTGTTCTTGGCAGAGCAGCCCGAGAGTCCAACTATATTTCTACTATGGCCATTCAGAGGCGGCATAAACTACCGGAAAATCTCCTTGCATACCGGCCATCAATCCAAGGGAGGTAGTTGTACTAAGGCCAAAGGTTGCTCAAGAATGCCTGGCAGCTCTAAATGATATTAGCACCCCCTTCAAGGTTAGTCTTATATGAGTTCCGGGACATAGAGATATTGAAGGAAATTGCAAAGCCGATGAGCTAGCCAGAAAGGATACTAATCATCCACTGCTTGAAAACAGAGGCAAGATTGAAATTCCTATGGTAACTTGCAAATTAAATATACAAAATTTTATTCTCCAGGAGGTCAATATGTCATGGAGAAAAGAAAATACTTGTGTCTAATTTGGCTGCAAATAGAAAGAAAAGGGTGCCGTGAAGTTGTTCAAAAACCATCAGAAATATTTAATTTAGGGGTTGTAACTGCTCTTATTCCAAATATGATGGAAAGTTTTACGAAAAACTTATAGGAATGTTTGTGAAAGCAAATCTTATTCGTTGGTGAAATTTTATTTAGTGAGGCATCGTGGCATTTGTCTTTTGAGTTTTCTGTTTTTGTGTTATTTTGTTTTTTGCCAGAACGACCAATATTTATATGCAATTTTTGTATAAATAAAATAAAACTTTTACTTTATTTGTAAACAAAACGATTCTATTTTTTCGATTCACAGAAAATTTCTAAATGTACAAAGACTTGCATAAACACATCTACATATTATTCCCTACGATATGGAACATCTTCTTTTATTTTTCTGAGCGTAATGAGGCGTAATTAATTGAACGACGTGATGCTTGTTTTTTTTTTGTGAATGTTCCAAATAAACGAATGCAAAACACGCGTGGCATGCCGAAGATACTGATGGTAGAAAAATATTAGCGTAAAGAAAATAGACCAATGTTATATAATAAATATAAGCGGTAATGAGACCACAAGCTCGAATTATTGAATGCTTACAGTGGCGGAACATTTAACGTAAATGAAACACGAGAAGTGTAAAAATCTAATCGAGCAATGAAATATCAAAAACGATGGGTTGGCGAAGATGTCAAAGTATAGTAGTTATATGTGTGTACGTTTATGTTCTTCACACTCGCGTGTAATGACTTCTCAGAATTTAAAACTAATAAAAAACACATGAATATACGTTAATCTTAGGTACACTACAGTGATGCTAAACCCGAAGAGTTTTAAGTACCGGAAATTTCGGGAATAGTTGTTCAGTGTGCCAACGTAGGTTAGGTTAGGTTGAAGCATTTGTCCACATTGCGACACACTCAGGCTCATAGCCCATTGCCGCGAGAGCAACTTGTGAGATCTTTCAATTCAACTTAAATGTGTATATCTAAAATAGTAAATCTATGTCTAAATAAAGCAGGATAATGGCACAGAAGGTACGAAACCGTCTCATCCTCTTCCTCATCTCGATAGCTTTTGCAGAAGTCATGTATTTGCACGTGTTTGATGACAGAGGGCCTTCCTGAGGAAAGTTGGTAATAGCATCGTCTGCTGTCATCTATCAAACGACGGCGAAACAAGTTTCAGACTGATTGATAGGTTAGTTTGGATGTGGCTGCTATTCTAGTAAGACATGTTTCGAGATTTTCGCTAAGATAGAAAAGGAGGAGTATCGTTCAGTAATTCGCTTTTTGTTTTTGGGTGGGAAAAAATGCGAGGAGATAAAAGCAAAGTTGGATGCTGTCTATGGGGATGTTTCACCATCTATGACCACAGTTAGATATAGGTTCAACAAATTTAAACGTGGCCGAACATCCATTTTTAATGAAAAGGAGGGGTTAAAAGATATCCGGAGCGTTGGGAGAAGTGCCTCTTTCTAAAAGGGGACTATGTTGAAAAAAAAAATTTTAAATATGGTGTCTTCATTTCTAACACGGGTACTTATTGAACCCCTCTCGCATTTTGGCTTAGCAGAGATTTTGTTCATTCAGCATTGAGAATTGGTCACAATGATTATTTTCTGCAAGTGGTTTCATTACACCATCTTTAATTTTCCCGTCCTGTCTTACATCGTCGTACTCCCACTCTTCCCTTGAGAGTAGGAAGGTCGTGTACGTTGCAAACGCAGTCGTAGGCGGGCGCAGTCCACCAGTACGGGAAGCTTTGAAATTCTAACTGGGGTTTTACCGTGGCCGTAGCCCGTGTTTGAACATTTATTGCTCAAGCCCCCAATTTAGCTTCCTATCTAGGACCGCTCAAAAAAACAAAAAATAGAAATATTCTGTAATGTATGAGAGTTGGCAAAATGTCAGTTTTAAACCGTAAAGTTTGAAATAGTCGAACTGTCGGATTTTTCATTTCAATTTCACGCGTCGCTGCGTTTTTTTCATTATTATTCTAACAGCATTCCACGCTACCATTTGGCCATAGAAGTTTTCCAGGTGAAGCTAATGAAAACATTGCAAGAAAGGCAGCCAAAGAACGCTTACATTTGGTCAGAATATTTAGTCGCGAAACGATACTCAATTGAACAACGCTTAAAATTGATGCAAACATTTTATCAAAGTGTCGTTGCATTTGAGATACTGAATATCCACATGTCATTCGAGAAATTTCTATAAGCCCACAACTAGTATCTCTTTGGTGTGGTTTTTGAGCTGGCGTCAGCTTGTACGACAGTGATGCCAACAACACTGTTACGGTGGTATTAGCAGTTTTCTAATGATCCGTAAAAAATTTGCTCATATAGCACAGTCTTTTGAAACACGAAGTGATATGAAGTAAATTAAAATAGATTTTATTTCAGACATAAATTTTATGGCAAATGATTTTTTTTATAGAAAAGTAGAATGTTACGCCAATATGTATAAATTATTATGTCAAATCAATCGGTTTTATTTTAGTAAATTGTTATAACAGCAACGGTAAATTGATAACACTTGAACTGAACAAATCTTGAAATTACTGCGATGTTTAGTTGAAATATCGTTCTCTTGAAAATGTGCCCGTCTATTACTGAAAGATTCGTGTTCCAAGCAATTTCTGTTGTGTTGAATACATCCACATATACAGAATTATTAATCATATTATTACAACCAGAAAAAAAATTTGTAAAAATCATACGGATCGTCCTCGAAGGAATTAATCGTGATATAAAGGTGGATAATCCAAGAATTGTGCTTTAGATATAAATGTCATAGACTTAAATATATGGAGATAAAAAAAAATAGTCCCAACAAATTATATTGCGTATCTATAAAAGAAAATTTCCAGTCATATTTAGCCCCCTGTATGTATAGACTCTTTTTTTCGGATTTCATTTACGTCTGCGTCTCACGTGATTTTCTGATTTTCTATTTTCAACTACACGTAAAGTTAAATTTAAATAAACACCTTTTTATAATAAATTTTGTATGTAAATCTATGAGCTACTTTCTACTCGAATTCTGAAAATTGTTCATTTGTGCTGTTTTGAACTAAATATTCAAAAATTAATTTTCTTTAATATTCAACAAAGTTATTTTTAATTGCTATATGTTATTCTCAAATGATTTTCACTTTTATAAAACGTATAAGGCTTATAGAATTTTAATCCAATTCACGAAAGTTGAGTCCCAGGTTGAACCTTCAGGACTCGGTAGCCCTGAATCACATTATGAATATCTCCGAGTAACATGACAAAAATTTGTCTCTAATATTGACATCCCTAATACATCACAATATCCACAAAATAATTTTTTTACTCAATTTTTGGTTTGCTTTTCACAAACGCCGGTCTTTGAGTGTGGACGTATATATGTAAGTATAATATCCCTGCAGTAAATGTAGCCAGGTCAGAACTAGCGATTTCACTAAACTTCGATGGTCGTCATTAGTTCGTAGATAGTCTACTTTCATTGTAATCAACTAGCGAATTTAACTTTAGCATATCTTAGAAGGAAGCCAATTGTCATTACTATTCGTCAACCACTTTGCTAGTACTGGTAAGCTAACTATTGTATTTTATCAGCACTAGACATGTAGTGCTATGGAAGGCACTGATATCCGAGTATTTAATACCAAACTCACTGCAGTATTTACTACATATACTACTGTAAGCAAAAAGTAAGGTGAATTTGGTTGTAAAATGAAAAATCTTTATTTATTCTTGTAAATCAATTTCATCCCCTTTAAAATAGTCCCCTCTCGATGAAATACACTTATGCCAACGATTTTTCCAATCCCCGAAACATGCCAAATAGTCCATTTTCGTTATAGCCATCAGCACCTTCTTCGATTCAGCTTTTATCTCCTCAATCGACTCGAAACGCGTTCCCCGGAGTGGTCTCTTAAGTTTCGGGAATAGCCAGAAGTCACACGGAGCCAAATCAGGCGAATACGGTGGTTGCCGAAGGACATGCGTGGAATTTTTGGCGAAATGATCACGAAGAACGAATGCAGTGTGAGACGGTGAATTATAGTGATGCAAAACCCAAGAGTTGTTGGCCCATAATTCTGGTCTTTTTAGACGAATTGCTTCACGTAAACGACGCATAACGCTCGAATAATATTTCCTATTAACAGTTTGGCCAGGTGGAAGGAATTCATTGTGCACCACACCACGAAAATCGAAAAAAACTGTCATCATGACCTTTATTTTTGAACGACTTTGACGTGCTCTTTTCAGTCTGGCCTCGCCTTTCAGGGTCGTAAGCATAAATCCAAGTCTCATCTCCCGTAATGATGCATTTCAGCTTGTCCTGATAGTCTGAAAGCATTGTTTCACACACATCAACGCGACGACTTTTTTCCAAGAAATTGAGAGTTTTCGGTACCAAACGAGATTTGACTTTTTGCAGGCCCAAATGGTCTTTCAAAATGGTTTTCACAGATCCTTATGATATTCCGATCATATCAGTAAGGTCTTTAACAATCAACCGACGATTTTTGAGCACTAACTCCTTCACTTTATTGACGTGTTGGTCATCTCTTGACGTCGATGGTCGTCCGGAGCGCTCCAAGTAGTAAACACGTTCTCGACCCTCTTTGAAGTCTTTGTACCACTTATAAACATTTTTCAGCGACATGGTCGAATCACCAAATGCCTTCTGCAACATGCTTAACGTTTCCACAGCCGAAATTTCATTCCGCAAACAAAATTTGATGGCACTTCTCTGCTCAATCAAATCAGACATTGTAAAAATCGAAAAATGCACTCTTGGTCGTTTGGTAAACACAAGCGTAAATATATTACTGATAATGACATTCACATGAAAGTTGGCCCAGATGTTATGCCAAGTGCTGCCAACTCATGAACTCATGAAAAAAATAACTAGAGCGAAATTTTAATCCCGCGAAGTTTGACAAATAAATTCACCTTACTTTTTGCCCACAGTATTCAAAACAGGGTCCTTGGTTTCAGTCCAACATTACATTTTTTCTATTTAATTCAAATTGAAAGCATTTGACTCCTACATGTATGTATGTGCATATGTATGTATGTCTAATAAGTGAAATATGTAAAATTATATTATAATAAAACTATATTTTATATTCCGTTTAATATCAATGTCTTTTTTCCCAAGTTTCACAAACACATTTTATATCAGAAACTGAAATTTGGGTAATATTAATGTAATGCAAATTAGATTACGCGCAAGCATATGAACTACAATAAGTATCTTACTGTTCAGCTCTCTTCCGACTTATAACATTTTTATTAATTATATTATTAAAAAACCATCTACCGTTCGGAGTCGGCATAAAATTGTATGTCTTTCCATTTGTGGAACAATATCGTACACACACCAGAAATAGAAAGAGGTGTTCGATCGAACAACCAACTAAAGATATAACTGCCAGTTATATAATTTTTTTACTTTACAGTTATACTTTCCATCCTTACTCCTGCATAATAGTCAGCGCATTATTTGTATTGTGGCTGCTAAAACAAGCAAAAACAAAGAAAAACACATAGTTACTCATTGCAATAATAGCGCAGATACACCAAAAATTTAGCGAAGTTCTCAACCATCTGTGCGATCCTTCTGGGCGAAAAGTGTGCAACACAGATGGCGCTCCAAGCAGAAAGAAGGCGTTGTTCCTAAGCAACGACAGGTGGACATTCCCAATACTTAGGACTGGTAGTGACAGGCTAATCCGCTACCCTGTCAGAAATCAAAATATATTAACAAAACCAACGGATGGCTGAGTCTTATCGAGGCCGTATGCTCCCGAGAGGAGTGAACAAGGAAAAAAAAATCTCACTTTTTAATTAACCCCGAATCAACTTCGAGAAATTAGATAGTCTAGTTATATGTGAACCTATTATTAGAATAATGTAATTGAATACGCTCGGCAGGTAATCCAATATAAGGAAACATCGACTCCAAACACTACCCAATTAGCACCTGGCATAATTTAAACAATAGAAAAGGGTCGGGAGACCATTTTCTTGTGCTCGGGATACACTCTATGTATACAAACAAAATATAGTAGCGGTAATAGCACAAAATCAGTTAAACTGTTCTTCTTTGCATTACCTTGGGTTGGAAAAGTGGTTTACTAGCTACTTCGTTAGTGATGTAGTGGAAATTGACACTAGCAGGATATGACACGACTCTGCCGTACCAACATTTATACGAATTCACTCGCAAAAAGCACTTGTGTATGTTTATACATCCACATACACATGCAAGCATGAGCGGATGTATTGCTCCTTAATAGGTGCTTCACATTGTAGCGTCATCGACGACATTAACCAATTTATCTTCATCAACTAAAGTTGCACTGATAAAATAACTTACTGGCTTTGTGTTATTGTCTTTTAAGCCAGCTGAAAAAGCAATACTAGCGCGTGTATGGCCAAATATAGTCGCATACATATGGAGGAATGTTGGAGAGATAGTGAACATTAGCACCTTAAATCATTTTGAGTACTTACGTACAGATAGTATCAATATTTCTCTTACGCACAATTTCTTATGCACAAGCAAACGTATATATATGATTTGGATCCGTATTTTCTTCTGCTGTTTTAGAAAAAATATTAGAGACCTATTTTTAACCAAACACCTCACCAGATGTGAAAATGCTCTGAGGTAGCAGCTAATCATTTTAAGAAAGTTATTTCACTAAAACCATTGTTGGATTTCCACGGTAGATATTATAATCAATAAATACCTTTCCAAACATGTGTATCGGATCCGGCTAATACAAAGATATCTTCTACATATTGTTTTTGTTTTTTGGCAAATAGAGTTTACCGCCTGATAAAAAAATTCCAAAAAATCCTAAGCCAATAGAATCACGTCAAATTATCTTTCTGTTTCTTCGATAGTTCATGGCTGATGAGTATAAAAATAAAATGATGACTTGCTTTCTCTTAATATATTGACGAAATGCACACCAATTCCATTCATTTTTAATTTGATAAAATTGTAGTAATTTGTATTTTTTTAATCACTGAGACAATACCAATAAAAGGTTTTAAGGAAGGGTACAATAATTGTTTAAAATGTAAAACGAATTATTATATTACTGAGAACTTCTCCAAAAAAAGGTAAAAGGACTTATTCAATTATCATCCAATCTCGAAGCTTACTAGCATATTAAAACTCTGTGGAAAAATTTGAATGACTAACTTGGCGTTCAATGTAAAACATTTTATTTGCCCGTCTCAACATGGATTCATGCCTTGCCGCTCAAAGATTACAAATCTTACCCTTTCTTCAAAATACTGTATTTCATCTTTGTTATAGACAATGCAAAATCTTTTCCCTACACTGCAACTTCAGCAATTTCTTGGGAAAGTATACTTGAGCGTTTGCTGTTTACTATCTTCATAAATGGTCTAATTGTCTGTTTTCGGCAGTGCAATAATTTAATATATGCATACTTATTTACAAATAAACACTAAGACCGGTTTGGTCTTGTGGTATATACTTCTGAGTTTAAAAGTGCATCACCTGAATCCAACGCTTACAAAATCAAATCCTGCGGAGCATAGTAAACACGCCATACTGTATAAGGAATAGCGACCTTTATCGTGATCTTAGCATAGCAACTGTGACTTAAGTAAGTAAGCAATTTGCCACAGCTTACAAATAGCGACTAAAAATCATTTAACGAAGCAACATACAGCTTACTTCAGTTCATTTTTTTTCGAAGACTATTAAAACCCAGAACGGTAGCAGACCTTATGGAAAGCGAGCGGCGATTATATTGTAAAATGCCATCTTAAACCAGTTAAATTATCACATGAAAATTGCTTATATTTACTTGTATTTTTATTTTTTATATCTACTTGTGGCAATTGTAGAACACTAAGAATCAGTAATAAAAATTAAAGAAAAAAAGAAATTGCTCCGTATTCAGAGACCAGTGCACGAAAAAATTGTTGTACAACTGCTCTGTCAGGTCTCTATTATTTAGAATATGTATCGGTCATATGGTAACCATTTTATACTCCTCAGTAAGATATTCGTTAGGTAGCCCAATTATTCTTGCTTGGTCATAGATGAAAACTACCCATACCTGAAAGCAGGTGTTGCCTGTTTTGGTCCGCGAGTGGTATTTCATTTGCCACCTACCCTGCATATCCGCCGAACGTTTCCCTATCCGCCACCTGCGGATGCAACCAATGTGAGACTGGTACCGTATACTTCCAAATTTAGGTACACTGGTAAATTTGCATACTCTTTAAAGTAGAGGAATAATCTCGCCGGTTACATTTGCCATGTATGATATTGCTAATAATGGCATTGATTATCCTCAGTTGTGTGAATTCACAAAATTTTATGTACCTGTTCTGTGCATTTGAAAAATCGAATTTGCATACCTATGGAACGTATTATTAATTTTTTTAATTGTTATTAATAATTGATAATGTCCATAAACCTTTGTATGTGTTACAATGAATACTGTTCAATTTATTTTGTCTATTTTATAGGTAGAAGTATTAAATAATAGGTATATTCAAACAGCTGGTAAATCTAAAAGAGTCTATAAATTACAATCTTTACAGACTATGATACGATTTCAAAAGATTTATAAAAGCTATTCTTGAAAGCGAAAAATCGAGAACAACATCATTATTAATGGTATTTAATTCACGTAAAGCACAAGTAATGGGAGCATAACTGGCATACTCTGTTTTAAAGTTTTCTCCATAAAAGGGTAGGTAGAGGTGCCTAAGAGATCGCTGGGGAACATTAAATCGAATCCATTCCAACAGGTAGGGACAATCAATGACTTCAGTAATAATACATAGTATAAGTAAAGCACAAACACAGTATAGACCTTCGAATTGCTAAAGACTTGTGATTTATAAGCAAGAGACGAGCAGAATATGAGGGCATGGCATCAATAAAATTTAGAGACCGAAGGGTATATTTGTTGACTATATGGTATCCAAATAAAAACGGCATAATCTAAGTGATTCCTAACAAATGATGTAAAATTTATTATCAAAGATAATGCCAAAGTCCTTAAACTCGCTAACACACTGCAGGACACAAGTCGAGATACTGTACTTAGTACACACAATTTTAGATGTTTTCCAGTAAGATATTTGAAAGCGCTTGGATAAGTTCAGCGAAAGACGTGAATTCTGGCACCACATAATTAATGCCTTGAAGATTAATGACATCCTCTTGAGTCTTGATCGCTGAGAAGACCTTCATCAGCATAAAGCAAAAATTTAGCAAATGAGAAACAACTTTTGAAGTTGTTGCTCTAAACGTCTTTCGCACATTCCAATTCGTGCCTGCTCTAAGGTTTTTCTTAAATTTCTGAACCTACGTCTTCTTATGGCGGCCGCCATTGCCGAATGGGTTGGTGCGTGACTACCATTCGGAATTCAGAAAGAACGTAGGTTCGAGTCCCGGTGAAAGGCCAAAATAAAGAAAAAGTTTTGTCTAGTGTGTCCTGTGAGAAAACCCACGAGGTTCGAAAACTGTGATTTTGTCAGCCTCAGAAGCTCTCTCGAGCGCCCCCGATCCGCACGTGGCCAGAAGGATTTCGCAACCTTATAGGTTTGTGTACTTGCCCAGCGCTCGCTAAGTTGGCGTGAAGCCCATCTTTCCAGGAGCAGGCCGCAGGTAGTAAGGGGAAATCACTTCACATGTCCCTGTCTGGCCAGCTCATCTGCCTCACAGTTTCCCGCAATGTCGCTGTCGCTGACCAGGAACCCAGATGAGGCTTATGTCAAAGACTTCGGATGCAGTCGAAAGTGAGGCTAAGTGGGAATGCCCTGCAAAGTTTACTAGTTTCGAATGCACCGTCACTGACCCGACGACTCTAATTGTCGCTTGGTTGTCGGAATAAATATTTACTTTCTTGGCTAATTTGGCTGAAATCGAGGCTGATGGGGAGCTCCTCACAGAAAACTCCTCCGCCAACCTTTCCTTCCAACTTCGATCCATCCGTGAACTGTGAACTTGCCCTGTCCCCAAGTGTAGCCTCCCGTCCACTCTTTTCTTGATGGGATATGAGTAGAGAAAGTTCCGGTTGGACTAAGCGAGGATAGACATTGATCCGCTGACAGTGGGATAAACTCAAAGTTTCTAAGGATGCTTGAGTGCCCATAAGTGAGGTTTAGCCTATAGCCCGAACCCCTCAGTCTGATTGCGGTACGTGCAGCGGCAATTCTGCCAGCGATGTCTATGGGTACCACATTAAACATGGCGTTGAGAGCCATGTAGGAGTCGTTCGAAGCGCCCCACTGATTCCAATGAGTGCCGACCTTTACACTCTCTCCAGCTTCTTCACCAGTGTTGTCTTCTCTAGGGAGTTCTACTAGACTATGACTCCATCAAAGGTTTAGTAGAAGTATAAATTTGAGAATGGTTAAATGTACTTAAACAGTTAGAGAAGTTGTTTCCTTTTTTTCTTTTTAGAAAACGGTGCATAGTGGCTGGGATTTTAAATAGTTCAAGGACTTCTTCTTTATTTTCTTTACATTTACTTTGGTGTTTTGTTTTCAATTTGTTTATAGTTAAAGCAATTTTAAAGGCAGTAACTGCTATAGCTGCCGCTGTCGCCGCCGCCATGGTGTTTTAGTCGTTATTTACATTGGCAACATTGACGCTTTTGGTTGCAACTTCCTAGTTAAGTCCAAACAACCACCAATCAGTTCAGTACAGCGTAATATTTACATTGAAGTTTCATTATTACGCTGACTGCTTAATGCTTCCGCTGCGCGCCAAGTTGTGACAGAGCAATTGAATAGTTAGTGACTTCATGCAGCAGCGGCAGGAAGCACGGCATTATGCATGTAGTTGCAGCCATATTTAAAACTTTGAATTGCGCGGAAACGGGAATGAAAACATTACGTAATATCCGTTGAATTTCGAAAATGGCATGGCATATGCCCTGGTGCTGCCCCGATTAACTTCCTGCTTGATTTGAATTCCAAAAACCACAAACAAGAAAATGGACTTGAAACTGGTAAGTGTTAAGCAATGCATAAGAGCGCATAAGAATACATAAGAGCACACAATCATATTTACATATATTTCACACATTGATAAATGCTAGAAAAGGCGCTGACGACTATTTTAAAATATCCTCATCTACATACAACCAAATGGAAAATACTTTGCGCTATAATTGCGCAACGCCAAATTATGTAGTTGTGTTCACTATCACCATGTTTATGGTTTTTGGCAATTTTTTCACAAATACTCGTAGTTGCAACACACATTCGTACCACAGCTGAAGCCCATAAAATGTCATAACAAAGTGCAGCATGGCATCGCCTTGTGTAAACTGTCCACAGCTAGTTATCAGTTTTTCAACTGAGGACACATTTATTTTCCATTGACAGGTTTTCGGCGACACTCAGCAGCTAATTTTGTTTAAAAAATAAATTAAAACACACACACACACGCTCATCTAATTTCTCTGAGTCGGAGAGTTTTCGGTATAAACGAGAAAGTTATCAACTTCAATAAAAGAAAACTTTTTCGGACAGCAGCCACAAAGTTTTTTTGGCAAAATAACAATTGCTGCCACCTGCTGTCGTAGTTCATGAGCTTTGCACATACAGCATGGGTGTGGGGATGTATACATATATATATATATAGGTGCATATGTATATGTACTATTTCCGATCTAACTTTTGTTACTTCAATTTGGCTGAGCCCAGAAAAACTTGTTAAAAAAATTTGTTTCAAATTCCATTCGGTTTTGGCAAACAAGGATGAACGATGCCAATGCTAGTGACAGCTTAGCGCAAGTTTGTTCAGCAAACAACGACAACATTTCGTAGCAATAACAATACTATTTCAACAAAAGTAGCTGCCAGTCGGAATCAAGCAATCAGTCCTTGGTGAAATTTCAATTGAAATGTTGTGTGAATTTTTGGAGCAGGCCATTCGCCGGTTTTATCTTTTTGTCGTACTTCTTTGTGTATGGTTGCCAATAAAAATTAAATTTCTAACAAACATAAATTAAAGGGAACTTTTCACCGTTGCCCTATGTTTATTTCACTCATATTTTTTTGCTAGCTGCTTGTACTCTAATAAATGGTTTTACCTTGCCACATACGATTTGTAAGTAATTTATAGTAATTTTTGGAATTACACTCATTAGTTTCTCTATTCACCGATTGGTTTTTCTATTCAAATACCGGGAAGTTTATGGGATAAGTATGACATGAATATTAAAATAAGCAGGACTCGCTGCCGGTGTGTTTGAAATAAAGAGCTGTTTTAAATTCGGATCATTATTTACATATCCTCTAAGTCTATGAAAGCATTTTTTTCATATTTTTGCTTATCAGTTTTTGGTTGCACTATCAAAATAATGAGCTTTTGGATAAAAACCACAATCTACTCCCACGTTTTGCTAAGCAGCCACAGAAAAGATAATCCACATTTTCTTTCACTCTGATGGATTATAGCAAAGACAGCAAGCGAATCTCATCCCATCGCGAACTTTTATTTTTGCGCATTCAACATCCAGTCTGACATGTCGAGAATTCCAAGTATTCTGAACATTTATGAAAATTAATTCATCGTTATTATTGAGCCATAATACACTGCGCTGTCTGATTTGTAGGATTGTGTTTAACCCCACGTCTAAAATTTGAGTATCCTGAAAGATTTGAGTACATAATACTTACTACTTTTTTGAAACGATAACGAAAACTACAATCTCCCATCTAGTATCCGGTAAGAGTTCTTAAGCCCTCTCTATGAACGGTTAGGGCCTATGTGATGCTTTTCTGGAGGAAAGGGCAAACTGTTGAGCGTGTGTTGAGTGACGTGGGAATGCTCAGTCTGCCCAGTCTTTGATAAATCCCTTTCCGTGAACTTTGGCGAGCTCCATTTTCGCTGCGCCATCTACCTATTCGTCGCCAACATAACTTTCATGTCCCAGGGCATTGAAGACAGTGAGATTCCTCAAAGATTTTGGATATTATTATGTGAGACTCCAGTGCACAAAGTCTGTCTGTCTCTGCAACATACTTTCATAGCACGGATTTCCGTTTTAGAGACTGTCGAGTAAACGCACAGAGGTATTTTAAAGCTCGGCCCGGTGCTCTTCGTGTTACCATCCGCAGGCTTCGACAGATTTCCGAATCAGATTCAATGTACGGCTTACGTGTCGCCCAGAGCGTCCCACTTAAAATCGTTATCTTGAAATTCCTAGAGATTCTTAGCGCAGGAAATATTGCTTCGCGCAGTTGTTTGTTTATAAATTTCTCTCTAATGGACATTTCCTAAAAACTAAAAATAAAAATATTAAAATTTTAAAAAACTTTATACCAAAATTTTCATTTTTGAATAAATCTCAAACTCAAAAATAATAAATTTGTTCAGTGTTTTTTAAAAAGTATGTTTGGGAAACCAGTTTGTCAATTTAGAGACTATACTCAGTGATCCCTGAAGATTCATGGTGAGATTGCCATTTTGATTTGAATATCAAATACGTGCAGCGAAAAATTAATGCAGATTGATCGAAGGGCCGCTACGTACAGTAATTTATTGTAATTAAGAAACTTTAAATTAAACGTGCGCTGTTGATAGCTTGAGTTTCATAACGGAACTACTTAATTCAAATAAATGTTTATATCAACCTATCATAAAATTTGTTTCCATACAAATCGATACTCAGTAAAGCTCATTGCATCCATAACAAATTTTAAATATTAGTTTAACAAAACTTTCTTGCGCGCTCTCTTTAACTGCTCTGAGTGTTTTTTCTTCGTTAGCGTTCGTAAAACTGTCTGCCTTAAATTTCCGTGGATCAATTTCAACCTCTCTTTATAATACACTTTAAATTATTCATACACATTTTTTGAGAGAGGATACAAAATGCCCATGAACCTCTTGCGCTAGAAATTAATTTCCAAAAGCCGGTGACTGTATTGCGTAAACCAATCAGGAATGATCAAAGTAACAAAACATTATTTGCATTCCCATCTAGTTTCACTGCGTTTATTCTGTTTCGCACATATCTGACACCTTCGTTGAGGCTTTTGTTTACTTTGTGTAGGAGGAAGGTTTCTTGGGAAATGTCCCCACGGTTTTGCCTCCAAAGTCGAGGTGCATTGCACGATTTTCCAGCGCAAAGAGGGGGTCAAAATGTACTGCCCAAACTTTTATCTTTAAATGCTGTTAGTAGAGTCTAAGGACAAAAATTATATTTTTAGTAGTTGTATACATTAAATTCCCGATGAGCTTGAAAATAAATAAACTGAAAGTGCGCTTTCAAATCAGATCCAGCTGATATTCCGACTTCCTCCTAAAAACGTGTGCTGATTACAATAAAAAATTACTTTATCATCCATAAGCCAAGCTTATCCGTAGATTGTGAAATAGTCGTTTATTTTAAATTTGCCTCGAAATGGAAGTAAATCATGCGAAGGAAATTACAAAGCAGATTTTTGTTTAGTTTTTTTAGGAATGAAACAATTGTATGCGATTTGATATAACAAAAACGGGAACATCCCAAATGCACAGACAGAGTACATGTTGCGGCATTTGACCTTTTCCTTTTTCTATGTTTCGTCCCTAAACACCACTTTTGGACTGCCGCGATTTATTCGCGCTTCACAGCCACCTCAAATATGCCACTTAAGCATACATACTATATACTTTCCACATGTATATGTGTGCGTACACACACTCCCACACATCCACACACTTTTACACAACGAGTTGAAAGCTATGCATACATGTGTTCACAGCTTTTCGCATACATACATACATACATATGTATGTAGTTCAGTTGTAAGTATGCGGGCGTGTCTGATCGCTCACACATTCTCTCGCGTTGTGGATTTTGCTCGACATTTACTTAATGTCATTGTGGAAATTTAGAGCTTTTCCCGTTTGTAAATGCAACGTTATATATGTATATATGTATATACTTTTGAACATAGACATGTCTGCGGCAAGCACATCTGCATATTGAATTTTCACATATGAATTTTTTGGTTTGCATAACTGCTTGGAATTCAAAATTTCGCTGGCACATCCTTTCTGTGGTAACCAGAAGGGGTTGGAGCTAAAGTTTATGAACATTCCACAGAGAAAAATTTTTGTAACGATATAATACAAGAGGAAAGTCGCACGCGCATGAGTACTTGTATGTATTTATGTGAATGGATGTACATATGTAGGACCTACCATACTCTAAATTATACTGTCTTAGGAATAATACAGCACTAGTCGCTTTTGGCGAGGTACCAGCGCCAACTTATAAAGATATATACACTGAGTTAAATGCTATATCACAGGGACTTATTCCACAATTTATTTGTTTCTTATTTATTTAAGAATTAATTTTTTTAAGAAAATGTAGTTCATCTCCTACAAAAACCATATAAATCACAGTTGCAACTTTTGTGCTAATAAAAAAATTCAACAAAAATTCAACAAATTTTCACACTTATTTAAATGAATTTTTGGAAAAATTCGGGTATGAAGTTTTATATCCCATTTAGTTTCATGGTGTTCATACTCACCAATGTTCCGTAGTCCCTTTCCGTTGCTCGTAGGATACACAAAATTGAGCAAAACTTTTCCCGTAGAAGAAAACAACTGCGTTCTTTTAGTTACATATTTACATAACAAATCGGTTTGTGTGTGATTGTGTTTGGTTGTATCGACACAATGCCATTGATATTTGGCCCTTGCCATTGATATTTTTGCATACACACTCTTTCATACATCCGCATTATCAGTTGCAATTTTTAATTGTATAATTCACCAAAGCCAAAACTATCAAACGTAAATTTTTCATTTATGTTTAATTACCATTATTTAACATTGTTTTTAAGTTATTTTAATAAAAATTAAACTTTTTCTAAATTTATTTTGTAAATGATTTCGAAATGTACTGTGTGGTGAGAGAGCAATCAGCTGACACATTCCAAAATCCCACGTCAACCATCTACGATACTACGGAACGGAACGGTGGTGAGAATTCATTTGCATGAAGCTCTCATTAGTTTCATCGTGTCAGCAGACACGAGCGTACGTTTACGTTAGTGAGTATGGATCAAATCAATGCGTTGATCAGGGCACCAAAACGCTAAATGCATTACGGTACCAATTGGTAGTGTGGAATGGACACACAAACCACGTCGGTGAGATTCAAGGCCTATCTAAACCTTTGCCGTACTTTGGGTCCAACACCCGATTGCAATGCAACTCCACATCGAGCCGAAAAGGCTCTACACTGATTTGGGTGTTAAGCCATAACCACCACTCGTAACCAGTGATTTAAGTATCGGATCAGGTGGGTGAAACGGTTGAAGTACCAGAATGGAAATCGCCAAGTAGCGCTAAAGCGCCGTTTTACTACCATTATTAGCCAACGGGCAGATATCTATAAGCAACCAGAGCTCTTTATATAACGGAGAAGGTTAACGGATTTTAGGTTGAAGTACAGGGTGCGCCATCTTTTATGCCAGTATGTAAACGCTGAATAACTTTGTTATTACCAACCGAAACGAAAAGATCGCAGTTTGTGATTGCTAATAAGGGTTATCACTTGATTAATATTGTATTTAAAAAATAGTTTTAATAAATTGTAAATAACCAAACCATATAAAAATACCTCACTTATACAAATCAGTTTTTTTTAAGTGATTCAATGTTTTCATACCTACATAAAAGATAACGCACCCTGTATTTTCACAAGCTGTTGATGAAAGGAACACCTAGTGAACTCAATAGTCTCCTTCTCTGAAAGGTACCAACAGCTTTCGCAATGATGATGAAATGATAAGTCCAGCTTTTCTGCCCGTCCAATGGCCGGTAAGCACAGCTACAAGCTTAGAAATTGAATGGCGTAGAGCCCCAGGACTATCTGCGTTCTGCGTCTATGTTACCGGGACCATAGGATTTATGGAATAGCACACGAAGAAATGGAGCTACATATAATCTGTGTTTTCTGCTCAGGTTTCGTAACCAAGACTACTACAACTTTGGACTGATGACTGGGCTACCTCATACCCTTCAAAAACACATAACCCTAACTAATCAAAAACACCCAAAATTCCTCGCGGTCTACGCAATTCATTCGCATACTGACCTGGAGAGACTACACGACTCACCGTCCGTCAAACCAACTAATCTCCGCATGGTCACGCTGGACCAATACTGATAATAACCGCGACACAAATTGTTACAGCAGAGCAATTTCATTTGAACGTGTTCTATTATGGCACTTTGAGTTGTGAAAAAGGGTGTGTGTAATGGTTTTTGCCCCACACTCTACAAATTCTTGCAGGCTTCGTTGCCAACAAAGCTGCAGCGATATAAATGCGATTATTTGGAACACTACTCTGTAGAAGTTGTAGAATATACATACACATTTTCCTCTAATTTTGATGAGTAAAATACATGCAGCTGTACGTGAATGCAAATGGAATTTCGGTAGCATAAATTTTAAGTGAATAAAGCTTTGGTGAGAATAAAAGCAAATGCAAATTCAATGCAAACAAACGAATGTCTCCGCGTATTATGAAAATATTAGATTGTTGTTGCTTGCATGATAAGATATTCATAACATATGCGCTTTTCAAAAACAAAATCAACAAATATTGAGATATGTATATGCAAGGGAGAAACCTCATTAACAAGTAAAAACAAGCAAAAGACTGAAATATTAGAAATATGCAAAATGCCATAGATTTCATTATCAAACTACACTTATCTGAAAAAATGTCTTATTTTGAATATTTGATATTGACTTTTATGAGGTGAATCCGGTATATATTATAAATCAACAGGAAGTAATTTTATTTAAGAATTATTACGAAAATAAATGGCAACTCGCTCTTTCTCAATTGGAATTGAAAATTGGCAAGAATCGTTTTGTTATTTATGCACGAATTTCCATAATTTGTTATTAAAATGGTGCAAGTGAAGTGCAAGCAAGTGAAGAAAAGTCAGAAAGAAGCATCGCTCCCCAAATATGTCTGTGGTGTTTAAAAAGAAAATTTATATCTTTCAAAATTTAAGCATGTTGAAAAAGCACAGCACTTCTCTTGCATTCCCCTGCCATGCCTGAATGCTCACCAGATCAAAATCCCACTTTCTGCTATGCAGCATTTGATTCTATGTAAGATTAAAAAACGTATTTATTAAAATGTAGGTATTTATTAAAGTCTTCTGCACAAATTTTTTTAAGGTTTTTTGCATTTCCAGGAAAATATACCGGGTGCTTCAAAAAATTGTATACACACTTTGAACTTCCATAGAAAATTTATTTACCGGTCTACAAAGTTAAATTTCAGGAAAATAGAAAGCTGAAAGTCCAATGTAAATGAAACATAAATAACAAATGTTAATACTGTTCAAATTGGTGACCTGCAGCATCAATACATTTTTGCTTACCTGGATCAAAATTTGCCGGGCCAGTGGATAGGACGCAGGGGGCCAATCGAGTTTCCAGCACGCTCTCCAGACCTTACACCACTGGATTTCTTCTTGTGGGGCACAGTAAAAGATGAGGTGTACAAACGTAAACCACGTAACCTAGACATTCTTTGGAATGAGATTCAAGCAGTGTGTAGAGAAATCTCCTTGGACATTTTGATACGATGTACAGAATCTGTGGTGACTCGTACTCAAAAATGTATTGAGCACTCTTCAAGTAGCAGTAGAGCGCCGTTTTGATACCACTATGAGACCTCCAACAGGAAGATATCTACGGCCAGCCTGAGCTGTTCATATAATGAAGAAGATTGATGTGACTTAGGCTGGCGTACTGCCCCAGGCTGTATAAGAAAGGAAGACCCAGTGACCTTAATCGTCCAGCTGCCAAACCCGGGCATTTACAGAGAAAGTGCTCAACAGTCTTTTTCTCTGAAAGGTCCCCACAGCTTCTGCAATGGGGGTTAAATGCTAACCCTAGCTTTTCCGCGAGTGTGCCGATCTTCTAGTGACCGGTAAGCACAGCTACGAGTTTGGAAATTGAATGCCGAGGAGTTCAAAGGACTTTCTGAGTTCTCCATATATTGTACTGGCGCCAAAGGGTTTTAGCAATAGCACATTAAGCAATTGAGCTCCATCTTTTCTGCGCTTTCCTAAGAAATAATTAGTTCCCCTTTAACAACTGTCAATGAGATTCCTTTTCCCCTATGTTCGTATGTCCTCGAACCCAGATATGAAAAATGTTACCTGCACAACTCCTTACAGGAGTTTACTAGTTTCGTTCTGCACCATGGCTTCGTTAGAGCATTGATTGCGGATTGACTATCGGAGAAAATGTTAATATCTCTGCAGGATCTCAAATACTTTTGCCTGAAATACTTTTGCCAGTATTCGGCAGTTTTAAGGTCAATGTCAAGGTTAGATCAAGTGGCTGATTTAGAGAAAACCCCTGCTCCGACTCCCGATTTCATCTTGGTGCCATCAGTGAAGACAGAGGTGCAAGGTTCGGTGCAGATTTTCCCCTCGATCCAACCCTGCCTATTTGGAAAGATTGCCCTAGCGCGACCCTCAAACTCTAGTTTGCGGATGGAGAGATCTGTCCGAAGCTCGGAGAAATGCGGTGTTAACTGCCCAAAAATGCTACCATGTCCCTTCAGAGATTACCTCCAGAGGCCAACGTACTTTAACTTGATTGCACCTTGAGCTTCAATGGAAAAAACGTAAAATTGGATGTGGCACCACCTGCTCAGCAGCAAATATGTACCAATATTTCTAAGCATACCATCTGGGGCTTGAAGGTGCTATAAAAATGTTGGTCCCTCACATGCTCACCATGCTAGACTGGTCTAGCTAAAGTTTTATACAGTACCGTGTACGATTCCTTCGCGATGGTCCTTGGTTTTGAGCATCAGAATCAGCAGCTTTTTCTTTATTATCACGCCCAAGTAAAACATATTAAAAAATATTCAAAGTACTATAGATTCGCTGGTAGTTTTAAACTCCACTAAAAATGTTGCATTCTCTTAAAGAGGATTTATTTACATCACAGCCAATGTCGTTTGCTTCATCAAACTGATGAATTTAGGTCAGGCCGTCAGTGAGCGAACTAACTAAGGGAAAATAAGAAAGCAGTATAAATGTGCATATATAATATAACACTTATACATATATATATGTATAAGTGCAGTTGAGAACAAGCAAATAGCTGTACCAAAAAAATATTAGATTTTTTCAAAAAAATTTTAATCTATGAAGTGATTAGAAAGTTGTTATTATTATTTTGAGATATTATTCTATTCTTTAACCAAACACATATTTAGATCAATTCTATAACTAAATGCAAAACTTTTCATAACAAAAAATACAAATTCAGGGTAAACATTGAAATATCATTGATTATATACATAAGTAACGTAAAATATATTAAGGAAAGTTTTCAGATACAAAGTTGAAACTAATATTTAGCATGATTTCCCAAATTTCGTATTACGGCAGCACAACGGCGGGGCATAGAGTCTACCAATTGCTCGCATCGCTGTTTTGGAAGCTTTAGCCACGCATCTTTAACAATTTCCCAAAGTTGTCGATTGTTACTTGGTTTGACATTATGACAGATCTTTTTAAGTCCTCCCGCAGATTGAGGTCAAGGAACTGAGCTGGCCATTCCATAATCTCAATTTTATTTGCGCGAAACCAATACTTTCCTACTAGTGTGTGTAGGATCATTATCCTGCCGGTAGCCCCTTTTTATTGGCATTTTCTCTTTCCAATATGGCGACATAACATTTTGTACTATTTCCATAGAAATATTGGAGTCCATTATTGTGTCCATAAATTTTTTGTTGGAGCCTGGGAAACATTTTTGAGCCCAATCTTTAATGGTTTGTAGAGTACATTATGGGTGATTTTCGGTGTCAGGTGGACGTTTTACATTTTGTCGTGAACCCATACCCCACGCGTCCAAATAGCATGTTTTCTTGTAAATTCCTAACGTTTGCCGTACATTTTTATGCAAGGAGTTGCTTTTTTCGTCGGTTGCGAGTTGCTAATCCAGCTTCCCGTGGTTTTCTGCGTAAAGTCACGTCAGAAACATTTAAGTTCACCTCTTTTTTATAGGTTACTACATAGGATTCTCTTTGGACTACCTTACAACTCTGTGATCGTCTTGCAGGGAAATTTTTTGTTTTGTTCCTCTTTTTTACGTCTTTCCACAAATTTGAATGCATTTATTATATTCCTTGTATAACCTTGAAAAATTGAAGGTACAGCTATTTCAATGTTCTAATTGCAAACGTAACTACGCTTATAAAGAACCGTTATTTATGAAATCTTTTAACTTTTTGTAGAGGTTTGGTGCTGAAATATTCTTTTGTACGATTTATAGGAAAAAATAAACAACTTCAAAATAGTTTTTTAAGGGTACTGCTATTTTCATGTTCACTGCTGTAAGTCCAAATGGCAAATAGCAAATGCAAAAGGAGCTGATTCGCAGAAATTTTAGAGCTGCATAGCCGTATTTTTTGATGTACATACATAGTCGATGAAACAGGCCGTTTTTTGAATGTCTGTAGATATAGTACACGCGTAGGTTACTACGAGTATATACAATAGATGCATAGAAATAGCAAACGAAAAAGGCACTAAAGTCAACAATCATGACAACAACAAAATGCACGAAATCAGCCATTCGAAGAAAATATGTCTACTACAACTGACCTCCGCGTGTAACGATTAAAGTGTATAGAGTGCCATAGGAATTCCAGCACACTTGAAACCCCTTACAGCGCACGTAAAATGGGGCAAAAAGTAACTCGAATTTCTAAACCGCAGAAAAAAGATTCTCCTGAAAGCCAGCTCGCATTGCTGTCAAACTACGCAATCCATTGGCCGGAAACAATAAACACTACACGAATGTTATGCAGTTGCAAGCATCGGCATATGCATTAGGACGGGTCGATTTGAAAATCGCTCATTGCTCTGTGAAAATCGTATTCTATGGATCAAAATAAGAAACTTTGCCGAAGGAACCATACCTCTAAAACGAATTCTGATGTCCCCCAATTTGGGTCGAACGAAAAATCCCACTTTGACTCATTTAGAGTGCTCCAATCGAGTCCAAATGTATGACCGACCCCCTCTAACTTTGGACGGCCGATCCACCCATGCCAGTGGCACACCCCCTGGAACTCCCCTGGGGGTTCCCCATACAATCATTTCAAAATATCACCATTTTTGGCCTTTACATGAGAAAAGAAACTAAAAAGTTCGACCCAAAATGGGGGACATCAGAATTCGTTTTAGAGGTATGGTTCCTTCGGCAAAGTTTCTTATTTTGATCCCTAGAATATGATTTTCACAGAGCAATGGGCGATTGTTTTGCCTTCCCACAAATCGACCCGGCCTAATATGCATATATGTATGTATTAAGGGTGTAAATTCCGGGATCCCGATGCTTTTCAGGTGTTCATTCAAACTCCCAGGACCCAGAAGAATTTGAAATAACAAATTGAAGAAAGTAAAAGTTTGTATAGTATGGAATTTGCTCAGACTTTATTCATAAAAGCCTGATTTAATTTACTGATATATTTTGGTGTAAACTGATTTCAATCGAAAACTGCAAACAGGTTGAAAAGCTTCTAAAATCATACAAGCTGGGTATTTTTGTGAAGACGATATAAATCAAGACACTCATAGCGCCACAAATGTAGCTGAAACAAAAAGTGTGAAGGAAAAGTTGTATCATTAATTAAATCAATCTACGCAAACTTACTTTAATCGAAAAACGTTGACGCTCTGATAAAAAAGTTGACATATTTTGTAATGCTGGATATCTTCAAATGGCTTACTACCATTTGATAGTTCAGCTGACAAGTTTTGATGCCGAAATATGTTATTCATCAGCATATTTTGTCTGGGGTAGTAGGAATCAGGTCAAGATTATAATAGCCTAGGCAGGCGGTGGTGGGATTAACGACTCCATTCGGAATTATGTATGTATGTTTGAATGTTATGTTCTTTATTTTGAAAAAGATAATTATACATATACAATGGGTACTTATCACTAATAGACCTTAGGACTATAACATTGATACTCGTATGTTGTCAGTCGGAAGTGGCAAAAGTGTAGTTATGAGAATTCATTTAAAATCATTTCCCTATATTTCAGACAGCAGGATACAAATTTAAACGAAGCTCTATAATCACCATTTAGATATTTATAATAATAGATAAATCTATCGTCCTTTCACCAAAATGGTCTACACGAAAATTTTTATAATGCAGATGCCCATGACGTGTTGGATGTTTTCGGGGTCACCCAAGTTACAAACTGTGCAGGCGATAGAAAGTACATTCTTAAAAGGTCTCGCATTAAGCTCAAAAATACTTCTTCTTGCACAAAAAATTAAGCTTGTAGCGTAAGCAGAAAAATCATCACTAAAATATTTAATATCTCTAAGTGCTAAATTAGCATACAAATCGTGTGATTCCGATTTCACAGCAGAGCCCAGAAAAGTCGCAAGTTTTTTATTCTTAAGATTGTCTATAAACGAAGGTATGGACGCAGACAAAGACTCAGAAGTAAAAGTAGTAAGAGGCTCCATATTTAACATTAGCGAGATTTCCTTCCACTTTTTTACCCAATGAACGCCGAGGCATACAGTCTCCTCAGCAAGGATGCGCAGAAGTCTGTGACTTGACATAATGAAGCACCGCAAGACAAAGTACATATGTGCTCGGAGTGTATGTAGATACTGCGTAACGAAATCTGTTTCGATGCGAATCATATAGTTCGGAGTGTTTGCCGGTAAAAAAATTAATTTTTTAATAAAAAAACACAGAAGTCCCACAACTAAGTCGTATTCGTCGACACCCCAAACTTGCGCCCCATAAAACATGATCGACCTTGAGCACGCATCATAGATTTTTAGTTTATTTAAAATGAAGATTCGAGGGTTATTAATAGATTTACATAAGTCAAGTTGCATTAATGGCGGTGTTAGAATCAGCAAGCTTCAGATTTAAGTGTTTCGCATAAGAGAGTTTGTATGTAAGCAGCACGTCCAGATATTTATATTCGTTAACAATCTCGATATTCTCGTCGCGAAACTTCCAATTATAAGAAGAAGGAATTCTGCTATACTCTCTAAGCACCATGCATTTCGACTTGGTAAAATTTACTTTAAGGCCCCATTGAATACTATAATCGCGGATTGCATCGATCATATCCTGCCCGTCATTCGGAGACTCGACAAAAAGCACTAAGTCACCGGCGTACATTAAAAGCTTCATACGAAGATTAGCCACTTTAACGCCACCAGGTAGGGAATCGTTTAAATCATTTAAATACAGAGAGAGCAAGGTCATGAAGGCAAATATGATTTTAAGTGTCTTCGTACAACAGTTTTAATATTTCTATCATATGGTTAATTCAGAATTCTCTCAGGAATTAAGTGCAACTAATGCGGATTGAGAGTATTAATGGTATTTTCGATTGCAACATTGTAGAAGAATGGCAGTTAATCATCGAAGAAGAACAAGAAAGACTGAATGCAATGCTAGTTTGCACTAACACGTTCGAAATTACAATTGTTTTGATATTTCGGAGCAGTTTGAAAAATTGCGATTTAGGACTTTTTATAAATGAATAATTAGTTCGAGGTATCGGGGCAGCTAATACCCGTATTTGTTGCCTGCGATCCATCTTTTATTATTTATTTTTTATGTTTGGAGGAATTTTTTGTATTAACCTAATTTTTAAATGGTTTTCTTGGTATGTTTAAATGCTTTTGAGTATTGAATTTTCACTCATATGAAAAAGTTATGTCCCAAAGTAAATCCCGAAACGAATAACAAGATCGCAGAAGTGATTTGAACATATCCTGAAATCCCGGCATCTAAATTTGTTCTCTAATATTGGCATCCCTAGTAAATATATAAAGTTTGTTCTTGACTCTCCTGTCGCTATATTAACCGGTCTGGTGCTCTTCTTTTCATTCTAACTATCAACGCTTCTCGTATGTGTGTTTTGTATTGGCTATTGATATCCGCAAGCAATTTTCCCAATCAAACTGTTATCCCATTTTTACGGATAATGAAGGATACGATGGGTGTTGCTCCTATTTACATCACATAGCAGTGTAAAGTGTAATGCATATGTAGATATACATACATATACTCTTTAAATGCTGAAACATCCCCCTCTTGCTTATCAGGTCAGAAGCTGACATAATTTTTTAATTAACGGATGTTTTTGTTTTTAAAGTGGATGCATATCATATCTTTTAAAATTATGCCATTGGAAAAGTAAATGTTTGAAAGTCCCAGAATTTGAAGCACAATTCAAATATTGATCAGTTCCTTCTGAAACTCACAAGTACTAAATTCGATTCAGAGCAAAATTTATGTATGAATGTCCTAGAGCCTAAGACACATGTTCGCCTTGGCCGAAGCGTTAGAAGACTAAGCCGGTTCAGCTTGCCTTCTTGATGCGAGTGCTCATAAGAAGCATTTGAATGTTACGCGTATTAGGGAGCGGCAAGCCCATGCTGTGTTTTAGCAACTTTTAACTGCTTTATGCCTCATACATCGAGTTCTTAATCATTGAGAGTAAAACCACCGCGTGCATAAGCACAGACATTTAACATTCCATTTCCAGCCGCATATTGGCAAGGGGAAATTTTGACAAATTGCGCTTTGGATTTTCGTTTGGTTTTTTGTGCCTACTTGTCTACTTTTATTTTGCTCTTGGTGCTCAGGATATAAAACATGAAAATACTAAATTATAGCTCATAAATATTGCGTATTATATGAAACCACAATAATAAGTAAACGATATAGGGAGGTAGAATAATGTGGGCGTACCCAAAAAGAATCTACAGAAATAAATATATGTATATATGTATGTTCATATATACATATGTATGTATGTATACTCGTACATGTATTGGCACGAGGCTTGTGAGCTTACAAAAACGTCCCCTAATGCCACGGAATTTGCTCACTTTTTTTATTTTGTTTATGATAGTGACAAATATTCAAAATATTTATATCCTATTCTTAATGATTGATGCCCATATTTTTGCGATATTTATAGATGCTCTACTCTCTCCGAACGTATTTATGTGTTGTTGTTTGCTGCTCTGCACATACCAGTAAACGTTTAATGCTTTAAATTTTTATTTCTTTATGAGGTAAAATATATTTCTACAACGATATTTTATATTTGACTACCCCCTCTTCCATTCACTTGGGTGGCGTAGATTTGTTAAATGAGCACGATATTATCGAAAGAGCTTAAGTGCCGATTAGAATGTAATACATTTTTAGCACTCACTCATTCCGCTAGAATACAGCTGAGAACTGTAAACGTTAGTAGTGAGAGCATGAGAGTAGAAAAATGTATGTGCACAGAGCCGGCTAACTAATGAGCAAAGCAGCGATATATTGATAATAACTCTAAGTATAATTGGTAAATAGATTCAGCTTAGAAGAACTTTTTTTTTAACTTCATATTATGTATTTCTTCCAATAATTTACTTGGGAATAATTGATGTATGCACAAAATCATTTGGTTGTTGTCCGTTGGAATAGTTCCAACTTCTTTGCCATCTGATTTTTAATATTAGAGCTTTCCTCTTTAAATGCGCGCAGCCATTGGAAATGCTCAGGTGGAAACTGCATAGCTAAATATTATGTATATTTTGTCCATGCATTATTTTAGTGGCCAAATGCTATGCATTAGTTTGTTGTATAATGAGTCCAAATAACAATTCAACAGCTTCTATACTCCTCGGTTTCTTGCGGAAATTCATTAAAATTATGCCCTATTTATTCGTTATATTTTCTAACAACTCTGCTTAATTTATGAACTATGGTTTACCATTGTGCTTTTGTCAAATCGAGACTAGAATGTCTCTCTTTTATCTGCAGAACATACCAAATAGGTCTGAATAATCTGCTTACATGAACTCAGAAAGTTTTTCGGCGATTTATTCTCCCTTCACTCAATTAATCAGAACCTTACCACCGCATCGATCTCAATGTTTATTGATTGACTTAAAAACACAAAGCAGAAGATGCGTCCTATCACGTACGTTTGAAGTAGGTATGATTTCTGATATCATTTGTAGATATCAGTATTCATTTGTTAGAAGAAACAGTCTGAAACTTTAAATATTGGTTTCTCCAAATATAGTTATGACAGAAATGCTCCTACAAATAGGACATGTGCAAAATTAAATTGGTTTTTCAATTATTTAGGAGCGGATATATATTTCCATGTCCTATCTGAAAAACTATGATATCTCAGGATTGTTTTGAGTAATAGCCACTTAACAAATATTTTAATCTATTCAAAACCACTAATAATAAACAAACAAAACAAAAGTGCACTAACTTTATGAACCATATAAATGAACTTGATAAATGACTGTTTAACAACAGTATTTCTCGATATGAAGAGAAGCTGAAGTCAAGTCCCAAAGCTTTTTCGAAATGCTTTCGGTTTCGCCAATAGTGCTCAAATATCTTAACCAATGGACTTTCTAATCACCAATGGACTCTATGTAGTGATTAGGTGACTATACATACATACTTAGTCGTACTGCTCGGTGACAATCCAGCTGCCTGCCACAGAATTACATATCGGTATCAGTATATCTGCCCCGAAGTCAACTTTGAAAAGTGACTTTCAAGCCAGATTCTGGCAAACATCCTAATAAATAAAACAAATTAAAATTGAAATTGAATTCAATAAATTAAAATTAATATTAAGTAACTAATAGGAGGATGGCTTCATATGTAGAAGTCCACGCGAGTGGGGAAAGTTACTGATCGCCATTCACTTGGGAGTGCCCAGGACGATTCTTCTGCATATGGTTCAAGCAGCTCACAACGCCCGGGATTAGCCCACGTATCCTCTGGGTAGCTTCCGAACAGCCGTTTGGGAGTGAGCTAACGTGAGAAGGCGAAGCATTCCAGGATAGCTGGTTGTGCGCTGGGTTTGGGACCCGCCACTTAAAAATCACCACAGTGTCTCAATTGTTGAATAGAGATAAGCAATTCAGTACGCAAAAGTCAAAATAAAGTTTTCCATCTATTAAAATCATGCCTTTTTCTATTTAATAAAAAAGTTATTCAAAAACAAAATTTGATGAATAATTTTGGATTGCCTTGTATATAAAAAATAATTGCTGGTTTCAATGTAAGCGCATCCCCACGAACGGCTCAACAGATTTGCTTCATTTTATCTCTATTTTACTTATTTCTAGCTGTACTGAAAAAAAACTTGCGAAACATCTTCTTGTCAAATTTTCGAAATATCAAAAAAAATGTTCAAGTTAAATGAGCCGCATAACGGTATTTCTCAAAGAATTTACTAAAATATTGAACACCAAAAATATTCAAAAGTTTGCATAGGATTGCCATCTATCAACAAAGAAGGTATTTAAATATGCTAACGCATACAATACAACAACAGTGATATCAAACAGAACGCGTGTGAAAAAAAAAATGTATCAAAAAAACGATTAACAACCAAATAAATCGCCTTCTGTCATTGAATCTTTAAATTAAGATATTGGATAATTCAAAAATGTTCGTTACCTGCCGAAAGAAAGTATTTACACAAATCTATATACGTACACGTCTATGTATGCATATAAAAATGAATTTCTGTTTTGTGTTTCAGCGCATTACAAGGTCTACCGAGTCCTCTAGTAAATAAATAAATAAATGTATTCAAACATTTTTAAATAAATATGGAATCTTCAACCTCCGCGGGCACAGCAGTCTCACTTCAGGATTAATTGCATACATCCGAAATTTATGCTTAAGGTAGTAGCTAATTAATTAATGTATTGACCATAGCTGCTCTACACTTCAGCTTTGCGATGGCAACTTAAAAGGGGCAATATTCGAATAAATACAAAAAGGTTTCGCGAATTACGCAAATAAACAAAGACGAAAATTAAAAAAGGGCAACACTCTAAAAATACACATTTTTTACTGCTTCCCAGTAATTTATTTTCAAACGAATTTATCCACTTTTTGCCTTGAGACAAACCGTATTTATGTACATAAAGGTCCTACCCCTTTTCATCTTAACATTAAGCAAACAAATTTAATATAATAAAAAAAGATGTCTACGAATATTCTTGCATATTAAATTGATTAATAATGTTCTGCATATAACACTTCTGACTTCTGACCACCTCGCTTGCCTCCCTTCAACCAAAGGCGTCTAAGCTGTTAAACTAACCAGCGTTGAGACTGCCACGGTCGAAAGGGTATGCATCCACTTTGTTACACAATCAGTGGACGCACTTTACAATAAAATTCTTATTACGCTTGCGGTGCTAAAGTTACCGAGAAACAAATTAAATTCAGATACGGCTAACGCTTTGATTGATAGAATTATAAGTGTATTTAATGCAACTTTTAAGCCAGAGGCATATCTTTCGAACATTACCTCTTTCCTGGTTGTAACGAAACTTATACATTGCTGCTGGCTGTTGCATAAATATGTTTTCTTTTTATTTTCATCATCTTCAGCACTTCCTTAATTCCTGCTTCCTTTTGTCGCAAAAAGATGATTGTATACTCTTGCCACTTCTTTTCACCTTCTACGTACTTCAGCCATCCGCATCCAATTTGTTACATTTTCATAATTGAATTTTTCAAAGATATTGATGTTTGTTTTCTCCTTTTTACACTTCGATAACAACTGCTCTCCATTCACTCTTGTCCAAGTTGTATTGCGAGCACGGCAATTCATTTATTCACCACATTCTTGTTCGCCTGTCACAGTGGATGTTACCGTATTGATACTCGCTCACTCCTCCCCTTAAACCCTCTTTGATGCCTCATTCACACGATCTCATTCGATCAAGCCTTTCGCTGTCTGCCCACCCCTCGCTTTTGCTCACCTGTGGGATGAAGTTCACCTATCAGATGTAATTGATATCAATTTAATTGTCAACTCTGTCTCCGTTCGAAGACATGACATTGAGGTAAATTCATGTAGACATATTGGAACCTGCAGTAGCGTGGACACTGAGACTTTTAAGTTTATGTTATATGTAAAATAGTAAAAAGAGTAAGGTCATGTACGAGTAATTGCATCAAGTTAACTTAAATTATTTCTGGACACAAATTATTGACTTTGAAAGAGTTAAGTCTTGGAACTTAATTTCTGTAGGTTCATTTCATTAAATTTTAAAGTTTTTTTATTTATTTATTAAGTAGTAAAACGTTCTATATATTATAATAAATAAATTATTCAATAAATTTAAATACATTTTTGGTTTTTATTTCTTTCCAGGTATGTAAAAATCGTTTTGGGATCTCCTTATTGAATTTGTGGAATATTTGCTGGATTTTACAATATGTTTGCATGTAAATATTATACATATAACAGGTGCGTAAGGTAATTTAACACATGGGCTGAAAAGTCCCGGTCCTAGCAAAGAAAACACGCTTTTTTTTTGTTCAAAATTAGCTTTATTTATCAACGAAATTTTCGTCAAGAAAACCCAATCATTTCAGCGCCGCTCTAACGTTTCAATACCACTTTTGTCGAACGAGAAATTTTTTGACTTCAGTTTCAGTGATAACCGTTTCATTCGAGCGAAATTTCTTACCGGCAAGCATTTCTTTTTAGTCTGAAAACAGTCAGTAGTCACTGGGAGCCAAGTTTGGCGAATGCGGTGTATACGGAAGCAATTCAGTTCATGAAGTTTTGCCATTTTTTGATGGACTTCTGACACGGTGCGTTGCCTTGACGAAACAACATTTTTTTCTTTGCCATATGCGGAAATTTTTTTTTTGCTATTTCGGCCTTCAAAAGCTCCAATAACGCTTTATAATATTCACTGTTGATGGTATTTCCCCTCTCAAGATAGTCGATAAATAGTCAAATATTCATGCAATATAAAGTCAACACGTTCTTTTAATATCTTCACGATGCAACTTCACGCAACTTCACTTTTCGATCACTCAAACCGATTTTGTGGATTTTTTTTATGTTTTCTGCGTTGTCTCCACGACCACGTTTGAAGTCTGCAAACCGTCGTATTATTGTTGTTTTTGATGATTCCATAAGACTGTCCAAGCCATTACTTTGCTTGAATGGTATTTTTCCCATAAAGAAGCAATGTAAAATTAAAACATGAAATTTTTTTTGCTACATTGTTTTGAAAATAACAAAAAAGTTGAAATAACAAAAGAACAATAACACCCGAACTAATGAATGGGATATCATGAAATTTTAACTGATGTCTTTTTAAGGTTACTACTAACTGAGAAAGAGGTGAATGCAATAAAACGAGTGCCATCTATGTGTTAGGCCTGGCACTTCTCAGCACATGTGTTATCTATATACCTTTTAAAGTAATTTTTGGTGAGGCTTATAAGCACATCTTTAATGGCAGCCTGTTTGAATTTTGACACAGTGATTGTAGTGACTGAGATTTATATAATCAAGAAGGCGTGAGGTTCAGGTACATCTGAGAGTTCCGCCGTCGAACGCTGAGCTAACAGCACGAAGCAAAGCAATGTGCACAAGAAAGAAGGACTAAGTAATAACAAGGTTGCGCACTACTACAATTTATTACATGGTTTATAATAAATTTCATTGAGTCAATTTCTTGATTACCAGAGCCGTTTCTTATTATTTTTTAAAATCTGCCGTTAGATTAGTTGACGGTTAATTATAAATGTATATAAAGGGTGATTTTTTAGCTATTATCTTTTTAAACAGTTGGTTTAAACAGCTGACGTACGTTTCGTGCTTTTTTCACTGTCAAAGATCTTCAGTTTGGTCTATAATTTATCCATGAATCGTCTTACAAACGAACAACGCATGCAAATCATTGAATTTTATTACAAAAATGCGTGTTCTGTTAAGAAAGTTTAAAGTCGAAAAATGTGTTCAGCGACGAAGCTCATTTTTGGATCAATGGGTACGTAAATAAGCAGAATTGTCGATTTTGGAGTGAAGATCAGCCAGAAGAATTGCAAGAGCTACCAATGTATCCAGAAAAAGTCACAGTTTGGTGCGGTTTATGGGCTGGAGGTATCATTGGACCGTACTTCTTCAAAGATGCTGCGAATCGTAACGTGACTGTGAATGGTGAGCGCTACCGTGAAATGATATCCAACTTTTTTTGCCCAAAATGTAAGAGCCTGACTTGCATGTCATGTGGTTTCAGGAAGACGGTGCCACATGCCACACAGCACGCGTAACAATGGACTTGTTGAGAGGAGGGTTTGGTAAACATTTTATTTGACGTTCGGGACCTGTCTATTGGCCACCAAGATCGTGCGATATAACACCTTTAGATTATTTTTTGTGGGGCTATGTTAAAGCTCATGTCTACTCAGACAAGCCTGCTGCAATTAACGCATTGGAAGACAACATTAAGGCATTTATAGTATGTGCGATACCGGCCAAAACATTGGAAAGAGTATGCCAAAATTGGACTAAGCGGATGGACCATTTGAAGCGCAGTCGCGGTCAACATTTGCATGAAATAATCTTCAAACATTAAATTATATGGACTGTACTATCGATTTAAATTAAAGTTTCATGCATTTTTGAATTTTACATGTGTTTTTTTGAAAAACTTTCCTATAGCTCTTAAAAAATCACCCTTTAGCAGATTCAGCTGTATCGTACCTAATAGGCCCCGAAGATATATTATGATGGTAAAAATATTTATATTTAGATTAGTTTCATTTCTTTAATACTCCTCCGCGAGCAACCACTTCGTCAAACTGGGACAACTGAGTAATACCTTTTCTATATACAACTTTAAGAAAAACTTGGTTGCATCAATTCCCGAAAAGTGTCGGACATGTTCAACATGTTTGGCTGCTAATTTGTTATGCTTATTAATATTTTTAATACTCTCTCAGCGTTAGATTCCACGTTATAACTTATCTAAACCAAAATAGAGGCCAAAAAATACGGCCGAAATGTAAAATGTACCCTGTTCATACCAGTCAGATAGATGTAGTACATATGTATGTACACATAAATGAAGGTAGCGCAGTGTGTAGCAAAAATAAAAATATTTTTCTGAACGAGAGTATCAAAAGGATTAACAACCTTGCTCGCTTTGCCACCCTTCGCACTTGAGTTCACAACTGGGCCAAAGGTGGCACGACCCTCATGTTAAAGCTTTGTGTAAGTCAATCTTTTTCATTACTACAATGACAATGCGAGACTGCACAAGGACCAATATTTTTTTTTTTTTTTTTTGAAAATAATATATGGTACTTAAAAGGGAAACAGATTGACAGAGGGAGAGAAGCCAAAGTTGTTCTTTGTTTTTGTGCTTCAACTAGCCAAATTATGTTGGCGAAATGAATTAATGTGCAACAGTTTTTCGTGGAACTGAGCATTCTTATAGCTCACACAGGCCCCGGCAGCCATAAAGACAATTACAGTTTCCCATGACAACGGGAAACCAGCTCCCGATGTGTTCCTCTGTACGGTGAAATTATATTGAGGAACTTAATGCAGGTGACCATTTAAAATATGCAAAATAAAATTTGAAACAAATTGAGATAATTATTAACATACGACAGACATTAAAAGAGAATTAAAAATATCCAAAGTTGATTTGAGGCCTTTTAAGCCAAGTGGACAGAGAAAAAAGTAATGTTCTGAAATTAATTTTTTTTTTGGGCAATTTAATTCTAATAAATTTGAGAGCCTAGAATAGTTAAAGCTAAAAGAGCAGAATAGTAAAAATTAAAATTTGGTTTTTTGAAGTAGTTTCAAGTAGAATTGTGGAAAGTTGCTAGTTGTTAAGTTATTTCAGTGTCGCGAAAAATCCCAAAACAAAAAAGAATTAAACGTATAAAATTGTATAGAAAAATCCATGCTTTTTAAAAGCCAGCTACACTTTCAAAAAAAAAAAGATATTATACTAAACCATAAGTAAATATTTGAGAACAAAATTTTGAAAATCCATACAAATTTTTACTTAAATTTTTTTCCAAAATATAGCTTTAGGCATAATTATAATACCATAAAAGATTTAAAGTGTGATCTGTATTAGTTAAGGTGGCAGGTAAATTAGAGTACATGCAGGGTGTCCGCTGGTAGAATTGGGCTCAAAATTTAAAGTTTCTTCCTAACCGCTGAGCGTGTGACCGGGGAGGGATCCGCTTTATTTAGGGCTATTTAGTCACGATGTCGCAGTTATCGGGTGAACAACGTGCGTTCGCAACCGATGCGTATTTCAAGGCCAATGATTCATGCGCAATTGCTCGTCGTACATTTTGTTCATGTTAGAATATTCGACGTTTAAGAGATCCCCAAGTGAAGATTTTATTCGATCATGGATTTTTATTCGTTCGGTTGCTATAGCACACGACCGAGGCCCAGCCAGATATCGAGAACAACTCTTTTCTACAATAAACTCGTCGCTAAATTAAAACAACTTCAGTCCAAGCGGAAGAGCGCGGCTACCTCAAGCCTTCCACAAACTACTGTGCATGAAATATTGAAGAAGGATCTTAGACTTAATCCCTTCGAAATTCGAATCGTGCAAGCCTAACAATAACTTTTTTCTTCCAACTTCTGCGAGACATGTTGGAGCAATTTCGTGCGGTAAACACTATATTTTGGAGCGATAAAGCCCATTTAATTTAAATGGAAGTATAAATAAGCTAAATTGCCGTTACTGGTCACTCAAAGGACAGAGCCCACTATTAAAATATCAACAGCCACTTCACAGTCCTAAATTGACGGTATAATGTGGCCATTGTCAAGCCGTGGAATAATTGGACCATTTTTTTTTTTTTGAAAATAGCCAAGGGCAAGCAATTTCTGTGGACAGTGGATTTTTGCGACCAAAGCAACCTAAACTACATATTCTTACTTTTGTCTACACTTGCGTTTGTATGCAGGCATTTTTTCTTAAATTTTAAAATTTTCGATGATATACGAGGGGTGCCTTTTAAATTTCGGGATTAGAGAACAAAAACAAATTTTAATCATCGAAAATCACTTTATTGTTTTTCAAAATATTCTCCATGAAGATCTATACACTTTTGCATGCGTTTGAACCAATTGTCGAAGCACTTTGCCACTCTGAATGAGGTACCTCCAAAACATACATTCTGAATGCCGCAACCGCTTCTTCACGTGTCGAAAAACGTTGACCTCTCAGTTTGTTTTTTTTCGTACGGGAATAAAAAGAAGTCATTCGGTGCCAAGTCAGGATTATACGGCGGATGACCCATTAATTCGATGTTTTGGGTGCTCAAAAATGCAGTTGTTTGAGCCAATGCGTGAGAGCTCGCATTGTCCTGGTGAAGAGTGATCCGTCTTTGGCGATTGGCTTTCCTAATTTCTTGGAAGACAACTGGCAAACAAACGGTTGTGTACCACTCAAAATTTACTGTTCTGCGTTGTTCTAGTGGTACGGTTGCGACATGTCCAGTTTTTCCGAAAAAACAGGCGACCATTTGCTTGGAAGTGCTTCAAGCGCGAACAACTTTTGTTGGATTTGGCTCATCTTGAAACACCCATACAGTCGACTGCTGTTTACTTTCGGGCTCATACGCGTAAATCCATGATTCATCACCTGTCACGATGTCATAGACGTGTTTCGAAGCCCCGCGATCGTATTTTTTGAGCATTTCCTTCGACCAATCGACACGAGCCTTTTTTTGAGCGATTGACAAATTGTGTGGGATCCAACGCGAACAATTTTTTTTGACAGTCAAATGTTTATGCAATATTGAGTGTGTGTTGGTCCCACTAATGCCTAAGATTGTCTCAATCTCACGATAGGTCACATGACGATCTTGCAATATCAGTTCGCGCACAGCATCAATGGTTTTCGGAACAACAACTGATTTTGGACGACCTTCACGAAATTCGTCTTGGAGTGAGCTACGACCACGATTGAATTCACCATATCATCGATAAACACTGGTCCTTGATGGAGCTTCATCGCCAAAAAATGAATTAGGTTCATCCATGCAATATTGCTGAGTTAATCCACGTCGAAAGTTGTAAAAAATAATCGCACGAAAATGTTCACGATTTAATTCCATTTTTGGGCCGAGATGAATCTTTTAAGTTACTGTAAACAACACAAATAGCGCTGGTATTTCAAAATGTTCTGAGTGCGTAAAAGCCAAAAAATGTCAAACTTTGCGATACAGCTGTCAGTTGCCAGATTGCAACACAAGGGTTGCCAAATCCTGCGAAATAAAAGACACCCCTCGTACCAAGCCTTTTTAAGCTTAAGTGCCATACTCAATACTTATTCTCGTTATGGGTATTTTATATTTCTTGAGATGAATTTATTCTATATTAAGCGTAATCGTTTTTCAGCTAGTTTCGGAGTCATCATTATTAAACTGATGTTTAGGTTAGGCCGCCGTAGCCGAATGGGTAGGTGCGTGATTACCATTCGGAATTCACAGAGAGGTCGTTGGTTCGAATCTCGGTGAAAGCAAAATTAATAAAAACATTTTTCTAATAGCGGTCGCCCCTCGGCAGGCAATGGCAAACCTCCGAGTGTATTTCTGCCATGAAAAAGCTCCTCATAAAAATATCTGCCGTTCGGAGTCGGCTTGAAACTGTAGGTCCCTCCATTTGTGGAACAACATCAACACGCACACCACAAATAGGAGGAGGAGCTCGGCCAAACACCTAACAGAAGTGTACGCGCCAATTATTTATTTATTTTTATTTAGGTTAGGCTTTTCACGTACGGAAGAACTTAAACCTACTATTTGCTAATGGCTAAGTCTTTGCGAAGGAGTTATTGAAAAGGAGTTGCGTTTATACCGCGGTATCTGAATTTGGTATACCTCCAAAATCAATACAGCTATGCAAAATGACGTTACTCAATGCTTGCAGCGCTGTCAGCATTCAGAAGGACCTCTCCGTGCCGTTTCATACCAAACGAGATTTCAGACCATGTGACTTATTTCACCTGAAGCTGGAAAAAATCATGCGAGCCGCAGAACTTAATCGCTCAGGCACAATTTTTTAAAAGAAATAAAGTGAATGGGTCTGGTGGGGAACGCGGGTAAAACGAAGTACCTCCTATCATCAAACAAATAGTCGGCGCACCCGTATATCGGCACTCACGTCGTTGCGATATTTACGATTTCGAGGTTGTAAGAGATTTCCAAGTGCTAATTTGCTTAAAGTTGTATCCTACTACTGGAATGCCAATGGTAGGAAAAGAGTGTGCAGGCTTTGTGGATTTCAGATGACGTAGAGTGCGGTTCGAATTAAAAACACTCGAGTGTGCCATTTACTACGTTCACACAGAGTTTCTGTTCACTTAAATACAATTAGGCTTAATTTATTTTTATGCATAAGAATCTTTTAAAAAACAAATGGGAATCCGAGTTTTTCATTTAATCTTGTAGACGGATACGTAAACTTCTCTGTAACGACTCATGCAATTTGGCTTATTAAATATTTATAATAATATTTAAACATCATTTTTCATTCAATTTCAAAACTCTGTTGGGAGTTACAAACCCAAAAACACCGGTTGGAAAAATTAATTGGAATATTGGATAGATAAAGTGGTTGCCATCAGTCCACGTAGGCTAGAAATAGAGGCTTAGATGGGACCATAGTTAAGATAACCTTTTTTTGCGCCATCTACTTACTATATATAATATCACTTTGGATGGGCATCAGATTGTTTTCACACTGCGAGTGAGGCAGAGTTGACATTAAAAATGCCTGCTTAAAACTTCAGCCTGAGCCGTTAGCTCCACGTAAAGATATAATTTTCAAGTAAAGACATTCTATATCGTTATTTGATAAAGGACTTTAAAAGCTTTCTACATGTCTGTAAAGTTAATTACATGTGGTTTCATTTAGAAATTACAACAAATATTTCTTTTGTAACATTATTAATATCAACCCATCAATTAACCCAACCAAGGAACTGGTTTCTTTTAGAACACAAGTTAAAAATTGATTACCACATTAAAGGGGTGCATACGTAATTTGCACAATGAATAATAGAAAACATGAATCTAAATGTTATTTATTATATAATGATGGCTATTATGTTTGTAATTTGTTTAATTACCTTTCCAGTTCATTTACAGTAAGGGACAATAAATAAGCTTCGACCCCAGAAAGTAAAATCTTAAAAAAACCAATCTAATAAAACGTAATATTAAAGCAAAAAGTATGAGCACAAAAAGGATATCATGTTGCCACAAACCGGCAAAAAGTAACCACAATGAAAAGGGATATATCAACTTAAGAATTGAGAACATAGTACTTACCTACGTACGTACAAGTATGCATGTATATGCATCGCTCTGCCAGCCAACCACATCACCGTCAACAGAGTGTCCGACCTCCAGCCGAACTCTTTTAGCTCAATTAACTTTGTAGCAAACATTGCTGCTTAACTGTCATTAGTATTGTTGCAGTTATTGCTGCTATTTTTTTTTGTTGTTTTTTTTTATCTCATACTTTTTCAAAGTCATCACAGCGGAGAGGAGCTGAGGTTGATTAAAAAATTGCAAAGACCGTGCATTAGTCAAAGAAAGAGATATGTGTGTGGTTGTGTGTATGTTTGTAGGTGGGTATGTGATATTTCGGTTACATTTTAACATTGCACGTGGTTTTCATCTTGTCAAGCAAAAGCGACAAACACGCTGGGCATGCAAAGGGGCATCAAAATAAAACAAAAGTGAGGCGCATTGTTAACACCGACTATCCACTGGGCAGTTACCTTAGAGTTCTATGTGCTTGTTCTTGTTGGTGCTGGCTGTAATTCAACTGAAAAATAAGTTAGCAACACTACTACTGCTATCTTATTCAACTTGAGCCAGCTTTATGACACACAAAGGCCACAAGGGTAACGGACGAGTAAATGGAGTTAACAATGGTGTTTTGGTTGAGGACGACGATTTGTGCCAAAAAGCAAAGAAAATAGAAAATTTTGACGTTACAACGTGAAATCTGCTTTTAAGATAATTATGTACAATTTTGGGCACGCTTACACAACAACGGCTATGAATCGCCACAACACACCTTTGCTACATTGCTACATATACATAGTAGATACTATGTAGTGGTAATAAGAAAAAGGTATCTCACCCAAGTGAAAGAAAAGACTTTACTCAGCAACAATTTGGGACTTACTCGTGTGCACAAGCTGACAAATATGCCGCATTGTTAGTAAAAAGAGGAGAACCGTAAGGCGTAATTGCTGATTTTATGCTGCTGTCAAATACTAAAATTTTCCAGCAGTATAATGGGTTAAGAGGCAAACAAGAAAGTTAATTAGGATTAGCAAAGGTAAATTAAATTTTGTATTTGAACTAAACTTTTCAAAAAACATTTTCGCAGCAGGTAGCCAATAAATGGATTCAATGGTTGCGGTTATTTTTCACTATGTGTCGCTTGATATACGAGGTGTGTCGCAAAAGTTTCCGAGCGGCATTCATGTCTCAGCAACTAGAGACGCTATATTTTAGATCATTTAGGCATGTGATGCTACATTCATCGTGAATTGCGTCTAGTGTGAGAGTGTTTTTGAACTATCGAAAAATGAATTTTAAATAAAGAGTTTTTCAATAAGGGCGGGTAGAGGCGCATATATGCCATTAAGTGTGGAATATGACATCATTCAAAGACCCACCTCGGCTTCTTACGGTGGAACGGATCCGAGTAGTCCAATTTTCAATGACTCTTCCGCATAGATCCGGCTGAATTTGAGCGAAGGCCTGTGTTATGTTCACCTTTAGAGCATCGGTCGATTGTGGTTTATTTGCATAGACCTGAGACTTCAAGAAACCCCACAGGAAAAAGTCTAGCGGGGTCAAATCGCATGACCTTGGTGGCCAATTCACATCACCCCTGCGAGAGATAACCTTACCCTCAAATCGTTCATGCAGAATGTCAATCGTGGCGTTTGCTGTGTGGTACGTAGCGCCGTCCTGCTGGAACCACATGTCGTCTAGGTCCATATGGTTCAATATGGGCCATAAGAAATTGGTTATCATCGTTGTGACGGTGACCGCCTCACCAACGTCGTTTCCAAAAAAGTACGGACCAATGACGCCGCCGGCCAAAAATCCACACCAAACGGTAACTTTTTGAGTAATATACAGTAATTTTGTTTGTTAACACAGCCATTCATCCAAAAATGCGCCTCGTCACTAAAGATGATTTTTCGCCCAAAACTGGGGTTCTCTTCCAAACGATTCGAAGCCCAGTCAGCGAACAAACGGCGTTGTCTATGGTCATCAACTTTGAGCTCCTGGGTCAGTTGGATCGTGTACGGGTGTAGGCCCAAGTCCCGACGCAAAATTCGCCAAGTTGAAGTCTGCGAAAGGCCAAGTTCTTGTGAACGGTGAGGAATAGACTGCCTCGGGTTCTGCTGTACACTTTCACGGACCGCGGCATTGTTCTCGGCTGAACTTGCGTTCCTTGAACGTACTGGTGTTGGCTGATTATTTACTGACCCGGTCGTCTCAAATTTGGCCACCAAACGTTGAAGAGTCGACTTTGAAGGACCACACAACATCTACCGAAAAATAGATGACGTTTGCGTTAATGAACACTCATTTTGATAATAAAGTTTTATCATTTGAACGTGCTGTTCAATCGTGTAACTTACCATGATGATTTGGCATAAACAACTGAATAATAAACAAAAGATTTGACAGGTTTCACCAAAACAAAATGGCTGCCACAGGGCGCCAAAATCGACCTGCGCCAAAATCGACCCGCGCCAATCGAAAAACCCTTTAAAAGGCAAATATTAAATTTCGTTTTAAACTCTGTAAATATATTCCAAAGCGCATCAAATTATATAGAAAACTTATGGTGGTGAGTGGTTATCTCGTATCTCTACCACGTGCGATCGCTCAAGACCTGCTGCGAACAAAAAAAACAAGTTAAAGTTGTCCGTATGTACATTGAAAAACTCAAAATTTGCATTGCGTTTTTTATGGAACGCAGCTTAAAGCTGTACCTCGGTGTTATGAAGCATTTGCTCTCGTGAATACGTCGTGTTCGACCAAAATACCGTAAGAATACTTCTTATTGGCCGATAATGCGTCGGCTTATCGTTCAACTTTAATAATGGACCATCTGTCCAAAAATAACATGTATTGATCAACCATTTCCCAAGCTCACCTGTTTTAGCTTCGTGTGACTTCTTTCTGAAAAATCCGACCTCCAGCCGAACTCTTTTAGCTCAATTAACTTTGTAGCAAACATTGCTGTTTAACTGTCATTAGTATTGTTGCAGTTATTGCTGCTATTTTTTTTTTTTTTTTTTTTGTCATCTGAGTTACTCCTCATCCGTAAACAGCATTGTATAAGTTAACGCAACAACTTACAAAATTTCAACAAAGTTGACACTTAACAATGGTCAACTACCCTGCACGCGCATCAGCATAACCGCTGACGCTTCAACCCAGTTGCGTAAGCAACGATCAGCAAATTACCAATCAATACGGATCAACAACAGTCAGCATATTGTACGAGTCAACAACAGTCAGCATATTGATGGCCATTATAGGTGTAATGTAGAAGTAAGAAACATAATGTAATTAATCTTAAGTTTGATTCACTTTAATAAAGTCAAAAGCGGACACAAGTCCGCTAGCCTTTTTAAAAATAAAATTAATTTCATAAATTAATAACTGGCGCCCGAGCAGGGACCGGTCTCAAAGTTCGTGAAGTGAAGTGAAGTGTTTTGTACAAAAAAAGAGTACGATTACAAGGACGCGAACAGTGAGCCGGTGCAGCGTTGGAATCCAGTAGGAAAAGAACGCTCGCTTCTAATAGTGCGAATTGGAGGTGCCCCAGTAGCAGAGACTAGCAAAAAGGAACCACACCCCACCGCCGGGAAGTACTAGTGTAAGGATATTAATATTAAGCAATATTAAGAATTATAAAGAAATGATTGAAAAAAAGGATATTAATATTAAGCAATATTAAGAATTATAAAGAAATTATTGAAAAAAAAGGATATTAATATTAAGCAATATTAAGAATTATAAAGAAATTATTGAAAAAAAAGGATATTAATATTAAGCAATATTAAGAATTCTAAAGAAATTATTGAAAGGATATTAATATTAAGCAATATTATTGAAAAAAATATATGTTGAATATTACTATTAATTTAGAATTACAAAAAATTTTTTATTGAGAAAAACCAATTTGTGAAAAATACAGAATTACATATTATTACACAAATTAATTGAATTTTTTTTGAAAAAACCAAAAAAATATAAAGAAAGTTATAAAAAAAATACTATAATAAAATCTGGCTTGTACAGCCAATAATACAATATAATTTAAAGCTGCGATTCACCACCTAACGGGGGACCCTCCAGCTTATAATAACAAACATTCTCTGCGATTCACCACCCAAGGGACCCTCCAGAGAACTGTTAAACAAAAACAAAAATTAAAAAAAAATAAAAATAAAAAAATAAATAAATTAAAATAATGTCTAACCCTAATAATATCATCCGACCACCTACGCTAAACGTACCCTCACCACCTCCGCCAACTGCCTCTTCCCCAAATTCATTCAACATGGACCAACTTACTTCTATAGTGACAGGACTGGTTAACAATATCATGAGTCAGGAAGGCAGAAATATGGTTCAGGCAGCATTAAACCCAAATGCAAGTTTTAGCAACATAACTGATGTGACTATAGACGCAAGGCACTTGAACAACATAACTGACCTTGACAAGATACCAGACGTGGTTAGGTGTCTACGAGATTTTTCAGGAAATCCAGGAGAATATAACTCTTGGAAAAAGAGTGTAGATCGCATTCTTCAGATCTACGAGCCCCTCAGAGGAACGCCGAAATACTACGGTATCCTTAATGTCATAAGGAATAAAATCGTGGGCAACGCCGACATTGCCCTCGAATCATACAACACGCCATTAGAGTGGAAGGCTATTTCCAGATGTCTCACTCTCCATTATGCTGATAAGCGTGATTTAGGTACCCTCGAGTACCAAATGACTTCTCTAGTGCAGGGCAACCTCACTATCCAGGAATTTTACCAACGAGTATATTCCCATCTCTCCCTTATACTAAACAAGCTTGGATGCATGGAAGTCGGTGCAGAATCTATGCATCTACTTACCCGCACATACCGGGACAAAGCCCTCGACACTTTCATACGAGGACTGAAAGGTGACTTACCAAGACTCCTTGGTATGAGAGAGCCAGCAGATCTTCCTCAAGCTCTTCACCTATGCCTGAAATTGGAGAACCAAAATTTCCGTTCTCACTACGCAATGAATAGCAATATCCAAAATAGGAAGCCTCACGACTTCCGACCACCTCTCCCACCCAAGAAACTGACTAGTGAATTTTATCCCCAATTGGCATATATGCCAAGACCCCAAATGAACCAACAAAACTTCGCAACCCAATACCGCCCTCAAGCTCCTATGAATAATTATCGTCAGGCCCCTATCAATAACTACCGAAATAACCAACAATATAGACCATTAGGACAACCAGCCCCTTTTAAGCCTAACCTCCCACGCCCAGAACCAATGGACATCGACAAATCCCTACATTCAAGAGCGGTGAACTACATGAATAGACCACAAGCCAATAACGGTGTTAAAAGACCTCCAAGCTTCTCACAACAAGTGCCTCTAAAACAACAGAGGAATTTTCATATAGAAGCAGATGAACAAAATTACCAACAGGACTACCAACAAAATCCACAATACAACATTGACCAATACTATCAACAAAACTGGACTCCTACAACACAGGAGTACGAAGCCGCATTGGCAGAGGAAGAAAACGGGCAATCAGCTCAAGATTATGCTGAAGAAATTTCACAACCTGAAATGCAGGACCATATCGATATTCATTTTTTAGAATGAACAGTTCTTCGTTACCTTACGTCGAATGCAGAACGAAGAACGGAAAAATTCTTAAAATGTTAATCGATACAGGATCGAGTAAAAACTATATCCAACCCTGCCATGTCCCAAAGAAAATACCCAACGACGAACCATTCTTTGCGAATTCAATTGCCGGACAGATTGAAATTACTCATCACACAATAATTAACATATTTGGCAAAAATGACACATCTCTGAAATTTTTTTTACTACCTACATTAAAATCTTTCGACGGAATAATAGGAAATGACAGCCTTAAGGACCTTTGTGCAAAAATTAACATACATGACGACACCCTGACATTAGGTAATGGTATTAAAATTAAAATTAAACAAAAACTTTCCCCAACCGTTAATAAAATTGACATTAGAACCGACCACATGACAGCATCACAAAAACAATGCGTACACCATTTGACTAGAAATTACCCACATCTTTTTACAGACCCCGATGAAAAACTAACATATACCACTACTGTGGTAGGAGAAATCAGGACTTCCTCAGACACCCCAGTTTATACTAAATATTACCCATACCCTCTTGCTATGAGAGATTTCGTAACAAAAGAAATAGAAAATTTATTAAAAGATGGAATCATTAGACCATCCCGTTCACCGTATAACTCACCCGTTTGGGTTGTACCCAAAAAATTAGATGCGTCAGGACAAAAGAAATATAGATTAGTAATAGATTACAGGAAACTGAATACACTAACAATAGCCGACAGATACCCAATCCCAGAAATTAATGAGGTTATCTCACAACTGGGAAATAACAAATACTTCTCCGTACTTGACTTGAAGAGCGGCTTCCATCAGATTCCGTTAAAGGAGTCCGACATTGAGAAGACAGCATTCTCAATTAATAACGGAAAGTACGAATTTACCAGACTTCCATTTGGATTGAAAAACGCACCCGCTATTTTTCAGCGAGCACTTGACGACATACTGAAGGAACACATAGGGAAAATATGTTATGTCTACATAGATGACATAATAGTGTTTGGCAAAGATGAACAAAGCCATCTTCAAAATGTTGAAAAAATTTTTTACACGCTTGAAAAAGCCAACATGAAAGTCCAATTGGACAAGTGCGAATTTTTTCGTAAAGAAGTTGAATTTTTAGGATTCATCATATCCCCTACAGGTATAAAAACCAATCCCTCTAAAGTAAATGCCATCCAAGAATTCCCATATCCACGAACATTGAAAGACTTAAGGTCTTTCCTTGGCCTCTCAGGCTATTATCGACGCTTCATCAGGGATTATGCTAAACTAGCAAAACCTCTGACATCGCTTTTAAGAGGGGAAGATGGACATGTGTCCAAAAACTCTTCCAGCAAAAAGCCAGTTGTGCTCGATAGCGACGCCTTGAATGCCTTCAATAAAATAAAATCAGCATTAACATCAAAAGAAGTCATACTTTCGTACCCTAATTTCAAAGAAGAATTCCACCTTACCACAGATGCGTCAAACTACGCTCTAGGTGCTGTCCTTGAGCAGTCTGGAAAACCAATAACATTCATCTCTCGCTCACTAAATAAAACTGAGGAGAATTATGCTGCAAACGAGAAAGAAATGCTAGCAATAATTTGGGCCCTCACATCCTTACGAAACTACTTATATGGATCTGCCAAGGTTGTAATTTTCACAGATCACCAGCCACTCACTTTTGCATTGAGTAATAAAAACCACAATGGGAAAATGAAAAGATGGAAGTGTATCCTCGAAGAATACAACTATGAAATGAAATATAAGCCCGGAAAAACAAACGTCGTTGCAGACGCACTATCCAGACCCCCACAAACTGACATTAATACTCTCACAGTTACAGACCATAGCGACGAAAGCTCCTCACACCTCCTCATTCCGGCCACTGAAGCCCCCATAAACGCTTTTAAAAACCAACTCTTCTTAATGATTGGCAACGAAGATAGCTACTTATTCCAGTTACCATTTCCAAGTTTCCACAGACACACTGTTACAAAGCAAAATTATTCTAATCAGGATATCATAGACATATTTAAACGCTACCTCGATCCTTCACTCGTCAACGGACTATACACCACAGAAACACTGATGGGTAAAATTCAGGAAATATTCCCTCTCCACTTTAGCAATGTAAAAATCCGCTACACACAAACTCTACTTCAGGACATCATATCAGAGACAGAACAAGAACAAATTATCATCGAAGAACATCAACGAGCTCACAGAAACAGCCGCGAAAACAAAACCCAAATTCTAAGAAAATTCTACTTTCCAAGAATGCATGGGAAAATTGAACAGTTTGTAAAAAAATGTTCAACTTGTCGTGCTCAAAAATATGATAGACATCCAGCAAAACCACAAATCCAGCCTACTCCCATTCCTCACTCCCCAGGTGAAATAGTCCATGTTGACATATATTCCACTGAAAAAAAATTAATCCTTACAGCCATTGATAAATTTTCCAAATATGCTCAGGTAAAGATAATACCTTCTAGAGCAATAGAGCACATTAAAGACCCAATTAGAGAACTAATGATCGCATTTGGAATACCGAAACTTATAGTAGTTGATAACGAAAAATCTCTTAACTCTGCCTCAATATCATCCTTACTTAGGGATGAAATGTCTATTAACGTTTACACCACACCACCTTACAGTAGCACAAGTAACGGACAAGTAGAAAGATTCCATAGCACACTCTCCGAGATCATGAGATGCCTCAAAAGCAATCAAACGACAATAACATTCGAAGAACTTCTATTTAAATCGGTACAGGAATACAATTCATCAATTCACTCAACGACAAAAGATAAACCCATAGACATATTTTTTGGAAATAGAGTTTACAGTGACCCACAACAATTAGAAAAGCAAAGACGAGAAAACATTACCTTACTTAAGAAAAAACAAGAGCAAGACCTCTCATATCACAATAAAAATAGACCAGAAAATAAAGATTTCTCACCAGGAGAAATAATCTATATCAAGATAAACAAGAGACTAGGTTCTAAACTAACTCCAAGGTATAAAAAGGAGAAAGTTTTAGAAAACCACAGGACAACGATTAAAACAGTAACAGGAAGAACAATTCATAAATCCCTAATAAAAACTTAATTAAATTTGCAGGTAAAATGGACCATTACAAACTTTTCATTCTTCTCATCACGATCACTACTTCTTCATCAGACGTTCAAATTTTAGACTATAGTCAAGCTCAACTTGTGACAATAGACGACGGACAAGCGAAAATACAAGACGGAACATTTAGACTTATTCACCTCATCGACTTAGGAAAATACGAACAATTTTTGACAGAAACATACGAAGAAATAAATCACCAAATCCCTAACAACCACTTCCTATATCCTCTCCTCAAACACGAAACCATTCAAACCTTTGAAATCCTAAATGCACTAAAACCTTCTAACACAAATTACAAAACGAAGAGATCAATTGATATATTGGGAACGGCATGGAAATACATAGCCGGATCTCCAGACCACGAGGATTTGAAAATAATTACAAATAATCTAAATAACTTAAATGAAAATAATAATGACCAAGTAGTAATTAATAAACTATTTGAAAAACGAATAAATAATATAACCAATATAGTTGATAGAATGGTAAATACCATTAGAAAGGAAGACAATGTAATAACAGAAATTATAATCAATTTGCAGAATAGGATTAGGTTAATTAAGGAAGAATTAATAAATATAAAATATGCCATCCAATGGGCGAAAGAAAATATATTGAATTCAGTAATATTAAGTAAACAAGAAATAGAATTGTCAATTAATAAAATGAAAAAGGAAAAAATACCATTCAAAAGTGCCGAAGAAGCATTAGAAATATCGAAAGTAAACGTATTAAGTAAGGATATGGAAATTTTATATATGGTAAAAATACCTCTAACATTAAAAGAAATTTTTAAAAGAATTATAATACGACCAGTAAAAAAAGCAAACAATATTATAATCAAAACTGAGTATAAAGAAATACTTAAAGGAAAAGATTCACTGTTCGGAATAAAAAATGAATGCGAAAGATATAATGATCTAACGATTTGTAAAGAAACTAATTTAATAGATTTAAGTAAAGATTTATGTATAACTAGGATTATTTATAGCTTGAATTCGACTTGTTCAACAACAAATGGCCATCACGTCCCTACATTAGAAGAAGTAAAACAAGGAGTTATATTGCTAAATCAATTTGACGGCGAACTAGTAGCTGACGAAATACCCCAAAAAATCAATGGTACTCATGTCATCATATTTTACAATTCAACAATAAAAATAAACAGTCAATTATTCGAAAATTTGGAAACAAGACCGATCGAAGCCATACCCACAATACTACAGCCAACTCCATTAGAAAAAGAGCACATAGAAATACTTTCCTTAGAAGCTTTGAAAGACCTGCATATAAAAAACACGCATCAAATTAACTCTATCAAAAAGGCGACATTCTCTGTCGGTAGTTTAACAACGGCAGCATTCCTAATAATTATAATACTCATTTTCTTCTTAAGAAAACGGTCCGTGAAAATACAATATGTGGAAAAAGAAGTAATGAAGCCAGTACAACCCATAACGAGCCAAGAAGTTAACCTGCCAAGCGAAAAAAATCACATACCAACATATGTGAGTTTTAACAATTTGCCATTCTATTAATGATCGAGGACGATCACATTTAAAGGGGGAAGAGTTAACGCAACAACTTACAAAATTTCAACAAAGTTGACACTTAACAATGGTCAACTACCCTGCACGCGCATCAGCATAACCGCTGACGCTTCAACCCAGTTGCGTAAGCAACGATCAGCAAATTACCAATCAATACGGATCAACAACAGTCAGCATATTGTACGAGTCAACAACAGTCAGCATATTGATGGCCATTATAGGTGTAATGTAGAAGTAAGAAACATAATGTAATTAATCTTAAGTTTGATTCACTTTAATAAAGTCAAAAGCGGACACAAGTCCGCTAGCCTTTTTAAAAATAAAATTAATTTCATAAATTAATAACTTATATAGTCCGAAGGGAATTAGTAATCACTAATTTAAATATAAACTACTTAGAAAGTGGAATTTGTACATAGTTCGCCGAGCTTCATTCCTGTTGTTGTTGTTGTTGTAACAACATTAACCTTAACATAAGTATGTACGGGGGCTGTTGATGGTGCTGGAGCGGCAAGTATTTGGCTAGAAATAAGTCTGGGTCAATCCGACAACGTGAAACCGACTGTCGTCGGAATGCTGAGCTTCCTTTACTAACTTGAACGCTTTGAAAATATCCACAATGGAAACAGAGGTCGATGAAAATTCTGAAGAATCGTCTGTGTATTTTATTTGTCAAATCGCTCCAGATTTTAAAACCAACGTTTGCAATCAGATATTCTAACGAGACAATTTTTCAATGTAGAAGTGAATAATCTGTCACATAGTACGATTGCCGGCAGAGCATAAATTCCTAATTTTTATATCTGCCCTTGATACTTTCCAAAAGAAGAAGTCAGTGTATCTCGATTGAGGCAGATTATGGTTACCCTTTGAGACACTTCTTTGTATTCGTGCCCAAGCGGCTGGCCGAAGTTCTTTGGAAAGTCAAAGTAATTCGAAAGCAAGTTTATGAATTGTTAGTATCTCAACAACATTTCAGACAATTTTGGCTGCACAAGAGTTTCTAATAAAAACGGATAAATTCTGTGCTGAAAAAAGTGATCATCCAAGATTTTATTATTTTATTGGAAAGAAACTTTATTGGGAAAACAATATTTTTGTAAGTTAATATTTTTTGGCCGCCATAGCCGAATGGGCTTGTGCGTGACTACCATTCGGAATTCAGAGAGAGAACGTCGGTTCGAATCTCTGTGAAACACCAAAATTAAGAAAAAGTTTTTTCTAATAGCAGTCTCCCCTCGGCAGGTATATCTGCCATGAAAAAGCTCCTCATAAAAAATATCTGCCGTTCGGAGTCGGCTTGGAACTTAGGAACAGCATGAAGGCGCACACCACAAATACGAGGAGGAGCTCGGCCAAACACCCAAAAAGGGTGTACGCGCCAACCATATATATATATATAATATTTTTTGGAGTGAAAGGCTGATACGGGACCAGTGCTTATTAATCCTCTATTGCTCGAACCAAAGCCGCCACAAATTGAAAGTGCAAAACTTTCTTCTGTCTAATTTTGCACGAGACCCATGAATCTGAAAGGGGATAAAATAATTTGAAAGTTCCCTGCTGTAACTAGCCAACCCACATTCAGTTCATATTCCGAAAATAGATATTGATACCATGAAAATGTATTATTTTATTTAAGCTTATTAGCAGTTATGATCTCAGAACGACTATTGAAAATATTTTTAACTTTCAAAAACAACCAACAGCATAAGCACTAATATTTCTTCTATTTTCTATGAGTTCTGATAATCTACTTAGTAATTTTTTATAGCAGCTCGTTCAAATTGCTTTTTGTTGGTAGAAATGTGCCTGTAAACTACAAGTACCGAAAGGTACCTTAGGCACAGATGGCTAGGTATGCAACAAAGTACAGAAAGGCGGTCAATAACCTAAATAATTTCTCTTATAAATCAAGAAAAATTAAATAATGTTACTTAGTGTGCTTTTAATAGTGTGAAATGGTATATTTTCGGTATGAAACGGTATATATTCTCCCCAAATGGCTAATTTTCGTGATTTTAATACTTCTTTATATGAGTGGAATATCCCTTGCTCTACCTCTGTAAATATAGCAGAATTGACTGTTCAGGGAAAAATACATATATTTTTTTACCACCTATCCTTTACCCCTCCGTTGGCCACTGGGGTCTGGCCAGACTGGCTTTTTCGGCTTTAGACGGGAATTTAACATATTTCTATTATAGCTAATGACTTGAGCTTCTAGGTAGCTTCCTAAGATTTAACTTTCTATCGATTTATGGATATAATATTTTAAAAAGGATCCTCGAGCATGACGAAAAAAGGCCCGTGTGATGAACCGAAGGATATAAAAGAGGTGTACAACGAAGGGTTAGCTAACCAAATTTCTTAGTTTTCTGAGTTATACTCGAAAATAAAACTTGAATACTTTTTATTAAAAATATTTCTTAGCAAACCTTTTCCCATAAAAAATTCGACAAAAATTTCGACATACTATTCACCTACTTAAAAGACTTATGTGTAAGACTATTTTACAATTTTTAATGACTAAATCATAAATAAACGTGGCTAATATATCTATTTAAAATATTCTTTTAAATGGGGTAATAAAAAATACACACTGGCAAAGGTTATGGTTACATGGCTGGCTTGAAGGCAGTCCGTTTGGTTCCTGGAAACACCAATTGAAGTCCGATCCTGTGTGAGTTGAAGCAGATATTACTTAGGTTTTCAGCACATTTTACAATTTGTTTTACAGATCCAATGAAAAAGTAAGGATGGAAATATTTTCGAAGCTTTCCATTAGAAAAGTGAAATGAAAGTTACTCAACCCATTTGTAAAGGCAAAACAAATATTCTTCCGAAATAATACCGACAATTGTTCAATAAATTATAAATTATTTAGTACTCATTCCAAGCTATTGGGGGCGCCTTTAAAGCAGACTCCTTCCGAAATAATGCACAATCCCGAATTGATTTCAGTTCTCGGCACAAATTCTCTGTTATGTCTTTTATTGACTTAAAAACTGTTGTCTTTAAGTGGTAATTTTTGATTCGGAAAGCGAAACAGTCAGCTGGAACCATATATGGTAAATACGATGGCTACGCATATGTATTGGTTGCGATTTTAGACCAAGACAAGAATGTGCTCTCTCAAATGGCGTATAAGGTACAGCTAATACTTTTTTATTTATCACCTGCCAATTCTCAGTACTTCTTGAAAGAACATATTTAATTGCTTTGTTTGTACGAGTAGAACTCAACAAAATTTCAAACTTTTTTCTTTCCCCAACAGTACACCCACCAACTCACTTACCAATCCTGGGGGAAAAGACATTAAATTCACCACAAACGATGGCGATAACAAGCCAGTTGAATCTTGTGCAAATTGCGACAATCACCACAATTTTAGTTGGCAGCATTTTTGTTCAATAGCATTCGTTTACTTCAAACATTCCCCTTTTGTTAGCCAGTTCACTCTATAAAGTTGTGACGGAGGCCATCAGTCAATTTCGATTCTACATTTCATTCATATTGAGTTGCATTTGCGGCCAATGGTGTTGTTGATGCCGCTACTGTGGCTCTTACTCATTCTCAATATTTTCATTGCTGTACATTTCGATGCTACTTCTGTTAGTATTCCCTTTGTGCAGCAATTGCTGCATATCCGCATAACAATGCCACCGCAACAAAAATATGTACAATAAATAGTATTTGTACGCAACGCCATTACAATCAACACCAGCAAAGTTTGCAGAGGCTACTACGTCAACCAAATAATCCAACATTGCCACAACTACCCGCACTAACTGCCAAGTACATATCGATGGTTTTCGAGAAAAGTGACATAATTCAAAAATACAAAATACTGAGGTGGGTCAGTTTTCTAGATAATTGACGCGCCAATTCGATCGCCTGACAAAACGACACTAACGCCATCTCTCAGAATTGCTTCAAGATTCGCTTATAACGCTTTTCCAGAAAAAAATATATAAACTCTGTAGTTGATTTTTGCTTTTAACGGCAAAACTCCGAATTTAAATTAATTTTGAGTTGTGTCGCTTTTCTCGAAAACCATCGATATGTACTTTAGCGTAGAGCAACAATGAAATACTTAGTACTCTAATGACCTGTTTGAGCGGAGAGCGGTAGGGGAAGAAAGAAAAACCAGAATTACTGCAAGACAGCTTCTGAATTGGGTAAATCACAGCATTTCTCTGCTCGAAGAATAGTTTCTACTCGACAAGGATTGATGTTGGGAAACATTTGTGTTAGTGCAATCAATGTCCCCCACACCAAATCAGACCCGAAATCCCACCGCAGCTGTGACTGATGTTGTTTCGACTGCTTCTTTGGTGATGATTTTACTTTCCATTACTACTGTTTATTTACTTATGCCGCCTGCAACATGAAAATGCTTTTATTGTGCATACATATGTACCTATTTGCAACATACTTATACCAGCATAGGTACTAGTGCGGACTTCGATGGGCTTGCCCTTTCTAAAAGCACAAAAAACTGGGGTTTCCTTTCAGACATTTCTACATATATTTTTTATGCCTTTAATTCCAACTTTCCTAATTCTTAAAAATTTAAGAACTGAAAGCATAATCCGTATGCACCCGGGATGGAAATGAAAATTCAAATTTGCACTTTTTAAAACAAAAACTCGTTTCAGAAAGATACTCTTTTCCCAACGACTCTTTAATCTTTAACCTCTATGAGAGTTGCAATGGGGTATATTTAAGAAGCTGTGGTTTCCTTAAAGTAACAGTGATTATGCTTCTAAAGTGGTTAACATGTATTCTAAAATCTATGTGGAAAGAAGGTCTTAGGTTCACTGACAGTGCGCTCGAAGTTAGTCAGGGAATTCTTGATCTTCGTCCCGGTCGCTTCTGAATACTTTTATTATTACAATACTTTTATATAATAATACTTTTAGAAAGAATAAAGATTAACCGGCTCCGATAAAGAGGTCATGCCACCCGAATGTATACTAACGTTCCAGTTCTAAAAGTATTAGATGTGGTGCCAGCTGATGGTAGCAGCAGAAGATTAAGGCCTCTTTTGTGTTTGAAAGATAGTGCCAATCAAAACTAAAAATATATGGTACATATGGTGATTTGGCAGACAATTTGACAACTAGCTAAGCAAGTTACTTTCGAAGAGGTTTCTCTAAGCAGAGCGTCTTGGACGAATGGCCTTTAGTTATTGGGTTTGCATAGCGGGTACCAGGACGATTAAGGTCCGAAGTATAAGTTGCTAGAGATATATCGAATAAGCCACAGTTCAATATTAGGAGTCTTAACTGGGTGCTGTTTGACGGAGTCCGTACAGAGACTTCACACAAAATAAATATTCGCAAGTAAATATATTCATATGTACCACAACACTATGCAGCAAAGCTATACTTTTTACTCCCCATGGTCGATCACTTTATGTTGTAGTATTCTTGTATGTAGAAATTGAAATTTGAAAAGGTCGAGCCAAGTAGCACCAGGAGATTTGGTGGCTCCTAAAACACTCAGGCTAAAGAGCCCATTGTATTTAAAGCTCTGGAAAGGGGTAGATAGTCAAGGAGGGAAGGAGAAAAGTATCAGAGAAAGAGATAGGAAAGAATAGAGACAGAGATAGAGACAGTTAGTCCTGTGCGAGTTTTCCAGATTCTTTGGCAAATCTGTAAATATCCTTCAGTTTTAGAGAACGAATATTACTCATTCTCGTGACATTCTTGTATGTAAGTAGAAGTAGAACGTAAAAGTCAAGATCCTTTTTCATCCGCTTATGACAGGCTACCGACCTACGGTGCAAAAACAGGGAATTATTTTATACTTATTTCGTCAAAAAGAAGAGATAGGCAAAGGCCTAAAAATAGTAAAAAATTGATGGAACATTTTATTTTGATCCACCACAACTATGCCACTTCCCAAACAATTTGAATCATTTTTTATTTCCTTGAAAGGACTTCTTAATTCTCTATAAGAAAATATAGCTTAAAATAGTGAACCAAAGGGTGAATATATTAAACATTTAGCAGCCGTACCTTTGTTTGAAGCTAAAATTTGCAATATGTCGAAAACCTTTCTGTTTTACGCTATGCCATATGCAACTGCCATAATTGGATTCATCGAAATTTTTTACCTAAGATTGATACATCACATGCCGTGATTATTTTTGTGTCGGATAGTGAAATTAAATGGGATCCCTCATATTGGGTGTGTAAAAAGTCGTCCCGCCTCTTCTTCAACCTCCCCATTCGGTAAAAGTTTTTACAAGTGCTATTTTGACTAGGAACGACCGCACGGCACGATGTCAATATTTGGAGAGGAAGCGAAAAACTTAATTCGAAATAAGTAGCAAAATCCATTAAAATGTATTCAAGTAGGCCGGTATATCTACACATACATGTAGGTATATTTGTTTACAATTCTGTCCCGTTTGCCGTTTTACGGTGCCAATGTGGAAGCGCACTGAGCCGAAGACCTTTTCTGGCCTGAATATCTACATAGATATGTTATTCTACTTTTTTTTAAACTTCCGCTCTCTTTCCGCTCACCATCGACTTCAAAATACACAACGAAATCACATAAGTTTCTTTTTGGACCCTTCACTACCCATTCACATACATACTTGCATCTGTTTCACCAGCATTTTCTATTGTGTGATAAATTGAAATTAATTGAACACAGCTGGCGCGAATGCTAATACGAGTATGATACAATGACCGCCGTTTGCATGGCGGTCTAGAAAATTATTGTTTAAAACTGTTGCCAATGCTAGCACAGTCAAATTTTGCTGTGCTAAATACTTACATACATATGTATGTGTGTGTATAAACTAAACAAATGAGTAACTTCTGATTTTATTTTTGCTGCCTGTGTATTTCTGGGAAAAGTTTTGCCTCTTTTAATCGTTTCAAAGTACTCAGTTCACCGGATGTCCACCAAATTATTTAACTGTTTGTATGTATGTGTGTACAGTACATATATCTGCTGTATAATCTAGTGTATATTAACAAATGTCTATTGCTTTGGTTTGCCTTATTATCATAAACAGAATAAACTGTGATTGCAGGGGCTTCCACAGATTTAAACACTCGTTTTAATGCAGATGCAAATTTATAAAGAAGTTCAGATGGTTCCTTAATAATTTATGCAAATAGTCATGTTTGTAAAAAAGATTTTGTGACAAGATTTATAAACAAAATATGTCAACTTTATTTACATTTAATCCACTAATCGTTTATAACGACATCGCTTATAGGGATCTACCAAAATTTGTTTTATAAAATCTTCTCAATGTTCTACCCAAAAAAACTGATAATAAAACAAAAAACAAAAGAAACAAGAAAGTTACATTCAAATCATAGGGACACAAATAAAGATGCATGCAAATAAAATAAAAAAAACTATAATTTGATTTCGACTCGTCACATGTTTTCTGCAAATTTTTCTAAAATTATTAGCTCCGCGGGAGCTATATGTATATAACAATTCAATTATCTACCAAGAGTAAATGTGTTTCATGCTTGTTTTTTAGTTCTCTCTACTGTTTCGTTAAAACTTTTAAAAAATATTAGATCTCATCCAGGTCTTCGTATTATTTCTGTATAAAACTGGTAACTTTTTGACATTTATCAAACGTCTTGGCTTTTTAGATTATCCAATGATTAGTAAAACAGCGGCAATGGATCAAGAAATAATAAAATCTTCAAAATAGCACACTACTGCAGAAAAATTAAAATTCTTTCTAAACCTTGAGATACTGAAGTTTAACAGAAGTTATTTACTTTTACCGTATTCGATATTTCAATGATAACAAAAGCGTGGGAAAGAGTGTGAAAGTGTCTATTAGCAACTGCTTCACGCAGGCGTGCTTTACAAACTCTCAATCTTAAACTGTGAGTGAAACTTCTATATATAAGCCAATCGGATGCTGTACTTTTAAAGGCATTGTGCAAGTTGATGAAGATATTGTCACCAATGCGTCTCTAACGAGCGAAGATGATGCAAACGAGACTAGGACGAAGGTAGAAAGGCTTAATTTTTGTTTTTTAAATAGGAGTATGTGTGCATTATTTGAATATTTCTCTTCAGCACGGAAGTCGAGGAAGCGACAGTAACAATCGGAGAAGCACTTGAATTAGTAAACACGTTGGAGCGTTTAATGACAATGGCTGAACATTCGATGGAATTTCTTAGGCTTCTGTTTACAAAATTCAACTTTGAATTTGCAAATGAATTTGTGTATCAAAAAATAATTTGGAAATGCAAGGTGCCCGGTGGCAGAATTAGGCTTTAAATTTAAAGTTTCTCCCTAACCGCTGAGCGAATGAGCGGTGAGGGAAACGCGTTAACTTCGTTACTCGTGCTGGTTCACAATGCGCAACTGCTCGTCCTATAGTCCGTAAGCCAGGCGCTAATTTTTGTCAATTATTTCTTCTCAGTCGATAATTCGTAAAATGCCTCAGATGGTCGTATTATGAAGCGTTGCAAACCTCAGCTGCGGCTCCGAGGGTGGGTTGAGCAGTGGCAGCCGCCCACGCACGTAATAAAAAAAATTATTTTTAATCATTTACTCCCAATTAAAAAATGTATCAAATTAATCTTAGACTAATATCACAGTCCTGCGAGGTACAGTTTCTAAAACGGCTATGGGTGTTTCTGGAAGGTTTTTTTGTGCTGAAAACGAATATGACCTTGAAAATGTTCCAGCACGTCAGGATTTTTGGCAATTTGTGGTTAAATAGTCAAAAAATGCAGATTTTGGCCATTTTTTTAATTTTTTTTTGAGCAAGATAAAGTTCTTTTTTAATTTTCCACAACGGCATCGCAAAGTACTACTCTTCAGCTTTAAAATCCATTTTTTTTAATATTTTTGCGATTAATATAAAAAAAGTTATACTATCAGCTGGTCACACAAATATGAAAAAATAGTGATTTCCTCCCAAAAGAAAATTTATCAAATGATAGTCTATGTATTGTTTCTAATAAGTAAATAAGTCAGCTGGCTATATGTAGGTGGAATATGTGTCAGCTGATGCCCTGAAGGTGTAACTTAGGAGCTAGTCGGAAACATTTATAGCTTAAGTAAATGCATCAGCTGACGAGATCTCTCCCAACATATGACAGTTGATTTCTTTTATTACTTACAGGATCATGTCAACAATCAGCACAAAAATGTTTTTTCGGGAGGAAATGACATACTTAAAGTTATTCAACCGTACATTTAATGAGCAAACTGAAATGTATAATTTTATGGCAATGTTTCGATTAAACCAAAATTTTTATAGGAACTTTACGATTCTTAAGAATAGAAATAAATATATATTTGGCTAAGCAAATCAATTAATTAATAATTTTTTAGTATTTATATTAATAGTGTTTAAGATTTAATACAAATAGTTATTTAATTATGTTTGGTAATTTAATCATTTTCATTTTCGCTTCTGCTCATCTCACTTTCTTCTCTTTCTGACTCACTGTCAGAGTCGCTGTCAGAGCTGTTTTCCACCATGCCTTCATTATCTTCATCTGTTTAAAAATACAAAAAATAATTAAGTATACATGTTTAACGTTACACGATTAAAATTAAAAAAAAATCTTACCTTCTTCTGATTGAGTTATTTGATCAATGGATGTTGGTAACTGAGTACCAGAAAACCACATGAATTTATATCTAAATGGATACAAACGTTCCGGCTTTGAAAGTATTCGATGCGGTACCAGCTGGTGGTAGCAGAGGAGAGGAAGGCCTCTTCTGCGTTGGAAAGATCAGGTGGAAAAGGACTTGGCTTTACTTGGTGTGTCCAATTGGCGGCGGTTAGCACGAGAAAGAAACGACAGGCGCGCTTTGTTAAACTCGGCCAAAATCGCGTAAGCGGTTATCGCGCCAATTAAGAAGAAGAATACATAAACTATCATCTGAAAAATTTTCTTTTGTGAGGAAATCACTGAACACATATACATATATTGTGTGACCAGTTGACCGATAATCCCCCACTTTATAATTAGCTGAGAATTTTTTTCTTCAAAACATTAGTCTAACTTAAATTGGATCAATTTTTTAATCGGGAATAAATGATTAAAACTATTTTTTTTTTATTACGCGCGTGGGCGGCTACCACTGCTCAACCCACCCTCGGAGCTGCAGCTGACATTTAAAACGCTTCATAATGCGACTCTCTGAGGCATTTTTCGAGTTATCGACTGAGAGGAACTTGGACGTGAAAATCTGTCGCTGGCTCACGGACTAATAGATTTTACTCACATTATTCGACGTTTACTTGATGCGGTTTGGTTCGTTCTTAACAGGGCAACAAATTTCCAGCCGAACTTCGGAAAAAAATGAATATACGAATATTTAACTCATCGATACAAGTTTGCATGATGATCCGTGTCAGTTCGTCAGTCCCCGTGCAAGAGAGCGATTGCTCTGGGACTTCCAAAATCTACTGTGCATGAAATATTGAGGAAGAATCTTAGATTTCACCGCTTCAAAATTCAAGTCGTGCAAGCGCTTAAGCCTAATAATAACAATTTGCATAAAAATTTCTGCGAGACAATATTGGAACAATTTTGTACCATAAATACTAGCTTTTGGAGTGGTGAAGCTCATTTGAAATAAATGAAATGCAAAGGCAATGAGAGTTATAGATTGCAACATCAAAGAAATGGACGAGAATTCAGCCTTAGCACATAAAAAGTGGATGTGCCGTAAAATTATATTTATGTCTAATCTAAATGAGGTGGAGAGAAAACTTGTGCCGAGTTTGTGCAATTTTTGCTGAGCCGGTCTCGAGATACACGCAATTACTCAAAAGTGAGAATGGTGCCGCTAATGTTTCCAAATTTTACTTACTCCTTTGTTTGCCTAATCATTTTTACTAAATTTTAATAATTTTTCTTCATTCCTAGCAGAGACACAACGATTTTCCTTTCCTGAAAATTACAGTTATAAGACAGGTGTGCGTCGCTTATTTTGAATTCCAAACTACCTTCAACAAAAAGTAGAATGTGCACCAAGTAGCATTGAAAAATAATAATTTTTGCTCGAACCGACGGACACTCATCGCTAAGTTAACTGGTCTCAATATTCTGAACATTTTGGTACATTCACGTACTATAGGTATGCCTATCTCAAAGTATTTATGCTGTTATTATTTGGCGAAGCCGAATTGAAATTTTGTGTTCGAAAATGGCTGAGCCCGAAGGTCGGACGAGCATTCCAGTTTGTTTTACCATATACAAGAAAATGCTTACACATTAAAATTTTAACAAAAAAAAAAAACTCTTAAGAAAAAAGGGAAAATGTCTTAGGGCGTTTGAAAAATAGATGTATCTAAGTAACAGCTAAACGTACCGTTTGCATATTGCTAAAGATTAAGAAGTAAGCTGGTTGCGTAAATAACAGCTCCTACGCATGTATTCACAGTCAGAGCACAAATTTGTCCACAAAATTGGCACATCTCCTAAACATGAAAGAATGCTTCCGGCATACGTGCATACATATGTACATACATTTGTATGTGCCCGCACGTTTTCGTTTTGACAAATTGTGTACATGCATAGGTTAATAAGCTGTAAGCTTATGTGGGGTAGCTGAGAAAAGTTCAGTTAGGTTGGGCACGAATGGACAATTGTTTGATGGAATGTAGCAACCTGAGTACTGGTATTCGTTTTTTACATACATACATACATGTACTGGATGTGTACTGAAATAATCGCAGAGGATATGGGCTTTTCATTAAATGTACGTGTAATTATATGATATATTCTGCGTCACTCCAATGCTAGTTAACCCTTAGCTAGTGACAAAAAAAAATGTTAACACCATTTGTGTGGCGCCTGACCCTATGCGTGATTGATTTTATAATTACTAAAAATGAATGTATCAACCAAAGTTTGACAATATTTTTTTTATTTGCAATGCAAGAAAAAGAACACATAAACACATTTACTTATAAATAGCCAGAAGAAAAGCTTGTTTTAGGACATGATTACGATAGCATGCAAAAGAAGCCTAGCCGTCAAAATACTTACATATATATCCATTGTACCCTTCTACTTCAAATTATATACACAAATGGCCAAAGAACTAAAAATATCGCAAGACAGCATTCGTCGCATATTGAAAAATGAGATCAAGGTCAAGGCTTACAAGTTCCAAAAATCATGATCTTTCACCCCAGCAAAAAAAAGTTCGGTGCGAAAGAGCAAAGGAGTTGTTGCGCTTGCACGAACGTGGCGAATTTCCTAACATTGTGTTTTCTGATGATAAAAATTTCTCAATTGAGCAGTTTATAAACACTCAAAACGATCGTTTTTACTTGACCGAATGCTTATACGAGAATTTGAGCCTACGTATGGCCACTCGAAGCAATTTCCCATCGCAAGTAATGGTTTGGGCCGCAGTGACCGCTGATGGACGCTCTCCAGTCGTTTTTATCGAGCCTGGTGTCAAAGTGAATGCGACGTATTATCGAGAAAAAGTTTTAGAAGCTGCTTTAGAGCCGTGGATATGCAAACATTTCGGTCGTAGACCATGGACGTTCGGCACCGTCTCATAAAGCTCGAGTGAACCAAGAATGGTTAAAAAATCATGTTCCACACTTCATTTCGTCCACACAATGGCTTTCGAATTCGCCAGACGCAAATCCGATGGAAGGTAAGGACTAAAAAATATGCCAGTATGGATGCGCTGAAAAAAGCGATTATACGAGAATGGCCCAAAATACCTCAAGATCACATTCGTGCAGCATGCAACTCATTTTTTGACCGTTGGAAGGCTTTAGTGAAGGCAAAAGGTGGTCATATCGAGCTAAAGTGAATATATGTTAAAATTGTAATGATTTTTGAACACTTTTGTCTTTGAAATCAATAAAAACTAATTTCACACAAAAAAGTTATGGTGTTTTGAATAGGTAACACTTCATATCGTTCACCCTGGAGATTAGACTCCTGTCACTGCTGACAGATCAGGATAACCAACTTTATTGAGATCACTCTAACGACTGTCTTTACATTTACATAAAATGAGTTCATATCCAGGCGAAAGAATGAACTGTGTGAAAAATAGCATATGCAATGAATAGTAAACAAATAATGTAAAATGAATCTACAGGGATGCCAAATATATAGAATGAGCTTTGTTTTACACGACGGGTAGTAAATTCTGAAGTAGAGTGTATTCAATTTCAGCAAAGCTATTTGATTTATTTATAGCTAAACGTTTAATATTATATCACGAGCATCTCTAGCGCTAAGTTTTTGTCTTCTACCACTTCTCTTGGTACATCCGTACGTCTCTTTCAAATGAAAGTAATGCAGAATCACAGTTAAGCTTCTTTTTATTTTTAAAGCAATCTCTCGCATTGTAAGGCCTCTCTTTTAATGTATTTTTTAATTTTTTTTTTTAATTGTTTGCTTTTGGTCCCTAGAATTTTAAGTATTAAACAAAATTCGAAAATTAGAGGCCAAATAAATAGATAAAAATCAAATCAAAAATCAATACATGTTCTATTGCTTTCTTTCACAAAAAATTCTAGACTTAAAGAGAAACGAAAGTAGAACTGTTTGTAAAATATCAAATTAAAGTTATGTTAAAGCAAATAAAATGTCGATGGTCGTCCGTCGCATAATCTAAGAAGAATAAATGCATATAAATTCAACGTAAATAAGTTTACGAATTCATATATTTATATATGTAGGTATGTGCATATGTAGGAGGAATAACCGCATGCATCGAAAAATTTTTCTATGAATAACTTTCAACATACAAAACTAAAAAAAATCAGCCACGAATGAGCAACAGCTAATGCCAGACATTAGTGCACCAATTTTCCATTTCATTCCACAATCGAAATTTCGCTTACACATTTTAGGATACAATTTCAACGCTAATGATAATTGGCGTGCTAGCAAATTACAATTCATGGCGAATAGCATACAAGCACATAGCCGAACAAAAGAGGCGGTTCAGCGAAGCTTAAACAATAAACTTGTTAGAACATAGCCATCCATGTGATATTAGTGTTGGTGTTGATGTGATGTGATGTGATGTTGAAGTCTAGCATCAGTGGACGTGGAAGCTGTTGGTATTTTGGCATTATCGTCGTTACTAAAACTGAATGGACGAAGTATAAATGCATACACTTTGTGTCATAAGTCTGCGCTCCTTTGTGGCGGTTGAAAAGTAGCACGAAAAATGTGTTTAACCTTTTTGTTTTTGACCTATATAACGCCATTAAACTTAATAAATAAACTGCATAATTAATTTTAGATCATACCATTTAATAAATAAATAATAGTTTTTATTTGAAACACTAAAATGGCGAACTCCAAAAGTCTACGCTCGTTTATACAATACAAAATGTAAAATATTCAAAAAGCTCTCAAAATATATGCACATATTTTATTATCTTTGACGTTTCAACACTGTCTTAAATCTATTAAGCAGAATTTACCAATTTGTTAGCCTCTTCGTTTGTAATCTTCTCCCATAAAACGTCTTTTAATACCCCTTTGCTTTTAATTTAGCGTTTCCTTATATTTATTTCCAGAAACGCGCTTAAGTTTAAATCTGGCAATAGGTTACAAAACTGGCGGTTGCGGAGTTTTTAACTATAGCTTGGTGACATTGGCTTCGAAGCAATAGATTTACTATTTGAGCTGTACGCTTGGCGACACGGTGTGTTGTTGAAAGCAGTATGCATTTGATAACCCCAGCATATCAGCGTTTTACATAAAATTTTGTTTTAAAATATCCAAATAAGCAAATGTATTTATTGTTAAGTAAATAAATTGGAATTTTCTCCCGGCACCTGCTGCCGTACACCCTCACACCATCACCACACCACCAAATGTTTCACTTTTGGTAACAAATTTTCTTTAACGCTTTACCAGATTTCCTTTCTTTTCCTTTGATGTCAAAAATGCAAAACTTGCTTTCATCCGAAATTCCTTCTTTAATATTTGTAATGACCTAAGCGGTTAATCATTTTTGAAGCAGGTCTTCTTCTTCCTAATTGGCGCGATTAACCGCCAGTTGGACACACCAAGTGCAGTCAAGTCCTTCTCCACCTAATCTTTCGAATGCAGACGAGGCCTTCCTCTTCCTCTGCTACCACCAGCCGGTACCGCATCGAATACTTTCAGAGCCGAAGCGTTTGTATCCATTCGGACGATATGATCCAGCCAACGTAGCTACTGGATCTTTATTCGCTGCGCTATGTCTACCGGGTTTGACTGAAAAGTAATGAGCCTTCCCGCGCGAAGCGTCCCCAAGCGATCAACCGAATCGGCTGGTGGGGAAAAATGATCGTTGGACCTTCCCCTTCCACTAGAAACCGGTCCCAGTTCGCTGGCAACAGCGGTGCAGTCAACATCGCTCCGCGCGTGAAAGCTGTTTTAAAAGTGTGTTAGGATTATGCAGTGGCGAAAATGCAGCGATCGTTGTAGCAACGTTACTCGATCATCGTCCACAAGGTGTTTATACCTCCAGGAAGCACTGTAAACGCGGCATTTTACAAAGAAGTGCTCCTTCGACGGAAAAACCGCGTCGCCCGGGTTCGGCCCGACCTCGTCAACAATTGGACTCTTCATCACGACAATGCGCCGGCGCACACCGCCTTCCTCTGCACCTCTACATTAGCCAAGAGGGGGTTCCGGTGCTTCCCCACCCTCCCTACAGCCCAGACCTGTCCCCGCCGGACTTCATTTTGTTCCCGCACCTGAAAAGAAAGCTAAAGGGGAGGCGTTTTGACTCCATCGAGGCGATCCAAAAATGTTTCCTGTAGTGGAAGGACCGCTACCAGCGGTGTATTGACGCTCAAGGGTCCTATTTTGAAGAATATTAGTTGCAATTGGTTTAATAAAACTGCTTAAAAAAATAAGGCTCATTACTTTTCAATCAAACCCTGTATGTTGTCGCTAGCGATATTCGTCGTTGCCAACGTGCAAAGGTTCAAAAATCTCGAGCAGAATCTTTCTCTCATACACTCCGAACGTCGCTTCATCGGATGTTGTCATCGTCAACGCTTCTGCGCCATACGTTAGGACGGGCATGATAAGAGCCTTGTAGAGTGTTAGTTTTGTTCGTCGAGAGGGAACTTTACTACTCATTGGCCTACTTAGTCCAAAGTAGCACTTGTTGGCAAGAGAGATTCTACGTTGAATTCCCAGGCTGGCATTAATATAGGTGTTAATGCTGGTTCCTAAATATACGAAGTCTTTTACAATCTCGAAAGCGCAATTGTCAACCACATGTGGATGCCGCTACGCAGTTATTTGAAGCAGTTATCTTTATATATTTCTTCACTAGCCCTATGTGCAACTGCCCCTTTCGCTTTCTGTTAATTTACAAGCCTTGAAGTAGCTCTCAGCCTTGAAGTTATAATTCCCATACTTTCGTAGTTTCGAATTACTATCCGAACTGATGTTCATGCTGTTGTTGTTCCTGTTTGTCGATAGTTTTGGCCTTCTTATATAATTTTATTATGGTTTTTCTCCCTCCAGTGTTTATTTTTTTTCTTTTGGCTTACATTGCAAAGCTGTACCCAGAAATTTATAAACTAATAAACTATTAAATAAAAATAATAATTTTTCCTTCCAAAAGATCGTCCGAAAAACTCAAACTCCAAATGATGAGCATACATTTTTAAACTCACCTTACTACGTATTACTGAAAATATGTACCGTATAGTAAACAACAAATATGATGAACTTGAATTTGTACTGAGCTTTCCTTTAGAATTGCATTGACAAATACTATTTAAAAATAGGGCGATCCTAGACTTTTGACACCTACTGTACATAGATATGGAATATATAAACAGTTATATTCGGAGTAAATAGGCAATAATGAACGACGACCAGTCCGATTTAAATTTAAATGGAATTGTTCTTACTAAAATTGTATTCCGAAAATGCCGACAAAAATATTCATGCTGTTATAGAGTTTTCAACTATCAATGCAGAGAGTAAAATGAAAGCTTCGCCGGATGATATATCACATTTTATGTCATGTAAACTTCACTTTACCAGCATGTAGAAATGAAGCTTCAATCAATTAAAGTAATATGGGTATGCGTTTGCTTACATACACATATAATCGTGTTAAATTTCTCGACAGTATTGACGTTTAACAAATTTGAACAAGATTCAATTCAATTGAATGGAAAACAAAAGAAATAGGGCAGTGAAGGAAAACGTAACTATGTTAGTAGTGCGGTATATGATGGCTAACGGAACGAAAAAACATGGCTGGTAATAGATTTCGCTTACTTGTAGAAGTCAAGCGAATTATTGGTTTAGCGCAAATAGTGATTGTGATATGTATGCATGTTTGTATGTTTGGCTTCAGACAAAAAGAAAACATCACCAGACTTCTCCTTAATGCTCAATAGTGGAAGTAATTGGAAGAGACCTAATTTCCGAAAGTGATTGAGACATATGTATCTATGTGTGTGTACATGGACCTACAAAGATAGCAGCTAAAAGCAGATAAAAGAACTTTGTGTGTGCACAAAAATGTCTTTACCCTCCTACAAAGCTCTTAACTGATGTTGAATGCCAAAATTACTGCGTAAAAAAAATACAGACAAAGTCCAAAGACTATTTCCTATAAATTTTCGATTACACAACGACCGATTTTCATTGAGAGTAATTTAGCTATTTACGGTAATGCTTTTAATTCTTACTTTTTTTGGTAATTCATTATAAAAATGTAGTTCAAGCCACACATTTACAAAAACCTCAACAAAATATACTCGAAGAAATTTCATTAATTCGCATTTCGGTTTAGGAGCGAGTTTGTGATGAAATGAATTGTAAGCCTTTCAAATTGGATATTATTTCATGAAGCATTAAAAAAATACAAATATATCCATATTTTGTCATTAACCCATTAGGAGCGACTTTTGCAAAAGTATCTGCAAATTTTGGGTGAAATATTTCAAATATTATTCTAATTTAAACACCCAGATTTGTTGTCGATGCAGTGCTTCGTTAAGTAGCATTTTCTAAAAGTTTTTCTATTTCGGAAGCATTTTAGATCTATTTTATTTTCAGATTTCGAATTTAAGTTTAGGTATTAATTTAAAATTATTTTTCTATTTTTCAGGTATTAAATTAATTTTTTTTAACCCACTAATTGATAATATTTTTTATTCACAAAAGTTTTGCAAAAGTATTCCTTTTGTTTTCAATTTTTTTTTAAATATTTTATACGGAAATGAATCCGACATTTGAAAAACATACCAATGAAAATATCTTTACCTTTTTCTATAAACATATCACTATTTTCATTTTATTCAATTTCCAAAGTCAACCGCACATTACATCCTCGAATTTGTGATCAGCATCCGATTTGTATGTATGTTTCGGTTATTTCGGTGTGTACTGTTGGATGCAGCAGTGGCATTAACTATATGTGATTACAATGGACATTTATGCTGATGCAAATGTCAGTGATCGTAACTGTCCATTTAAATGTATACAGGGTGTTCTAAAAATGACGCTATTTCGCTTGAATGTCGTTTTTATCTGGTTGTCAGCGTGCGCTTTGCCAACATAACTACATACAAACACTCATACGAGTATATACATACATATGTGCGAGTGTGTACTGCATGCAGACGGCCCCTAACTCCGACAGTCACTCCACCCCAGTGCGATTGGCATCCACATAAGATTCTGTTAAGCTGTTTTACTTAAAATTGAATGTCAAAATTATGCTTATGGGACAATGCTACAATATTGCCGCTCAATGTAGGGACATTGTATAAATTTGTATTCAATTTGAGTATTTTCAAAGTTTTGTTGGAATTGGATGAAGATGCAGATTCATGATGGCGTAAACATAGAAAATAGAAGTTTAATAGAACAAGGAAATTCAATATTTCTTAGAGCATTTGACTGCTACACAAACACATTATTTTCATCCAATTTCAACGCAGAAAAGGTTCGTGTCTACTATATAAATTTTACTCATACAATTTCTATTTGACCTACAACCGGCCTTAAATTGATTTTATCTATACACTCCTCTTCGGGGTAAAGATTTAGAAAGATTAAACATCTCTGACCAGATTAATCGTTGTTCATTAATTTAAATTGTTTCAAAACTCAACCGGACTTGCCCGAACTTTCTTTCCAACTTTGGTTATGGTAGTAGTCCGGTGTAACGACCGAATTTTCGACGTTTTTTCATGAATCTTTTTTAAAAAGAAAATAAAATGCGATCGTTTTAAAGTTTTTACATGCTTTTATTGGTATTTTGAAGTATATAAAAACATTTTTTTTAAGTTAATTTTATATTAATTTGTTTAAAATTTTTGACGTCAAAGAGGAGTCCTTAAAAAAAGATGAGTTGGTTCGGGGAAACACACAGCCTTCCAAAGTCATCTGAAATAAAAAATTCAAAGAGATTATTATTCTGTAGACTTTATTTTAGGTCCCGAACCTAAAATATACATAAAAATAAAAAAACAAAAACAAAGTGGCGGACTTGTGAAAAAAGTTCTCAAAATGTAATTTTTTTCTTCATAAATTGTTTAAATTAAATAGTTTATTGTTAAAAAATTAAATGTTTTAAAGGTCCGGGATCTAGATATGTGTGTCTAGAATAACGGGGTAAAATTTTTAGCCAAATCGGTTGAATAGTTTTAAGTCAGTGATTCTCCGAAATTTCGAAAACATGGTTTTGAGAAAAACGCGTTTAAAGTTTCGACAACAGCTGCTGCTGGCGTGTCACACGCTTTCATACACACTACGGCGCACTCTCTTATTTTAGCTATAACTTTAAAAATAATTAAAATTTCTGTCTGAAATTTTTAAAGTATATTTTTGAGATGTTTTTCTTCCGAAAAATGTTGAAAAAGAAAATTCGAATTTTTGAACCCGTCACACCGGGCTACTACCTTATAAGAGAATTGTTTACGCTAAAAGGCTTGCTTTTAGGTTTTTTGAAAAATATTTTATGGTACCTCAGTACCTAGTATTTCATATAAATGTTCGCAATATAAAGCGATCTAATGACATTACCTGCATATACTAATCTCAAGTGACCACTTTCTAGATTGTGTTTATTATTTGGAGTCATCAAAGGGCATTTCTTTCAGAGCGTTGCTTGTTCATTAAAAGAAAATTTACAAGTTGCAATCTCGGCTAAATTTAAAAAAGCCGAAGATTTTGCATATGATTTGGCTCAGTCTAAGTAAATTATATGCTTCACTACTTTAATCTATGTTCTAAAAGTTGAAGCTTAAGCACCAATTAGGTTCAAATTACCGAATTCTCATTGCTCTTAATTGTAGATTACAAAAAAGAAAGCACTTGACATTAAAATTAAAACAATGGTATGGTGTAAACCATATGCACCCAAACCATGCAAATATATCGATTTTTTCGTAGCCAAACAAAATTCATTCACTAAAACTTTGAAATCATCAACCAGAGTATTGTAAACCAAATGACAATAGCGGCTCTGGCAGTATAAATAATGTAGTACATATGGAAAACACAATTTCCCTACGAATAACAACAACGTTGTAATGACTTCTGGGACTCTTAACCACATGCGCACACAGCGTGAAAATTATTGGCCAAGTAATGTCACTACAGGAGCCTCCAACCAACTTTTAGGCCGAAAATATGTATGTGAAATACGCGAGAAGAAGAAACACAAAAAGCAAGTGGCAAACCACACTGAATAATAGCAAAATGTATTACCATCAAGTAAGGAAGTGCTAAATTCGTTCCGTACAGAACTTTTGTACCGCCGCACATTTCAATAAAATTTCATTATGACGGGCTATTAATTTTTAGAATCAAACAGCGGGACGGAAATTTAGCCCTGCCTCGGTAGGCCATGGCAAAACTCCAAGTATATTTCTGCTATGAAAAAGATCTTCCTAAAAACTCGTTCGCCGTTCGCAGTCGTCATAAAACTGCAGGTTCCTCTATTTGTGGAACAACATCAACACGCACAACACATATAGGAGGAGCAGCTCGGCAAAACACCTAACATAAGTCGATGCGCCAATTTTTTAATTTTTTGTTTTTTGTACATTTAATTTGGACGTGGTTTTTATTCGATTTCAATAATTTTTCTCTCGAATTTCGTGAGTGCCCTTACAACACACTGTCTGCAATGTTGCTGTGAGATTTTTCATTACTCAGGCCATTTTTGCGTCAGCTCTCTGGAGGATGAGGACATTCTCCTGAGTTGCTTTGCTTTTGCGGTGTTAGGATTGAAGATTCTTGACTCTCATTTTTTTGCTACACCTGACGGACTTCATCAGCAGCATGAAGCGGCTCACGCCACCTTAACTCAATCATCGTTCGATCGTCGCCAACAAATACACAACCTCCACCTCTTCTTATTCCTTCCTATTAATTTCCATTTCCACCTTATTTTCTTTGCAAAGCTATTACAAAGAACGATTTTAATTTTCGTCCAAGTTCGCTTTCTCTCTCTGGGCAACCATATTAACATAACCTAACTTAACTCTGGCTGAGTTTAAATGATGTACATATATGGCATTATAAAACACAATTTAAATCGGTAAGACCTTTTCTAACATCTTTATGACTGCGGGCAATATTTCCGCACGTATTTCGTTAAAAATATCAACAGAAGCCTACCCTAATTTATTTCTTTTGTTAAGAATAGATAGAAATTACGAAAAACTATGCGAAAAATAATAAAGGTCACGAAATTCGAGATGGAAATATAATATTAAGCTAGAAAAGGATAAGAAAACGAAAAGTTAGTTTGTCCTATCGCAAAGTTGGATGTACGCTTAAAAAGATTCAAAAAGAAATGTCTACTATTAAGACAAATGGTTATTTAAAAATATCACCATTTTTGGCCTTTACATGAAAAAATCAGCTAAATGGCTATGTTTTTTCTTTATTTTTATTTATTTATAATAAAAGTTATTATTTATTTATAATAATCACATCTATTTTTTCTCTTAAGAAATTTATTTAGTCAGAACATATATAAATGAAAAAATTAATTCAAGTGAGTTATAGAAAAGAAACTAAAAAGTTCGACCCAAATTGGGGGACATCAGAATTCGTTTTAGAGGTATGGTTTCTTCGGCAAAGTTTCTTATTTTGATCCCTAGAATATGTTTGCCTCCCCACAAATCGACCCGGCCTAATGTACATAATTAGTACTGATCAGTTTGCAGTTTGTTTGACATTATCGGAATTACATACACCTTAATTACATTAAAGATTATGAAACTTTGGAAATTTCTAGAATATTTTCCGCAAAAACTTAATACTTCGGCAATGTTTGTTTACCGCACAATCAATAGTTTTTCCTAAACTTCTGAAGTGACAGACAGAAAAATAGTAAAAGGGTTCCCAATAGCAGGTGTTTTTGGTGAATGGATTGCGCTATCGAAAGATGATTAACGATTTTTTGCGGCCGGAATTGGATAGTAGTGACCTTGATAAACAACGAAACCATTGATCTTTTACGGGATAAGTTTCCGGACCGTGTTATCTCTCGAAGAGATGCTCATCATTGGCCACTGAGATCTTGTGACTTAACACATTGTGACTTTCTTCTTTGGGGCCACGTGAAAGAGAAGGTCTACGCCAACAGCTCATGGTCGATTCAAGACCTCAAAGATGGAATTCGTGAGGCTATCGGGGACATAGGGCAGCCACTTTGCAATTCGGTTATGGAACATTTCATGAAAAGGATATCGTCCTCTAAGCGTGGTCGTGGCGATCATTTGCCTGATGTTATTTTCCACTATTTACGGCATCCCTTCCTCTTTATAATGAAATAAACATCCGATCATTTATATTCAAAAATAGCATTTTCTTTTGATATCTACAACGGACTTAACTTGTAACAGAGCTTACAGCAGATTTAAGTACAAAGTCTGCGCCAGTAATATCAAAATTTCCGTAAATTTTTTTCATATCAAAGATGATAGGTTACAAAGTTTGACCATGCGAGCCAAAATTGTGAGAGCAATCTCGGCTGTCATGACATAGGCATGGGCATTCGGCTGTAGAATTATGTCCGCTCATTTCACACGTATTCATACGCGCTTCCAGTCGGTCGTTGTTCATAATGTCAGTTAAGTAACTAGTGTGTGCGTTGAGTTTTTCTTATATCACCAACACAATCTCAGTTTTATCATAAACAAACATATTCTCTGACGTCAGCAAATCAGCTCATGCCTTCAAAATAGCTGACAGCCAGTTAACGGTTTAATGTTGGTCACGAATAAATAAAATAAACGTGAGCATTTTGAGCATTCGAAGTAAAAAGTTCATTTTTGCATTTATTGCCTGCCATATATTCTGTTAAAAGTTAAATCCGTTATAGATATGAAATTATAATACCTTTTTTAATGAAATTAGTTTTATGTAATCACGTAAATGTTAAAAATACTTTTTTTCATTCGAAATTGTAACCATTCTACACAAGCCTTCAACCAATTAGGCCATTCAGCTATTGCAGCACGCACGGTTCCCTCGGATATTGACGTCGCTGCTCGAAACTCTACAAATTTGTGTGAGGTCTTCGACAGGCCAAGTTCTCCAATTGTGACCAAGAACTGTAGTCCAATGGATTCAGATCTGGACTTCCAGGCGGCCGATTTGTCACAGAACTTATGGCAAGACGAAGCAGATAGCAGTAATGCCCCTATGACGTTATATCAGAGCGTGTTTTATTTCAGTCGAAGTATTTACAACTAATTGGCAACAGCTATGTGAGCTGTTAAGTTTTAAGTAAAAGTACGCTTGCTAAGCATATTTTGCTACTTAAATGTCTGTTCCGCTAAATCAAATTTTTTGTATGTATTATAATAAATAATATATATATGTGTATGTATACATGTTTTCTACTAACTTTAAAACTCATTATGACATCTAAAAGCTCACAAAAGTGTGATCGGAATGCCAGGTACTTCTTTTCCTCTACTCAAGTTTTTAATTCCAAACTTAAGAAACTTTTCCATATCATAAACCTAACTCAATGGTGCTGTTGCTGTTGTTGTTCTTAGTTATGCCATCAAATAACTGGAGCAGGATGCGTCGGTGGTAAAAAGCACCGACAACAGAGGCTACGGTTGTGTTGACGGCATAGATGGTAGTAAAATAGCGGAAACGGAAGTTCGAGCACAACAAAAGGATTTCTGCTCGTTACTTAAATTCACGTCGAAATCAGCAACTGGCAATCAGCTAGTAGAAAGTACGGGGGCATACTCGTATAAAATAAAATGTAGTACTCACATAAGAGACGGCGAATCTAGTGATAAAAGTGTATAAGTGTATGTGTGACTGGCTGTCTGGTTATGAGGGTGTTTGTGCAATCGTTTGCTGCCTGTCTGCTTGGCTGTTTGCAGCGATATTGCATGCGCACATCTATTTTTCTAACAATTGCAATTACATCGGTAACAATGACATTTGCGCAAAGTTGATGACTTGAGAGAAAATGGGGAAACATGTAAAAATATGAAATATGTAAGAAAGTAAACTTTACGCAAAGCAAGCGTGCTAAAACGTTGCTGAAGTCAGCTTTCAGCACAAAGGACTCTTACCTGGTTCGCAGGCAGTTGCAGTTGTCGTAGTGTAGCGCCTGATTATGAAAAGTTAAATGCAATCAACTCGACTCAACTCAACTCAACTCAAACTGAACTTGACTCGATGGCAGTCGGCTCAGCAGGAACAGGCCAGTCACAGGAAAATTCGGCGAAAATGGCTGTAAAGTTAAATTAAATTTGATTTTCATATAGCAGCGAAAACTTTGACACTTTTCTGGCCTGGCCTTGCAAATTCGCATTAAATTTTCCATTTTCGTTACTTTGGTGTGGGTGTGTGTGTGCAAGTGTGTTCTTTTGCAAGCGCGATGTTTTACAGACAATTGCAATTGAAAAAAAATTTAATAATTGCATATCATGGCAGAAAAAAGTCCGACGCCTTAGCCGAATGGATTGTTGAATATTGTAATATTGTAAAATAGTAATACGAGTATACACGGCGGCCGCCGTGGCCGAATGGTTGGTGAGTGACTACGATTCAGGAGTATATAGGTTCGAGTCTCCGTGCATGGAACGCCAAAATGAAAAAAGTTCTTTTTAATATTGGTCGCACCTGTTAGCGGGAAAGCTCCTCTGTCACGAAAAAGTTCCTCACAAAATCATTTGCCGTTCGAAGTTGGATAAAAACTATATTTCCTTCCATTTGTAGGAGAATAGCAAGACACGCACCACAAGTAGGAAGAGGATCTCGGTGCGTGAAGTGTACGTGTCAAATATTTAATTTTTATTATACGAGGGGTGCCTTTTATATTTCGGGATTTGGCAACCCTGGTGTTGCAATCTGGCAACTGACAGCTGTATCGCAAAGTTTGACATTTTTTGGCTTTTACGTACTCAGAACGTTTTGAAATACCAGCGCTATTTGTGTGGTTCACAGTAACTTAAAAGATTCATCTCGGTCCAAAAATGGAATTAAATCGTGAACATTTTCGTGCAATTATTTTTTACAACTTTCGACTTGGATTAACTCAGCAACATTGCATGGATGAACTTAATTCATTTCTTGGCGATAAAGCTCCATCAAGGGCTAGTGTTTATCGATGGTATGGTGAATTCAATCGTGGTCGTAGTTCACTCCAAGACTCCAAGAATTTCGAGAAGGTCGTCCAAAATCAGTTGTTGTTCCGAAAACCATTGATGCTGTGCGCGAACTGATATTGCAAGATCGTCATGTGACCTATCGTGAGATTGAGACAATCTTAGGCATTAGTGGGACCAGCATACATTCAATATTGCATAAACATTTGACTGTCAAAAAAATTTGTTCCCACACAATGTTGGATCCCACACAATTTGTCAATCGCTCAAAAAAAGGCTCGTGTCGATTGGTCGAAGGAAATGCTCAAAAAATACGATCGCGGGGCTTCGAAACACGTCTATGACATCGTGACAGGTGATGAATCATGGATTTCCGCGTATGAGCCCGAAAATAAACATTCGACTGTATGGGTGTTTCAAGATGAGCCAAATTCAACAAAAGTTGTTCGCGCTCGAAGCACTTCCAAGCAAATGGTCGCCTGTTTTTTCGGAAAAACTGGACATGTCGCAACCGTACCACTAGAACAACGCAGAACAGTAAATTCTGAGTGGTACACAACCATTTGTTTGCCAGTTGTTTTCCAAGAAATAAGGAAAACCAATCACCAAAGACGGATCACTCTTCACCAGGACAATGCGAGCTCTCACACATCGGCTCAAACTACTGCATTTTTGAGCACCCAAAACATCGAATTAATAGGTCATCCGTCGTATAGTCCTGACTTGGCACCGAATGATTTCTTTTTATTCCCGTACGTAAAAAACAAACTGAGAGGTCAACGTTTTTCGACACCTGAAGCAGCGGTTGCGGCATTCAGAATGCATGTTTTGGAGGTACCTCATTCAGAGTGGCAAAAGGGCTTCGACAATTGGTTCAAACGCATGCAAAAGTGTATAGATCTTCACGGAGAATATTTTGAAAAACAATAAAGTGATTTTCGATGATTAAAATTTGTTTTTAGTCTCTAATCCCGACATATAAAAGGCACCCCTCGTAGTAATATTAAAAGAAGGGAATAAAATTGTTTGGCTACTTAAACTTGTTTATTAGCGTCGAAGAAAAAATCGATTTACTTACTGTTGATTTAATTTCTTTTTTTAATTCTTGTTTAGTTTATCTAAGCAAAGCCACAAATTTGAGCGCCAATCGAGCTGTGCCAACCTGTCATACGCCTGATTCCAATTAGAATCGGTAGCAAGCATTCCCAACAAAGGATAATACAAATTTTAAATTAAGACAGAAGGCAGAAAATTGAAGCTGAAACTGCTTTTTTTCATTGCAACCAAACTCGTGTTGTGTTTTATTTTCGTAACGATATGCAATTTAATTTATAGTGTCATCTTCTTTGTAATTAGTGACATTCATTGAGCTGCCGCGTCAGGCCAGTCGCATATATGATTAAAGCAATTTATTCAAACTTCTTTTTTGTACTTTTTAGTATTTTAGATGTAGGGCAGAGCTGTAAAATGATTTAATCAGTGGATATTTACATCATGCATTATTCATTTGAAAATGTCACTCTTTGATTGTAAATATAAAAGTCACTTTTCGAAAGTATTGAGGGATTTCTATTCAAAAATCTTTCGGGGTGCTACTGAATGGAAGGTAATCATTGACTGCCACCAAATCATGCGTGAATGCGATTTTGGATGAGTGCCGTCACTCAACCCATTCAGTACTACTACTACTACTATATAAATAGAAAGCTTTAATTAAGTAATTAAATACTATAGATCAATAAATGAAATGCAGCTTTACATATTTTTGACAAATTCAAAAGTACTCTGTATTGAATGATTGGCACTGAATGAATGATTGCACGCAATAATCAACACAATGTTCATATGAATGCTTAATTAGTGTTAAAAATGCTTCTATCAGCATTTTTTCAGAATTAAAGAATTGGAGGGCTTCCCAAGCGCGAAAAATTAAAAATTTTAATAGTGACAGAGATTTCCAACTGCAAATGATTTCAAACTTGTATAGTACTGATGTATGGTTATACATACGTTATACAAGGTGGTCCATATAGTGGTTTATGTTTAAAAATTAAAAAAAAAAAAAATTATTTCGATTTATTATTAGTTAATTTGAAAGTGCAAAAATTCCCCTCATTTAAGGAATAGGACTTCATTCATGTGGCTGCCTCGCCTAGGCCAAGAAGTGCGCTCTTATCTCCTGAATCGTTAACACATCACTCGCATGATATCGGCGCTTCACGGTAATCCACAAGAAAGTCTTACAGCGTAATATTTCTGCTCCGAACATTTATCGAACTTGACCACCAATACATCGATTGTGATATGGAATGGAATATGTGGCCTGGCGGGTCGTTCTGCCGAAACTATAGATCATCCAATGGCATGTCTCAAATTTTCTCTACCCATCCTTTATCACGCCTTTGTTTATCGATATGGAAACGCCATTTCGCAGCATTTTCAAAGAAAAAAGGGACCAATGAAGCGACCACTCTAAATTTCGCATCAAACTCTACCTCTCTGAGGCTGCATTGGCTCGACAACGATCATGTGGGGGTCTTCCGATCTCTAATTGCGGCAGTTTGGTTTGTTAACATAACCGACGAGATGAAAATCCGCTTCGTCAGAATTGATGATTTTTACTTTTTCTCAATAAACGCACTGTTAAGGCTAGACAGAATTGACTTTCCAGCTGTTACTGCCATAATGGACTATCCTGTACTATACCTATATGTACATATGTAGATGTAACAAATTCGAATTGAGTTGCTTCGAATGTCAAATTCAGCTGCTAAGCCGAAGGTCGTCTACTAGTAATAAATACCTTTTAATCAATTTTAATATTCATTGAAATATTATATTCATCTGTAGTAACCGATATTCTATCTGTGGAAGCTACTGATTTGCCATTGCCATGGCTTTATACTTATATAATCATGCCTCAAAAAAGTAAACCATAAAGAAATTCATAAATGCATTTCTATTTAAATGTTAATTGGCACTTAAATCTTTGTTTAGGTTTTTAAGCGAGCTTTTCCAAATATTTGTGATGTGAGATGTGATAATGCCCTGAAAATAGAGAAACTTATGATACAAAACATTAAATGAAGGTTGCACGATCGGGTTTATGCTTCTTACAATCATCCATTTTGCTAGTCGCTAATAATGACAAGCTGGATTGAATTAGTATGTTTTTGGCGCAGAGTGTTTGTCCACATATCCACTTTTGGTGAATGGAATGTTTTGTATTGAACATAGAAAAAATTCGACTACAACATGCACCGGGTATTCAAAGTTATGATTCTCCTAGCTTTTGGCACTTCTTTGCTTTCTATTTTTAGGCATACAAATTTTGAACAATTCTTTATAAATCATAAATTTTTTGTACTTGCAGATATCTGATGATGATCGAATGAGCTTAACTACAGCCGTCTCTGATGAAGATGATGGCGAAAGTGTCATGGCGTCACCATATAAAGCAAAGGCAACTGGAACGGCTGCTTCCTCTTTCAATTGCACTGGTGCTGTACGCAAAGCTGGGTGAGTAATAATTCTAAGCGAGTAGAGTAAACACAAGATAGGAACTTACATATGGCAGGCATTAGTAAAAAATAAATAAATAAAACATACCACTGTTAAAAATCAAGACTTTGCACTTAGATTTCTACTTCGTTTTTAATACAGAAATTCAGGGATTTCCTCATAAAGCTGGTATTATTGCGATCGTACATATATGATGGCTTAGGTATGGTAAGAAACCACTCGATCCCTGTAACGTCAATTACAACTACTTCGCAAAGGACAATCAATTCGGTCGGATCTATGGGGGAAAAGAGACTTTTTCACTCAAATCAATAATAAAATATGATTTTTAAGAGGACAACTTCTTACTGATTGACTTAGCCAAGTCTGGTGCTCTTTAAAAGCAGATTCCAGGGAAGAAATGCACATTGAACTACCGGCTGCTATGGTGAATGAATTTTGGCGTGACTGCCATTTAAACCCTATTGTGGATTGAAACTTCAAATGATGTAAAAAAAAATTCTTTTAAACGCGGTCTCCCCTTGACAGCTCAGATCGGCCCACTTCTTATAAAAACAATATATATTCGGTAACGGAATAACATTAAGACAGATATCTCAAATTGGAGGTAAAATGCAGCCAGAACATATACATAACAAAGTGTGTAAAATGCCAGTCATGGAGTATGCCATATGCAGTATGGAGTATGGTAATAACAAAACAAAATGTTTTCCAAAAAAAAAAAAAATGGTAAGAGGACGATAAGTACCACAATAGCTGATTACCTGCTACTCCTCATTAAACCATTTTGTTTTAAGTGCAAGCCTAGTGGAATGCCACGCGGGATAGGTGGAGAGGTGGCAAGGCGACCTAAAGACAGTTGGTTGGTTGGTTAGAGTGGTGATTCATCCAGAATCCAACTAGCGCTTCCGCACCATTTTGTTGCCACATCCTCGTTACCAAATTGTTTACAGTTATTTACAGCAGGACTATATCCAGTCTGTGCGGTTTAGGAACCTTATTAGGTTGTTGACTTCTAAGCCAGACAGTTGCTCGAGACTCTCGAACAGCGGTTTGCCCAGGGTTAACATTCTGTCCTTCCATAGGGCAGGGCATTCACAGAGGAAATGGAAGATTGTTTCTTTTTCCCCCGGTTGTTTACAACTATGACAGTATGTGTTATGAGGGATGCCCATTTTGGCGGCTTGTTCTCCGATAGACCAGAAGCCAGTTATGACTGCCGTAAGTCAACAGGTGTCCCGTCGTTTCATGTTTATTAATGTCGACGATTGCTTGAGGTTGTAGGTGGGCCATAACGTTCTGCTGATTTTGCATTTCGTCTGGTCTTTCCATCTACAATCTGCAATTCGAAGGTATTTTAGGGAAATTGCATTCTTGACCGCACCTAGTGGAGTGAATACTGGTACTGCAAGAGCGCTATTCATGGCAGATCCCCCTCTTGCCAGTTCATCAGCTTTTTCGTTACCTTCTATGTTCCGGTGTCCCGGGACCCAAATTAAGGTTACTATGTGGTTTTCACTCAAGTTGGTGAGGCTACTCCTACTTTGCTCCACCACTTTAGAGGTTGTTATAGTCGCGTCCAGCGCCTGGATTGCAGCTTGGCTATCCGAAAGAATAGCGATATTGCCCTTGAAAGAGAAATCTGCGATTAGTAACCTACAGGCTTCCCCAATTGCTAGTACTTCCGCTTGGAAGACGCTGCTGGTATTAGGGAGACGCACAGATTTTTCAATTCCAAGTCTATGAGAATATATACCAGCTCCAACACCACAATCCATTTTACTGCCATCTGTATAGACTGTGGTATCGAAGTTGTTTAGAGAGAATCCCTTATTCCACTCTTTTTTAGATGGAAAGAGTGTGGCAAAATTCCTATTGAACGTTACCATCGGGACGATGTAGTCAGTCCTCACCGAGGTTAACTGAGTTTGTCGCAATAATAGACTAGCGTGAGCATAAGTTTTTTCTTTCCAGCGACCCGTTTCATTTAACCTAAATGCACTCATGGTTGCCGTCTTCTTTATATGTAGGTCTATTGGAATAACGTGTGTCAGAGCATTGAGAGCCTCTCTAGGACATGATCTGATTGCACCGACCGTTATTGCACAGGCTGATCTTTGTATTCTGCCGAGTAATTTGGTATTGTACTCTCTCCCTAGAGCTTTCCACCAAACTACCGAACCATACGATAGAATGGGTCGTATAACCGCCTTATACAGCCATAATGTATGCTTAGGTTGAAGACCCCATCTTCTTCCAAGCATACGTTTGCAGGCATATAAAGCAATTTCTGCTTTCCTTACCCGTTCTTCGACGTTTAACTTCCAGCTAAGTTTGGAGTCCAGAATTACTCCTAAGTACTTTGCGCTGGTTGATAGTGACAGAGTTTGTCCGTTGATATTTGGTAGGGTGAAAGTTGGTACCTTGTATCTGGTGGTAAAAAGCATAAGTTCTGTTTTACGTGGGTTTAAACTTAGCCCACATCCTGTGGCCCAAGAGTTAAGCTCACCTAACGCCCTTTGGATGATCCCACCCTAAAGACAGTAGTCTATGATCAAAGCAACTAGCATAGAAACGTGTTTCCTTGACCGACTAAGTAGCGCCTGACGGCCTATAGCTGCAATTTCCATACCAAGAGGGAAGTGGGTGGTACTGCCCCTTCTCGCTAGTTTTTCTGCCTTACAATTTCTGGTATGCCACTAGGTCTGGTATGCCTATTTGGAGAGACTGACAGGGATCTATAAGAAGAGCCCAACGAACTAAGATCCGATGAGAACGAGGGCGATATTACAATGGTGGAAATGCAGACTGCAAAGCCTGATAGCCATTAAATATTTGCAGAGTAAACTCCATCATTATAAATCGGCCTCTGCTGTTTTACTAATCCGCTTAGCAAATCACGGAGCCCTGGGTTCGCATCAATAGGGTTTGCGGATTGAGTGACCCAGACTATAAGCTGTTGCTATCTAGTTCTGACGGTGTTTCTAGAGTCTGTATTTTAGCAAGAGCTACTCTGGATATATTTATTTTATCGAATCTTAGTGATAGCGATTTGGTGGTAGCTAGCCTTTAGGTCAATAGTTCTAGATATTGACTGGCGTCCGCTTATCTGGCTCACGAGCATGTTGAATTACCGCGACATATTTTGAAACAAATGATGCAAGAAGGTAATAAACTTATAGTTAGGCTAATTGTGAAATGCGATGCTAACGCTTACCACTCCTTGTGGAGTAGTAACGATATAAATGAAAGGGGTGGATTACTTGCAGAATTTATCCTGGGCACTAGGTTTCTCATTTATATTACAAAGGTGAGGAACCGATTTGGAGACTTCTCTATAGGTAGTAACATTTTTGCCCAACCAGACAGCTGCCTCATTAATGGCTAGAATTTCACCCTGAATTACAGTGATTAGGAAAACGACCCGAAACTCTTACTTTTGGCTTCTTATAGTTTATCCTAAAAAAAAAATATAAAAGTTTTAAAAATAGCTAAAGATATTTCACTTTCCATACCAAAATTTTCAGTATTGAATAAGTCCCACAATTTTAAATTTTTTCACTTTACTTTCAATTTTACTCAAATCTACAAATAAACCAATTTCCAGAATAATCGATTGCATTATCTAAAGTACTTTTATCACTTGATATGGAATCGCTCGAATATTTAAATAAGTTTTAAATTTTGTGTAATTATTTTTATTGCAGTTTCTTGTCGGTGAAAAAATGGCTACTCCGCAAAAAGCATCAAATCGAATTGGCTCGAAAACGAGGTTGGAAAGGTTATTGGGTTTGTCTAAAAGGCACCACACTACTCTTCTATCCGTGCGACTCACGTGAAGGGCGTAGCGTCGAAGCGGCACCAAAGCATTTAATTATTGTTGATGGTGCGATTATGCAACCTATACCAGAGCATCCTAAACGTGATTACATATTCTGTTTGAGTACAGCATTCGGAGATGCGTATCTATTCCAAGCGCCTTGTCAGGTAAGTCCGTACACAAGTTGTAAGTGCACACACATACGTACACGCTCGCACTTTACTATCTAATAGAAACATCAAATAATACCACATACGTACTTCTGCTAGATTTCATGATAACCATCAACAAAAAAGGTATGCATTCAATACTATTTCTCATTACAGAATTTCTTCAAACATTCCGTTCACCAAAACTATTTTGAGTGCTTTCCAATAGCTATATAAAGTATCCTTATATATGTATGTATGTATGTAAGGCGGCCGTAGCCGAATGAGTTGGTGCGTGACTACCGTTCGGAATTCACAGAGGGAACGTTGGTTCGAATCTCGGTGAAACACCAAATTAAGAAAACCATTTTTCTAATAGCGGTCGCCCCTCGGCAGGTAATGGAACTATTTCCTACTTCTAAATGTGAAGAAGTGGCTCCGCCGCTTGGATCAAGTGAAGAAGTAATCGATGAAACCAACGCCTTATTGAGGGGGAAAAATTTAAATTTGAATTGATCAAGCTAAGGAGCACCAAGCGAATTGGTGGCTCCTAAAACACTCAGGCTAAAGATCCCATTGTACTTAGAGCTCTGGAAAGAGGGTAGATAGTCAAGGAGGAAAGGAGAAAAGTGATAGGAAAGAAAGAGATAGGAAAGAATAGAGACAGAGACGGACGTAGTAAGTCTTATGAAAATTCTTCAGATCTTGGAAAATCTGTAAATATCGTCCAGTCTTAGAAAACGAATATTACTCATTCTCACGACATCGGAACCTAAAATTCGTAGCTTTGCTGTATCAAAGACAGGACCTTCACAGAGAAAGTGATCAGTGCTATCCGCCTCCTCCAGGCACATTGGGTCCTCAATGATTCCATTGGTGGTCATATGTTGACCCCATGGGCTGTGTCCTGTAATAATACTGAGCATCAACCCAACGTCTTTCCTTCCAAGTTTTAGCAGAAAGTTAGACAGATTTCTGTTCGGACTTGTCACAAAACACGTTGCAGTTCTGCAGTTTTCTAGACCGAACCATCGCTCTTTATGTAAATTGCATACATAATCGCTGATCCACTTCTAGATTCCTGCGGAACTGATTCCGATTATTGGCTCTGGTCCCTGTGGGGAACCCCTGATGCATTGCAACAGAGTTAAGCTTCTTCTTACATCCTTGAACAATCTTTGAGGTTTGCTTCGCGTTCTCCAGGGTATTCAATGCAGCCTGACTGTCACTGAAAACTCCAATCTGTTTCCCGCTCTATCTCCTCTCGATTATCCATTCGGTTGCATTTCCCCCATTTCCTCCGTCAAACCTCCTTAAATGCATTCTGGATTGCTCCATTGCTCATGCAATAGAAATCTGACATCAAATTTCCTTCCAAATGAAACTATGGATATCAGGTCGTCTTTAGATGCCAAAAACAGTGGATACTGCTCAAACAGCAACTTAAAGATTTCTCTGTGTACCGAAGTTCCGTTTCCGTTCCAGAAATCATATTTATGGAGTCTACACTTTGCCATTATTGCTTGCTGTTGGATCTTAAGATCCAAGTGCAGCAAATCAAGCATAGCATTTAGAGCATCGCCGGAGGTTGTACTCATGGCACCCGTAATGTATAAACATTCACTCCTTTGCAGCCTGTACTTAACCATGCTTCGTCGCCACCAAACCACAGAGGCGTAAGTGATGATTGGTCTGATAAGTGCTGTGTATATCCATAGGACCACATCAGGTTTTACCAAAGGCTCTGCAGCATTGCTGAAAAGTCCTTAAGGCGCGATTCACCTTCAGTGAAACGTGTGTCTCCCAAGTCAGCTTCTTATCTAAGATTACTCCTAGATATTTAACTTTATCGGATAGACCAAGTGTCACACCTTTCAGTGTTGGAAGACTTAGGCCATCCAATTTCCGTTTTCTCGTGAATAAGATTATGGTGGTTTTGTTCGGGTTGACGGAAAGTCTTTGTCTCATGCACCAGTCACCGATTTTGCCCAGAATCTTTCGTGCAAAGCCTTAAAGGTTTTATCAGATGTTAGCGCACAGACATCGTCCGAATATGCTCGGACATGAAAACCGAGAGTCTTTGGCCCAGCACCACAACAGCGGAGAAAGAACACCCTCTTGGGGACATCCTTGATTGGCCCTGACGGTGATTATTTCATCACTGTTCTCACCAGCGGTTAACAGCCTCTCAGCGAGCATAGAATAAATCCACTTTACGAACACGCCCATTGTGTATTCATCAGCTACCAGCCCGGCTTCAATCTTGCTAACAAGATCGGGCAAGGCTGATTCACATGATTTTCCACTCTGGTAAACGTGTTGATTTCTACTAAGTGGACTTCTCGGCAATAGTCCCACTGGAACTTGCGGGTATCTAGAAATCATATTATTTTGGGATCATCAAAAGATTGAAGGGACTTTACATGTAGTGCATGAAGCTATAAATAGACTATGTTTAAAATCAAAAAGTGTAGTGCTTAACAGAGTGTCCTATATTCCTTTTCTCAGGGTCTTATTAACTAATCATTGAATTTTTTTTTGAAAGTTTGGTCCTCAATATTGTGATACTATTTGATTTTTTAAAATTGCGCTTCAAAAACTACTTCTCATTATTAATATGAGCAGTATTGTCTTATCCAGGCAAATTTCAGATGCTGCATCAAAATACTCTTAAGATTAATATTGAAAAACGTAGCCCCATTGGGTAACATCTCCTGATGAGAATAGAAAGTACTATGCGTAAAAAACGCGTACACCCGTGAAATGATCCGTTCCTTATGCGAACTGCATAGGCCGCCAAAAGCTATTCAATCTTCAGGGCCAAAAACCAGATTACACTTTTCCAAATGCTTTTAATGTGCTGAGTCCGCGGCTGACCCCAGAGTAGTCCCAAATTTATGTTTCAAATATTCCAAATTAAAAATATAAAAGCACGATTTTTGGTTACATTTGAGGTTATGTAGCATTATGGTTTATTATTTTAAAGTCTCAAAATACTCTTTTCCTTTTAGGCGTATTTTTATACGCAAACAGATCGTAATTACCTTTGAGCTATCGTCTGTTGAATTTACAGTGAGCGGGAAAATTTGTCGATGTGAGAAAGTTACCTTAGTTCACCTCAGAGTTTTAGGGATTTCATTGTACGCACTTAAAAGGTGAGATTTGACTGCAATCCCCTATTAACGGCAGCGTTTAAGTGTCTGTTTTTGTAGAGATTAGGATTCAAGTTTCCTCATAAAAAGTGATTTGTTTGTCAAATTTTTAAAACTACGAGTATCTAGTAAATAACAGCCAAAACTATTTTGTTTTCATCAAACACTTAACAAAAGTAAGCAACCTTTTTAGTTTAGTTGGATTTTAAAAATAAATTAATAAAAACAAAATTCGTCACCCGGTACTAGGGCAAACTAGTGCATGACGTGTCTCAGACGTCAAGTGTACCTAAGTGGTTAATTTAGTTTAACATTATTCAACGTATCTAGATATGCCGCATTCGATTCACTACTCCTCTGCTCGCTAGAGAATTCCGCTGACCGCTAAGCAAACAATTTGTGTATAGGTAAAAGCAACAACACCTTAGCGATGTACACGAGACTTTGGTTTTAGCCGCATAGCTCACAAGTAAGGCCAGGCTACGAAGTGTAAGTACGGTCCTTTTTTTATTTTTTTATTTTGCATAGTTTCAGGTGGGATGTTTTGGAAAGGAATGCTAAGACGTTACATTTTTTTTTTTTTTCAAAACGAAAATCAAGGAGTGCCATATACATCGGTGGTTTCAAGATAATTTCTTTGTTTTATTCACTATTCGCTGTTCACTATTCACTATTCAAGTTTTAAATTTCATGTTTACTATTTTGGGCTCTATTGCTATTTGAGCTCCGTTTATTAGGCATATCATAAGCAAATCAACCCAATGAAAGCGATTTTTCAAATATCGCGACAAATTTCTTCTTTGTATTTAAATTTAATATTCGAAAATCCATTCCTGGTCGCAGATATGCTGAAATTAAAATTTTAACTTGTCTGCAAATTTTGTTGCTCATACGTCCCAGCTTTCATATTTTTAAAATATTCTTCTTTAATATTTATCAGCATTTCAGTTGCACAAGCACGAGCAGCACGTACTGTTATAACTGCCTTGTGACCCTGCGAAATACGTTTGCATACGCGCCGATACACACACACAAGCACATCCAAAAAAGCGAAACCTATACTAACAGCAAAATCATCACATGACTTGAATTAAATTTCCATTACAGAGAATTGGACAAAAAATATTACAGTAGTATAGGAGCGAAATCGCGCGGAAAAAGAACCAAGCGAGATTTGAACACTTTTAGCAGCTTTTTCCACAACTTAATCAAATCTACTACGTGCATTTTTACATAGCGCATGGCATTTCCCAATTTACGAACGCATCTTTTACAGATATACAGATCGCACATATGTACATATATATGTGTGTAAGTATACACATTCAGGCACATTCTTAAGGATATTGTACATTTCGCTTTCGGTTGCAATTACTCCTTTTTTTTTTTTTTTGAATGTTTGGGAAGCGCTCACGCTTGAGAGCAAGTGAGCTCTAACACTTGTATGTACTTATATACTCGTGTAAACGTATTTGCAATTTTATTTGAATAGAATAAGCATTTCAATGCACCCATGAATCCACACAATCTATTCTGCTCGCATATCTCTATGTGCTTATGCTTCTCTGTGCCTTCATATACAAGTACATACAAACATATGTGCGTATGAAGAGTATGCGGCTTGATTTTAAAGTCGAACGGAATAGAAATTCTAAACTACCTTTTTCAAGTCGATTTTTCAAATTAAATATGATTTGATGATTTCTACTATCTGGTACCCCACGCGTTTCTACCATAAAGAAAGTAATAGGAGGAATATCGTTTAAAATTAAATTTGAATGAATTTTGCAATGAGAGCGACATGATGGCCGAATAACTCCCGAAGGTGATAGTACAGCAAATACTCCAGAAAACCCTACTTCTGAAGAAAATACAGTAAGGATTTTAATGGTTATATCTTAGCGCAAAAGAGTTCAAAGCTTCAGATTTTGGAACTTCTTCATAGGCGAAAAAGCGTATGGAAAACAGGCATGACTTCATATTGAAACTCGGTTATTATTCAAGAGCTGTGTGGTGGACAATATTTTGTGTTTTTCCGTCTTCATCATCAAAACAATTTTATTTTTTTGGTTGGCCGACTTGTGAGCATGTAATATATAACTGGCCATATGAAAAACATGGATTTAGTATATTTAATTCGCACAGTTTAAGTGGCTTACCTCTGACCTAGTTAAAGGTCATAGTGAATACAAGACAAATGGGGAACTACTGTCATTTGAAATCAAATGGTATGTTGAACTCTCGATTATAAATAGTTGATTCTTGTTCCATTGCACAATCGGATAGGTTGGGGATTAATGTCCCGCAAGAGAATAATTTACAATTTATATATATACAGGGCCCTCCATCTATCGTTACGGATTTGAACTAGGTATTATTTGAAGGATGGTAACACTTAGCTGTCATCTGATTTGACAGAAAATTAGTTTTATTCTTCCGCTGAATTAGGAGATACGTGGGGGTTGGTGGATTAGTAGTTAAGTGGTTAAGGCTACTTGTGTTATGAGACATCAAGAAAAATAAGATTTTTTTCAAGAAAGATATGTGACCAAACTCACTGTCTCCAGGGTTAAGTGGGTTAGCCTGCTTGCGGTATGGTAGGGGTGGTTTCTAGGGGTTAGGGCTGTGTGTGACTCGGTACCCGTGGCTTAGATAGTGTAGGGGTTTGGTGAGTTAGCACACTTATGGTGTGAGACAAAATTTTAAGAAAAATAAGACTCAATTCAAGAAAATTAGTAATCGACTATATTATGTCTATGTTATCTTAATCGATTTTCAGGTGTAGGAAAATTTAGAAACATGAAAATTTCAAAATGCGATATCTCAGCGAAAAAAAATGATATTTGAGAAAAGAAGGCTTGTGTTTAAAGATGTCATCCTTTAATTTTGGTGAAAGAAAACATCTGCAAGGCTACATAACCTCAAATATGGGCAAAAACGGTGTTTTTTGCACTTTTAGGTTAGGATATCTCGAAAACCAGAGCGGATAGAGCAATTCTGAGGCCAGATTTGGATTCAGCGCATCATAAACCTTCGGAAATATATAGTATGGTTTCTGGGTCTGAAGGTTGGTTAAATTTTGTCGGCCTGTGTTATTTTTGTAATGATTCACCTCTAAAGCATCACTTATGTAGTCCAAATTTAAATTTATAAAAAATTTCTCAAATCACCTGCTTGCCTAATTTTCAGAAACAACATGGCCATCCCTTCTTAGAATGTCAAAAATATTTGAAGTAAGGGTACTTTAAGGATCGAAATAACGAATACTGCATACTCACATTTTCTGGCGTTACTTGAATAAGACATTACCATCAGCGAATATTCAAGGTTCGAAGGTCATACTGCGTATTTGATTGGCTTATAAATTTGGGGAAACTATCAAGTAGAAAAGAGATATTACTGAAAGGGATTTTTGTTATTACAATCTGCTATATAATTTCATGACATGTATTTTTTTAATATGAAATCCGGCATATGCCCGTCGCGGCTACGAGTTACATGTTCCTTCCCATTTGTCCAATAAATCGATTGTAAAGCGCGCGGTGTGTCAAGTTGCGCCGACTTCTTCAAGCCAAATGTTGTCAATGTTTAGCGGGCTAATTTTTGGGAACAAAAACTCAATCAGTATGGCTCGATAGCGCTCGCCACTCACCATAACAGCAGCTCCTTACTCATTTCGAAAGAAATAAGGGCCGATGATGCCGCCAGTGCTCTATGAACTACGCGAACAGATTTATTTTTTCAAACTAAATTACCACAATTTGGAAATGTTGATCTGACGTTAGGCAATTCTGATGACTTATCAAACCTTACTGAACAAAAAAGTCAACACAGTTCGCCAGTCTCAACTGTCAAATCATAATTATCGATCTCGATAGTTCACAGTCGAAGTGACGTTTCCACGACAGTCGGTTCTACGTTACCGAAACGGCCCGGATTTATATCCGGCCAAGGACTGTCACTTCAGCAGCATTCCCCGTATGTAAGTATAGGGAATGTTTATGCTGCTACAACAACTACAACAACATCTCTATAGTTCATATGCAGCAAAAAACACCCGATATATTGCGAAATTAGTTCTTTCAGAGTCTTACGCATGTTATCGATACTTTCAAGGTGGTGCCTTTTTATTGTAGATTGGCTGTCAGAGTGGATGGTAATAAATAGTTTGCTCCGTAACAGAAGAGGTTATGATTCAAAGAGGAGTATTTGTTTGCCATCATTGCACCATTAAAAACAACATTTTTGGTTACCTCAACGTGATATTTATGAAATCTAACATTATACAGATGATAAAATGATATCTATATTGAAAAAGAATATTAAAATTCCATTACCTAACTATCTACATATATGAAAGTAATGTTGTGATAGTCTACTTTGCTCAGTCTGAAGAAGAGGCATTGAATTACTTCAACAAGCTTGAAAATTTAAGATCTATCCCGAAGATCGATAGTATAGCCAGCGTACCTTAAGCAGATCAATGGGGCAAACCCGATTTACAAATCTATAGACGAGCGCAACACAGTCGGTCGGCTTTAACTATACTAAAATAGAGAATTAATATGAAATGGAAAATTTAAAACGGGTTAGCGTATGTATGTATGTACACATAAACTTTAATAATCATTAGGTACGATAAAAAATGTTTGCGTGAGAAATGTCAACGGCAAAGGCTTTGTATGCCCTTCATCGGCTCTATCGGCCCACCGCCAAATACACATTCGTATAAACTCGCTTAAATACATACAGCCACATATTTTACACATACACATGCAAATATAGTCAAATGTGGCTGTGTGCACGTATGCCAAGGCAATGAATAGGAAAGTTATTTGCATTGCGAATAGCTGCAGGCAGCACAAGACAAAAAACAGTAGCAGCGAATACTATAGAAGTTCATTGCTCGCGGACATTTGGTTTTGTTAGTTCAATTTGTATGTGTGTATGTACATCCTCGTGTGAGTATACCGTACAAGCGACATGTGGTAGTTTTAGAATATTTATACAGCACATTCATACACGCATACATATGTATGTATGTATGCATGTGAATGCAAGGCTTGGCAATGCAGGTGTTGAACGCAGTGCATTTTAAAGTATTTAAGTGAATGTCCAACGGTCGCGACTAGGTATTTAATTTTGCATGCAATTTACATATAAACCATAAACACAGCCATTCGACCATTCGTCCTCTACCTAGTTCAGATACGATCTAGCACTCACTGCCAACCATGAAATGCAAAGGCGACAACTTTACTTACAATGTTCGTTGCCACAATTAGATATTAGCCGCTGCACTACTTCAACATACGAGTATGTGTTTATGTGTATATATAAATGAAGGTATGCTAGAAACATATGGTTGTGTGAAAGTGTGAAGCAAGATTTCGAAATGCATATGTTGTGAGTATTAATTATGAATGCGGCCATCGCCTACAGTCAGTCAGCCAGCATACAAACACTCCTCCGTGCATTGGTGCATTATTAAGAGCCTCTGAAATGTCCTCGCTCAACGCACTTCGCAGAAAATATTACAGAAACTCTAATGCACACAACACGCCTAATATACGACTTTAATGTGTGCCTGTATGTGTAAGCTTAGCATGGACGCCCTCTAACAAAACTTGCTTGCAACTACATGTACGAGTGCATGTGCAAATACATATAATATATATAGGTATGTGTGCGTGAAAATGCATGCACAATGCCTGGGGCGTTACCATTGTGCGCTACGCTGAAAGCTAAAGAGTTTGCACTAGTTTTTGTCTTTGGCACTGTTTTTGGTAATTTTACGTGACTTATTTTTGATGCCCCAAGCGATTTTCGTACACATGCCGGGAAAACAAAGTTTTCTCGAAAAAATGTCTCCAGTCGGCAGAGATAGTGGCTCAATTGAGCAAATATAAAGCGTGGGTTAGTCGCCTATTTAACTAATGGCAGTTTAGAAATATTTTTCTTTATAAAATGGAGCAATTAAAAAAGTTTCCCTCTGCGATTTGAATCGAACCGCTGCAGTTTGCTCATATGCATACATAAATTCTGTCAAAAAAGTACCAGAAATTGTTCAATAAAACCCAAAATAGTTGTTTAATCATCCAAATTTATTTTGTCGCCTTCAAAATAGGCTCCATTCGAAGCAATATAGACATGCTAACGATTAGTCCAGTCATCAAAGCACCTTTTAAACGCGTTTGAAGAGATCTTCTTCAGCTCCTTCAGCGAATTCTCCTTAATCCTAAATCCGGTGAATACGGTGGTTATTCGATGATCTTTGGCGAGTTTTTGGTCAAAAAAGTGTTCACAATATGAGCCTTTTGAGGCGATGCGTTATTATGGTGCAATATACATGAGTTTTTTTGACAATTTTGTTTCCTACGCATATTCTCTATCTAACGTCGCATAACTTCCCAATCATATTCTTTATTTACCGTAGAACCATTTGGAGGGAATTCCGAGTGCACAACACCATGATAATCAAAGAAAACGAGCAGCATGACTTTCACTTTTGACCGACTTTGACGTAGTTTTTTGGGTTTCGGCTCATGTGGATAGCGCCATTCAGCCACCTGTTGACTGGTATGCATGTCAAACTCATACTGTATACAAGTATTTCATCACCAGTTATGATGCGCTGGATAAACGTTGGATCCGAATTCACTTGTTCAAGCATATCTGCTGCCACCTTTTTCCGATGAATTTTTTGAATGAAATTCAACTCTCTTGGAACGAGGCGAGCAGCCGCGCGTCTCATGCCCAATTGATGGTGTAAAATGTTGCGAATTGATTCGTGAGACACGCTGAGGTCACGAGCTAACTCCCTCAAATTAAATGATGGATTTCCAGCAAAAGCCTTATACCACTCGTAGACCCGTGTTTTTGATAAAGTACACTCGCCATAGGCTTTCTGCAACATTTTCAATGATTCGGCACATATAATTCCGTTCAAAACTCAAAATTTAAGAGAAATTGTTTCTTCGATATTTTTATCCATAGTGAAAATCGTGAGCACACCTGCGGTTGACTGATATAATTAAATGTAAAAAACAAGCTAATTGACAGATCTCGCTCAAACTCTGCGACACTATAGAGGACAGTTGTACGAGCGTTCCAGGGGAAAAAACTTAAATTAACAATTCCCGATATTTTTTTGACAGAATGTATATAAAGGTTGTCCAACTAACGAAACACGCCAGGGTAGGTGAATGAGTTTCTTTAGAATCGTTGATTGGTATAAAATATGTATATATACCTACATTTATAATTGGCGCTTACACCCTTTGTTGGGTGTTTGGTCGAGCATCTCCTATTTGTGGTGTCCGTCTTGATTTGGAGGGTCCTGCAGTTTTATGCTGACTCCAAGCCGCAAATGGTTTTTTGTGAAGAGCTTTTTCATACCAAAAATACATTCGAAGGCCTGCAATTCCCCATCGAGGGGCCACCGCTATTGCAGTCACAAAACAAATCCACTACCGTTCGAGTATAAGTTGTTCCAGGGGTAAGAAATATTTTTTTATTGTAGATGCCGCTCCCTAAAATAACGAAATTTGTATTTTGTTTCAAAAGTGTGTATCTTTCAATGAAATTGAATAATCAGAAGACACTGAAAGGGAAAATTCATAACTTTTTTTTTTAGTTACGATAAATGTTATTCTTATCCACAAAGCAGTCGTATGTATGCATATGGGCCGACTTCTCTCTCGTCACCCCCTGTTTCTACATATAAACCTCCTGCACCTCCGATATTAAAACTATCGCAGTATGGTTTCAAAGTATTTATTAACAATTTGTAGGTTTGCACACGAATTTGCAAAACGACTAGTCACTTTCAACGTAAAAACATGATTTTGAGTGGTTAAAATATCAAAAACATGCTGAAAATATGCAACTAAAAAAATAATTAAATAATAATAAATTAAATGAAATAAAAAATAATTAAGTTTACATTACGAATTCGGAACGTATTCACTTACATAGCAAACTGTTTGAATAGATTTTTAAAATTAAATGTTTTCCTGTCGTCGCTGAGTACATTCTTAAACATGGAAAAGGTCCTTTCTGCGTCTACATTGTAAATAAGCAAGAGCTTACAGGCAGAAGTATTAGTCATTGCAAGTAAATATATTTTTCAATCAGATGAATTGAATTACTGCATTCTATTATATTTTAAAACAACAAAACCCTTATATTTGTTGAAAAGAATATTTCAACTTATTCCTCACAAGTAAAGAATTCACAGGCTTAAAATTCGCGGTTTTAGAAATCGGTCTATCAATAATCTAAAAAATTGTTGTTGAATTTGCAGTTTGCGTGTGTTGTGCGGGGTCACGATGGGTTCCATGTACCAAATTGAAAAGTTGAATCAAGGTAATTGTGACTCCTGGAGCATCCAAATGCGCATCGTGTAGTTGCATGCAGAAACAGGGAAGATGATGGGCGTACAGCGGCCAGTAGCAGAGGCGGCCAGCTGAAATGCACTCGATGAAAAAACAGTGGCAATGATCACATTGAGCGCGAAGTCATCGCAGCTCCGCTACTTGAAGCACTGCACGACAGCAGCGAGCGCATGGAAGAAGCTCAAAGATGTGCATCAACTCAGAGTGCCAGTAAAAAACGTATCGCTTTATAAAAAGTTGCTTGATTTGTGTATGGTAAATGATGGCGCTATGTGCAGCTACATCAATAAGTTTTAGTCAGCGATAGACAAGCTCTCGGAGTTGAACATTAAACTCAGCGAGGAGCTAGTAGTCGTAAAATTGATCTCAAGCTTGCCTAAGCAGTATGGGGATTTCGTAATAGCCATGGAAACCCGCGATAGTTTGCCTTCCATAGAAGTATTAAGAATAAAACCATTAAAAGAAGGAGAGCGGAGAGGCACTGAATCCAAACGGGTAAATTGCAATGAGAAACAGGCATTCCATGCAAAAAGAGAGGGGAAACGAAATATGTCAAATGTTACAAGTGCAAATTATGATTTCGAAGAAGATAATATGGTGTTGGCTGACAACAAGGTTATAAATCGTCAAATCTATAAATCAGTTACTTGAATAAAGCGATTTGAACAATCGTAAATAGATATATACGATTTGACTATAAAGATAATTGCTGCGCAAGAAATGCCGTGCAAGTGAATCTTCACAATTAGCAGAGTGAATTATTTGATTGATGATCTCAATGTTTTGGTTTTAAAAGTTGAGAGCGTTAAGTCACGTCCCCCACCATCTAATTATTGGGAGTGAGAGAAGTGATAGATCTGCAACCTTGTTCCTGTTATAATCAACGCTCAAAATCCGAATAGAGTCATCGCAAAGATTTGCAATAGAATTTTTGTAAAAGCGTTATATGTATGTGTATTTGCTAAAACAAAAAATAAAAATAAAATATTTCTAAGACAAATATCCTTCATAGTAGGATACGCCAATTATGACAGCTACTTTCACTGCTACACTATTTACATTCCAACCGGGTCTTATGAAAAATTGCAGGCTTAAATGCGTACCACAGGTTTCATAATAGGAAAATAGCAGAATGTAGAAACTTTGAGGATGGAAAAGACAAAATTGGACTTACGACGAATTGAAAAATCGTCTACTTTTTTATTAAGTTACTTTCATATTGTATTAAACAAACAAAGGAAGAAAAATTATGAGAAAATTCGGTATTACAGCATAATATTATATTTATGCCATATTCATATTTTTTTCATAAACCGACAAATATGCTACACCAGAGTAATAACTCTGCAATAGAATTTTTTCAAGCGGTTATTGGTTTTAAAATTTAATATTTTATATCCACTTTATTCCAATTTTGATAATTGAGAAAAAGTAGAATAGTAGCTCCGCTATGTTCCAATTGCCTTTAAACCTATTCGGAACACTTGGAATCTTATTTCTGTTTGCGCCCTATTAATTTTTATAAATTTTTATAAATTTCATATATTTGTTGGTTAATTTTACTGTCCAGAGATAAAGGAGTGCCTCCTTAAGTGCTCTTTACAATCCACACAATTTCTGCATAACTGAGAACTCGTTTTCGCATATTCCATCTGCTTGTCTTCCAACGAGGTAAAGTACTCTTAGGACAATAAACTTATCACAATGAGTTCGTTGCGTCCGTTGTGAGAATATTTTTGGTCGCTACGTCATAGGAGGCTCATTTCACACGTATTTATTCCTACGCTCTTCCAATAAGTTATTGTTCGGACTGCAACGAAGTAATATTCATAGGTAGGGGCGTTAATTTTATATGATCACCACAGTCTCAGTTTCTGTCGACCTCTGCTGTAAATAATCCGCTGTCATATTACTTATTACGTCAGCAAACCAGCTGGTTTTTTCAAATTCACTAAAAGCCGATTAGCGGTTAGTTGTTGGCCACATCTTTGTATTCTGTACATGGTATATTTGTCACACGGCAAGTTCGGCACAACAGCAAAGCAGGCAACATACAATGCAGAACAGCTATTTTTTTATATACAGGAACACTTTCATTCTGGCAACGATCTGCATTTCTTGTAACTTGTCAGTCGAACTCGTAGTTGCAGCGGGCTCAAAGGGTTCATTCCAGGGATTCTTTCGAGCCTTTTCCACATATCTTCAATATATTTATGCATGTAGTTCTGGCCTTTCCATTATCAAAACTAGGAGAGTGGTTGGCGTGGAACGGGTGCTTACCGTATTTAATATAAAATTCTAGGAGATACTCACAAGTATTTTAACTACATATATTTCTATTTTTTTTAATTTTTAGGTTGAATTGGAAAACTGGGTAAACAGTATTCATAGTGCTTGTGCTGCAGCATTCGCACGACATCGCGGAAAAACTGGAACCTTACATCTCTTGCAAGAAGAGATTTTCCGCTTGGAAAAAGCCATTGAATCGGTAAGTGAAAAAATGCAATTAAAATTTCAATTGATGGCAAGGTCTGATACCACATTTACTAATTTAAAGTGTAAGCTCTAAAAAACGGTTCCCTCGCGTTAAAATTAAATTTGATATAAGACATTTTATTTGACCGTGTTATCTCTCAAAGAGGTGATCATAATTGGCCACCGAGATTTTGTGATTTAACACCTTGTGACTTTTTTCTTTGGGGCCACGTGAAATATAAGGTCTACGCCAACAGCCCAAGTCGATTCAAGACCTCAAAGATGGAGTTCGTGAGGCTACCGAGGGCATAAAGCAGCCACTTTGCAATTCGGTTATGGAAAATTTCATGAAAAGGAGATTGTCCTGTAAGCGTGGTCGTGGTGATCATTTGCCTGATGTTGTTTTCCACTATTTACGGCAAACCTTCCTCTTTATAATGAAATAAACATCCGATCATTTATATTAAAAAATAGCACTTTTCTTTGAATATCAAAATAACACCTCTTATTAAAACCCCCTTTATATGTGGTCGATAAATTTAACATTCAGTTAATCCACCGATTAACGTTCATTGGTTAACATTAAGTAAATTTATTTTTAGCATTAATATGAAAAATGCCAGTGGAATTTGAGTTATAAAAATGTTTTTTCCTGAATTTATAACAAAATGTTATACATACCAAACTTTATAGCACTTGAATATAAAAATGTGCTTGGAATGATAAATCAAATACTTGTAAAACATACGGGAATAAGTTAATTTACTGCATTGCTGCCATCTTAACCAGTTAATGAAATATACATACATGCTACTTAAGTTAAAAGTCATTGTACTTTTCGCAGTTTTGTTCGTTTAACTAAAAGTGACTCAAAAGTCAACGTCTATGTGAGTCATGTTTTACGCGGGTTTTGTTTGATGAAAATCATGCACGCTCACTGCTATGTAAGTGAAATTGGTTTTGCTATCGCGTTGCCATAATCATTTCGCTCTTAAGTGCAGTAAAAGCGGAAGCAGTTGAATATACACAGTCTGTCTAATAGACGCGTAACTGGCAAAACTCAAACTTTGGATGCCATTATAAAAAAATGTAAATACACAATTTGTTACTTTTGTGCGATATTTAGAAAGCGTAAGTTGTTTTTACAAAATGAGTTCCGCGTATCAAAACAATTTGAACCAGTATTCCTATGCACACACCATTAATGTCGAAAAATGTCACGAGCATGTGAAGCAAATTATTTGAGTAGGTCAAAGAAGTTTATAAATAAATGGGTGCAACAGTATACCGACGATAAAAATGTTGGCAACTTCCCCCGGAGGAGGCCCAAAAAATACATCTCTACAGCAGTATCAGTAGATTTTTGATTTGTTCGTGACAATGCCGAACCGTGGCGTGCAGCTGAAGCAGTTTTAAGGAAAAGTGTTGCTAATACATATACTCGTATACAAAGGCACGATTCCAGGACGTTTACGTGCAGCAGACCAAAAATTCCGGAGCACATTGAAAAAAACCTCGAAATGATAGAAAACGTTTTTTCTAATGCAGTCGTCTCTCGGCAGGCAATGTCAGTATTCGGAGTGTATTACTGCCATGCAAGATCTGCTCATAAAAAGCCATCTGCTGATCGGAGTCGACTTAAAACTTGGGTCAAATAGGAAGAGGAGCTCGCCCAAGCATCCAAACGGCGTAGGTACTCGAACTCGACTATAAATTTTATTGAATGAGTCGCGTATAATAAATATTATAATTAATATGTTAGAATCGATTTGATCAAATTATTTGTACGTTATGACGTTCACGCTTTTGTCAGACAGACTGTAAATAGCACACCAGGCGTTGACATACTCGTGATTCAATTGAGAAAAATCGCAAGTTGTGTCATATAAATTAATGGAGTTGAAGAAATGTTATAAATAGTTGTCGGTTTAGAGGACGCTGTGTCAAATAGTTGATACATTCGGTGCAGTCGCCATTAGAAAAATTACTTTCTTAAGTAGCTACACTCGCAGTTGTGGTAACGTTGATGGACACCTTCTGCTTGCGATGTCTTTCATGAACTTGATTTAATCAGACACTTTATGCTTCTGTTTTTAAATTGCAAGGGATCAAACTCGTAGAGAACTGAATTTTATCGTTAAACATTTAAAATCTCGTCATGTATTTGATTTTATTGCTCAGTTTATCATTTACTAAATCCAACTGACCAACAATTGTTAGCCCACAAATGTACATAGGTACAAACATTCATAAGTGGGTATGTGTATACATATGACCGCAAAATTGTTCCTTCTCGAGGTAGTTATATACATAAGCACACATATGCATATACAAATGAATTACATATATTTTATTACTCGATGTGATTTGTGCTGCAGCTACTATTTTTTCTATTTACGCCGCAAAATATGCTACAAATCATTCACGTTCCAGTGACAGAATGTATGTATGTATATCAAAATCACTACAGGGAATACTATTTGCTGACATGTTTATTTGTGTGCATGTGTGCGTGCCTTTACTCTCATAGGAATACCCTATGGTAACGTAAATTTTCTACCAAGAAGACAAATCACAAATTGCAATTACAAATCTACACACAAATTCGCAAATAAAAACACACATCTATACACACTCACCGATTCATACATTCATATTGCAACTCTATGATGGTTGAGTACTGCCTGCACTCCAAGTCCCTTTGACTCTTACAAAACCCTATATCTCATTCCACTTGAGTTACAATCCCTTGTTAAGGTTTCATATGCAGTCATGTGGTCATATTATGTTCGTAGGTATATTTTCTTTCCGGTCAACCAACAAATCCGTATATGTATAATTTATAAGTATTGCAATTGATTCTCCAGTGACCCAATCAGTGTAGATGTACACGCCACTTTGTCATCCGCATGAATATTTACCATACAAAATTCATTTGCAATAAATACAATGTATGTATATATATATATATATATGTATGGACACGTCCATTTGTTCTTACACAAAACCATGTTTGCGTGTGTTCTCTGCACCTCTTCTCCTTGCCTCTTCAACCAGCTCTCTGGTGTACAAATGTTTTGTTTAACTTTTTAAATTTTCGTCGCTTCATCTTAATTTGCATTTCTATTTCGTTTTACTTTCGATCTTTGGCGCTATTTTATTTTGGCCTTAGCTCTGCCATTCATTTATGACATTATATGCGGTGTGAAATAGCTGTCCGTGAAACACCAAAATGAAGAATATGTTTTTCTAATAGCGGTCGCCCCATGACACCATCAACCCATTTCTGGACAAATTTAAGAATTATGGGTATAAGTTTGACAAAAACGTAACTATACCCTATGATCAAAAAGTACCGGGATGGTGTGATGTTGACTGTTTTCTTCGATTGCCAAGGCGTAGTGCTCCATGAGTACCTTCCATCGGGCCAGATAGTCAATAAAGAATTTTATTTATCCGTTTTGAAACGTTTGTGGGCCGGAAATGTGGGCAAACAGTTCTTGGATTTTGCATGATGACAACGCGCCATCGCACTGAGCCCAAATAGTGCTGGATTACTTGACCAAACACCAAGGAAATACCATCGTGCAAGCACCATGATATGGTCTCGTGTGACTTCTTTTTGTTCTCCCAAAGTTACTACTTCGTGGAAGGAGATTTCAGTCGATAGAGGAGATCAAATAGAATGCAACGAAGGAGCTGCAGGCCACCCCTTCGTCGGCCTACCAGGGGTGCATGGAGGACTGGGTTAAGCGTTGGTACATGTGTGTTGCTTCAGACGGGTCATATTTGAAGGAGATAAACAAGAGTTGCTTGAAATTAGACTCTGTTTTGTTTTATTTAAATATTCTCGGTACTTTCTGGTCATAGGGTACAATGCCGACGAGTATGGTTTTAGAGTATTTGTTCCAGAGGTATGTTCAATTTTTTTTTTTTTTTTTTCAAAACAAAGAATACTGTTTTAATCAAAAATTGTTTAAATAAAAGTAAGAGAGTTCCTTCGTGGTCAAAATCTTTCTCAAAAAGCAAATCTCCATGTTATCCCAAAGAAAGCGAGTTAAAGAGCTACGACAGCCAAACATCGGTAATGTGCTTTCCTCCTAACTGTACTACTCTTTTATAGGGCCCAAGAATCAAAACGTTGTAAGGCTTACTTAACGGGCATGACATACCAAATTAACTCCGAGCCACAACTCGACTCTACTGTTGAGGAACTGACTTCAGCATTTCAACAGGCTGCGAAAGCAGCCTGCCCTCCGAGGACGAAAAGAGGCAAACCGAAACCTCTATGGTGGTCCACAGACATAGCAGACCTAAGAAGAGACTGCAGAACCAAGTATAACGAAGCGAGAAGAACTAACTCGTGGGATGGATACAAAGACTGTCAACGCAGATTTAAGTATGCCATTAGGGCAGCTAAAACGGCGTCTTGTAGAGATTTCTGTCAAAAGATAGATAGTACCTCTGAGACAAGTAGGCTCAGGAAAGTTATATCAATGAGCCACAGCAACCCTAGTTACCTCATCAAAGAGGACGGCAATTGGACAACTAATAGTGAAGAAACACTAGAATTACTATTGCAGACACACTTCCCAGGTTGTCTATGCAATGAAGATGGTAGAACTCATCCTACAGTTCTCAATGGGGGTCCTCCAATAGATTTTATTACGGAGGACAATATAAAATCTGCCATTGGCAGTTTCAAACCTTATAAATCGCCGGGACCAGATGGAATCATCCCCGCCGACCTGCAACACACAATCAGTATGATTGCACCTAGACTCGTCTCAATTTTTGAGGCAGTAGTACGACTTAGTTATATCCCCAAGAAATGGGCGGAAGTAAAAGTGGTCTTCATTCCCAAAGCAGGAAAAACCACACATACGAGACCGAAGGACTACAGGCCGATCAGCCTATCATCCTTCCTGTTAAAAACTTTAGAGCGATTGCTAGATGGGCACATCAAGGGGAAGATTGGCAACAAGCTATCACCTTCCCAACATGCATACAGCAAAGGCAAATCAGTGGAGACGGCGCTTCACTCGCTGGTCGACACGATTGAGAAATCACTTCACTATAAGGAATACACCCTTGCTGTCTTTCTAGACATCGAGGGTGCTTTCAATAACATACACCCGGAAGCAATTACCAAATCGCTAACAGAAATGGGAGTAAACAGAGCGCTCGTCTCGCTCATAGAGCGAATGCTAGTCGGGCGGACGATTCGCGCAGATTTGGGTGAAACATCCATCAAGAAATTTCCGATCAGGGGCACACCGCAGGGTGGGGTAATCTCTCCACTTCTATGGAACCTGACCGTCAATAATCTCCTTCAGGAGCTAGAAAAAATGGGAGGTAAGGTAATCTCATACGCAGATGATATTGTAATAGCAATCTCTGGCAAACACCTTCCAACTATGTGTGATCTTCAACAAAGAGCTCTCAACAGACTATCACTATGGTGCAAGAGTCGAGGACTAGAAGTAAATCCGGGAAAAACGGAACTGATACTGTTTAGCAGGAAACACAAAACACCTGCTCTTCAACAAATTCTTTTGGGGGAAAACCCCTTAAAGTAACAGAAAACGCTAAATACCTAGGACTTGTACTAGATAGGAAGCTAAATTGGGGACTCACAGTCGCAGACAGAGTACGCAAAGCTACGACGGCGCTATACTCCTGTGGAAGGCTCGTTGGGAAAAAATGGGGTTTGAAGCCCAGTATGATACACTGGCTGTACACAGCAGTAATTAGGCCAATTCTCTACTACGGTATTGCAATATGGTGGAATGCCCTGGAGAAGGGCGTGAACATCAAAAGGGTTGACAGGGTACAAAGACTTGCATCTGTTCTTATCACCGGTGCAATGTCAACCACACCGTCGAAAGCACTAAATGTGATACTAAACTTCCTTCCGGTAGACCTGCAGGCAAAGTACATGGCGCGCAGTGCAGCAATAAGGCTGAGCACTTTAAGTAAGTGGTCAAACACAATTTATGGCCACGGCAAAATCCTGGATGGCACGTTGGGACTTCCCAGACAAGTGGACTACACAATTCCGCCTATACTTGCCACTACAACGTTCGTGACCCTCCTACCCACGAGGGAAGAGTGGGAGCGTGACGTGGTAAGACAGGGCGAGTCCATCCATGTATACACAGATGGCTCAAAGCTCGATGGCAGGGTGGGCGGGGGTGTGTATTCCGAGCATCTGGGGATTTCCTTCAGTTTTCGGCTCCCCAACTACTGTAGTGTCTTTCAGGCGGAACTGATGGCAATAATGAAAGCCGTGACACTGGTACAGTGTGATGCGATATCTGGTGATGATATCTACATTTTCACTGATAGCCAGGCGGCGATAAAATCCCTCACTAAACAGTCGACAACCTCTAAGGTAGCCATGAAATGCCGCACATCTCTTAACGAGATGGCTGAGTCATTTCACCTAACGATAGCATGGGTTCCGGGCCATTGCGACATAGAGGGGAACTGCAGAGCTGATGAACTTGCGAAAATCGGCACCAAACTGACTGATGAACACATAGACACTGATATAGGAATACCCTTGCAAACATGTAGACTACATATCCACGAGGAAATTGTAAGAATAGCGAATGAAAGATGGCGAAACGAAGCCACTTGCAAAATAGCCCGACAGATGTGGCCGACTCTCAATGCTAAACGCACAGAAATTCTACTAAGGAGAGACAAACATAGTCTCAACATACTGACTTCAGTCATAACGGGGCACTGCCTAATTGGTAGGCACGCCCAGAGAATGGGTGTGCAAACACATGACTTCTGCAGAAGTTGTCTAGACGAGGAAGAGGAAGAGACGATTCCGCACCTTCTGTGCCATTGTCCTGCTCTATCCAGACGTAGACTCGCCAATTTGGGCAAACATTTCTTTAACGAATTAGAAGATCTCGGCTCTGTCGAAATTAAAGATCTAGCAAAATTTTTGAACAGTACACTGTGGTTTCAGGAGGGATAAGGGCTAGTTTCCCCATGCGGCATCACAATGGGCTACGAGCCTGAGTGTGTCCACAATGGACAACCGCTTCAACCTAACCTAACCTACTTAATTGAATAACAAGAAATCCCTCTTAAGTCACGTTCTTGCTCGTCGAGAAACTATCGATGAATCATTGGGAAATATTGACCTGAGAATATAATATGTTTTTTAGCCAGTTTATGGGATGTCTTACGCCACTTCAATTCGGTCATCGTTTCAAAAACTTTTTAAAAAAGCGACAGGCTGAAATTGGAACGATATCCTACCTCTTTCAGAGTTACGATTATAGATAGCTGATGAACCACTGCAGCAAGTCTCCCAATCTGAAATAGAGCAATGTATTGTTGAACCTCGTTCGGAACTCACAGCTTTAAATGAAGAATACTGCAATGAAGACTACGAAACTGTCCGTGAAACAGGAAACAGGAACTAACGGGATGCTATATGCGCATAAAATTACATCCGAAGAGTCAGTATCAGCCTTTAATATACGCTTGGACTGGGCAGAGTAAATGCTTGATTAAGGTAGTAGTCTGGTAACTTACAAGTTTTTTGAGGCCATGTTTGGGACATTTTTTGGAAGGGAAAATAAAATTCAATCGGTTTGATTTTCTGATATGTTATTAAAGGTATCAGAAGGTGTACAAAAAAAATATTTTTTTTTTTAGTGTTTTGATACTATTTTTGTACACTGCAGCAAGCGGCAAAAAAAAGAGGTACAGTGGCTGGCCGGCGTGATTTCGTCACTTCTGGTCATCTGAAACAAAACAGAAAAAACAAATTGCTTATTAATCAGTGTGCTTGTCGTTCTGGCGGGTAGTAAGATCAAATGATTTTGACAAAAAATAACAAAATGGCGGACTTTGTAAGAAAATTTCCTTTTTTTAAAGTGGAAATCGGACTAAAAAATGGAAAGTTAGTTGTGTAGAAAAACATATCTAAATTTCAGCTCAATCCGTTAGATGGAAAATTTGTTTTCACGACGGCCATCCGGAAAAACGTTGTTTTGAGAAAAACGCGCTTAAAGTTTTAGCGGCTTAGCGCGCGTAAGTACGAGCCGCTCTCATGTATGTGCTATAATTTCGTCAATATTTCGAATTTCGGTCTAAAATTTGTACAGGATATTATCAATATATCGCACTTTCAAAATATGTAAAAAACCGAAATAAGTTACCAGACTACTACCTTAAACGATGTTATGACACTGCAGAGACTCATGAGCAGTGCGGCTCTGAACAAACCAAAATCGAAAATTTCTTTAATTTTAAATGAAACTTTTCGCTTTAAAGTGTATTTAATTAATATAAAAAAACAAGTAAACTTCGATTGCTATTAGAAACAAACTATTTATTGGAAAAAAAATTGAGTACTTGCGACAACCTCAATACTTTTACCAAGTCCGAGCTTCGAGTTTCTACAGTATATATTTCGATATAAAAGTGTTATATATTCATACAAGTTTATTCCCATAATTTTATGAGAAATAATGAGAAACTTCAGGAAAATAGTACTGTAACGAAAAAATCCTTCAGTGAAATAAATGTAACAAAAAGTTGAACGAAGTTGAAAATAATTACATTTTAAAATCTTTTAAGAAATATTTTCTTAATATTGCGTGGTATGCTTTAATTCCGGCGAATGATGTTAAATAGTGCCTAAATAAATGCAATGAATAGCATCAAAATATTATTAGAAAGTCAATTTACAATATAAAAAAAAAACATTCTAACTTATTGCAAAATAAAATTGATGTCCCTTTGTGTTGGGATGGTTTTAAATACACGCACAAATAAAATATTAAATGTATCTATGAATTTATAAGTTTTTCAAATACACGCATGCAGAAGAAATGGCAGCTCTGTGTAAAATTTTAACTAAAGAAGGCGAAGCATTTGTTGAAAGCATTTTTTTCTTCATCTAACAACTACTGACTTCAACATATGTATGTAATCATACACATCACACATAAGTAATAAGTATCCCTGCTTTGTATTCCCTTCTTTGCCATGCGAATGCCACTTGTTGTCATACATACTTGCACATTCGCTGTGATTCTTCATCCCTGTTGGCTCATTTGCCACAGTTGCTTTTTAATATGACACTCGACCCATATTTCATTGTTAACAATACCCGACGACTATTAATGCAAAAACGTGTATACATGCCTTTTCATGTATGTACTGTAAGTGTGTGATTACATTGCGTACTTGCATAGAAGCACTACATAAATTCAACATAGCTGCGTGTTGCATTTGTTTCTAGAATTTTAATAATATTAAAGTGCCGCAACGTTAACAGGTTTAGGCCGCACTTCTGCACTAACCTATGCTGTGCCGCTTGCCACCATTCTACAAATAGTGGACCATGCAGTTTAATTCACCTAAGAATGCAAATAAGTGAGAATATACAGAGGATTGCAAAATTTGCAGCAGCGTTTAATGTTTTGACAAAATAATTTATTGAGCCTACGTCATTTTAGAGTACATTTTACTGTTCTTTGTTTAGAAACAATTCCTTTCTTTCTATTCACTTTACTTGGTTTCTTACAAAAGTTTACTTTTTGACACTTTCTCACCTCTAACTTTTCTCTCGTAGCTCCAATAAAGTGACGTCATGTCAAAATTACTCTCAAAATTCCATTTCTATCCTTTGTGTTATAGGAGAAAAACTCTAAAAACTTAGTGGATTTATTCATTGCATAGCGAATTATGACCGCTATAAAAAACAGGTTTTCTACAGAAACTTGCTAATCTTTCATTTATATTGTATCTAATCTTATTATATTATATATGTATGCCATGAAAAAGCTCCTCATAAAAAAAATCTGCCTTTCGGAGTCGGCTTAAAACTGTAGGTCCCTCCATTTGTGGAACAGCATCAAGACGTACAACACAAATAGGAAGAGGAGCTCTGCCAAATACCAAAAAAGGGTGTACGCGTCAATTATATATATATATATAAAGGGTGATTTTTTAAGAGCTATAGGAAAGTTTTTCAAAAAACACACTTAAAATTCTAAAAAATGCATGAAATTTTTATTTAAATCGATAGTACAGTCCATATAATTTAATGTTTGAAAATTATTTCATGCAAATGTTGGCCGCGACTGCGCCTTAAATCGTCCATCCGCTTAGTCCAAATTTGGCAAACTCTTTGCAATGTTTCGGCCGGTATCTCACATATAAATGCTTTAATGTTGTCTTCCAATGCTTTCATTGAAGCAGGATTGTCTGAATAGTCATGAGCTTTAACATAGTCCCACAAAAAGTAATCAAAGGCTTTATATCGCACGATCTGGGTAGCCAATTGACTGGTCCCGAACGTGAAATAAAATGTTCACCGAACTCGCCTTTCAACCATTCTCGCCATATCTCCATTGTTACGTGTGCTGTGTGGCATGTGGCACCGTCTTGCTGAAACTACATGTCATGAAAGTCAAGTTCTTGCATTTTGGACAAAAAAGTTGGATATCATTTCATGATAGCGCTCACCATTCACAGTTACGTTACGATTCGCAGCATCTTTGAAGAAGTACGGCCCAATGATATCTCCAGCCCATAAATCGCACCAAACTGTGACCTTTTCTGGATACATTAGTAGCTCTTGCAATTCTTCTGGCTGATCTTCCCTCCAAAATCGACAATTCTGCTTATTTACGTACCCATTGATCCAAAAATGAGCTTCGTCGCTGAACACAATTTTCCGATAAAAAGTGGATCTTCGGCCAACTTTCCAAGAGCCCATTCACCAAAACTTCTGCGTTGCGGTAGGTCGTTCGACTTCAATTCTTTCACCAGCTGTATTTTGAAAGGCTTCACATCTAAATCCTTTCGCAAAATCTTCCACGTTGTTGAGTAACAGAGGCCCAATTTCTGCGAACGGCGACGAATCGATAATTGATGGTCATCATTAACACTGGCCGATACAGCTGCGATATTTTCTTCACGCATTCTTTTCGCACTCTACGTAAGCGTGTTGGTGGTTTGATGTCCAATAATTAAAATTTGGTTCTAAATTTAGTCACAATAGCTCGAATAGCCGATTCAGTGGGTCGAGTAAACTGACCATAAAATGGAAGAAGCGCGCGATAAACTTTCTTAACAGAACACGCATTTTTATAATAAAATTCAAACATTTGCAAGCATTGTTTGTTTGTAGGATGATTCATGGTTAAATTATAGACCAAACTGAAGATGTTTGACAGTGAAACAAAACACGAAACGTGCGTCAGCTGTTTAAACCAACTGTTTAAAAAGATAATAGCAAAAAGATCACCCTTTATATATGAGAATACATAAAGAAACACTCGCCGACAATGCAAAGCATAAGTACATTTGTTGTGTGTAATGAGACATTTACTGGAGTACCAACGGTACAATTTATATATACTTAATTGTACATATTTAAGTTTAAATAAGTGAAACATATGTGGGAGTAAAAGTGACAACTGTACATATGCTGACATACAATCAAATCCTTTTCATCTAGAAAACTTGAAAAGAAAACAGTTTTCACTCATCCACTCATCCTTCCAAACATTCATATGTATGTACGTACGAGTATTCTAACGTAGAGTGACCATTTCTTGCGACTTCATAGTCTAAAATGAACCGGTATATTGCCACACAATGTACATTTTTAATCACACAAACCAAGAATGCAATGAAATCAACAAATATACGAAATTATACAACTCCATTCACTTCTAAAATCTCGCTATTCTGCGCCACTTAACAGCTTCCTCTTCCATTGAAAGTTTTTGATTACTCATCCGCCACCCATTCCCTCATTTCCTCTTATGTATGTGCGCTATTGAGTTCGCGTCATTGGCCTATAAACATATATACATGTGAAAGCAATGTGAGTGAAAATGTATGTGTGTGTATACATGCCTACACATGAGCATAGTGAGCATCTTGTGCGAATATCTTGCCACTGGACGAACTATCGACATTCAATTTGTGCTTCCAATTGTATTTTCAAAGTTCAGTTTCGTACAATCGCGTCCTTTTTTTAACTGCGGTGAAGCGCACTTAAATACCGACGTATTTCTGTACATATGTATGTGAATACGACTCGCTATGTACATGTGCTCTCAGTTATAGAGTTGTTGGCCATTCTCAAAGCAGGGTAATCGAAAGCCAACTCCGAGGAAATTCAATGAATTTTATGTTACATCGCTGCAGTAGCTTAGAAACGAAGGTGGAAGTTAATGAAAGCAGATTAGCTCTCGGTTGTGTGCTTATTATCTTTAAAGCTTTAATTTCGCTTTAAATTCTTACGACATGCAGTGATACATATGTCATTTTTCATAAAACAAATTTTCAACTCGAATTATTCCGTTCAAAATTCAGATTAAAAGTTTTTAGCCTTATAATACCTTAAGTTAATACTCATTTTGAATTTGGTTTTGTGTAAAAAAGTTATTTTTGTTAATATTCAAACGGAAATTTAAACTGGAGCACTTGACACCGACTTATGTACGACTATATCTGGAGTTTCTTATTTATAATTTTTTTTATTTTTTATTTTTTTATCGATAAAATATTTAATGCCTTTTAATTCTGCAATAATTTATTTTAAAAGCAATCAGCAGAAAGCAGAAGGGAAGATGAAGTAAAACATTCTGAATGTTTTAATTGAGCCTTATTTCACGATATATTCACTGCATGATATTGCACTTCAAAAAATTTTTTTCTCAGCTTTATGGTTAGAGCGAAATATATACATAGACTCTTTATTTTCTTTTAATTTGCTACTAACAATGATTATAATAAAATAATAGTAAGAAAGAATTTACGATAACAACTCTGTACAGCAAATTGAGATGCACATAAATATTTTTTTGTTTTTATCTTTAACAGTACTCCTTAACAATTAAACATCTTTACTTCAAAGCATCAGTCCAGAATACCAAACCAGAAAGTCCGATCCAAATACGCTAATTCCATTTAAAGTACTTAAAGTATTAATAACCTATGTAAAAATAGCTTCATTTTATTTTTTAGTTAGAAAAGTCCTCCAAGTTTCATTTGGTATCAAATTTTTTGAAAGTTTTTATTCCGCCGTTATTGGAATGTTTTCCCCTCTGAACATCAATTTTTCACTTTCTCATAGCTTACCACTTTGCCAAAGCTAGCTTAGCGAGGCTAACTTGCATGTTCCAGATATTACAATAAACTTTTAATTACACGCAAAAATTATAATTTTTAATTACATACAAAATCAGTCGCAAATTAATATCGTCAACATAAATTCCCTCTCCTAAGAGACCACGTAAGTCATTTAAATCACTCCGGTTGAAATTCTGAATTCAATTGACATTGCCTCACCGCATTGTATTTATTGCAGTTTAATGTGTTTTACATCGTTCCAAAATAAAGAAAATTCGATACGTTAAATATTCTGTACCAGCGATATCAGTTAGCCAAAAAAATGTCTAATTCGTATAGACCCATTACAGTGTCGAATTTGTGGAGACTAGAGTTGGATTTTCTAGTTCACTTACATGATCAGTTCATTGCTAGTTTGTTCAATCCATTCAAATAGCTCTTTAAGCTCTTAGTTTCTTCACCTCATTGAACTATTACTCAACCAATTGAACTAATACAGCACACTGCTGTGGCAATTGAAACAATGAACCAATTATTCGAGTCACGCAAATGTAAGGAAAGGGATCTATCAGATATTATTTTTTTAATTAAGACAGGTTGTGAGGTAAGTTTTATAAAAAGGGTTTATTCAAATTATATTTAAAACTTTTAATATTAGTAAACCTATTGCAGTTCATAAGAATTAAAGATCATATTGCATGTGGAATGTTCAATAACACTAAATAAAATTCCTTTAATCTACATATTTTAAACTACATATAAGAAAATAACATATTATTTAGATATTTAGAGATCGTGTTAAACATTTAATGTTTTTGTGGAAACTTTCGTTTGAAATATATTTGTAAAAATAATTGCAAAAAATATTGAGGTGTTCACATACTTCTGTTCAGGAATGTTAAACTACGTTCATTTATTATTAGGCAAGCTGCAGAAAAATGCAATCCGCACAACGCAAAAAATGTTCAAAACATACTTATAGAGAGGAAGGGATAAAGTTATACGTACATTCAACACTGACACTAGTTCATCTTGTACCTCCATGACATCTTCATCGCTTTGATCCGTAGTCGTAAAATGATGTTTAGTTTTTAAATGTCATTTTAAATTCACTACGAGCAATTCCCCTGGAAACTTGGCTGTCCACGCAATAAATTGTTTTGTCTTCAAGAAATGCCCTCTCATTGTACTTCGCTTTGGCCACTGGTAGGAATCATCATTTGTTAAACAACATAATAAATGACTGCCCAAGTATTTAACACCAAAATCAAAACACTTACTATTATGTGTAGATTTAAAAAGTTAAAGTTAAGTATTAAAAAGTTAAACTTGCCAAATGAAGTGTATTTGAAAAATGTCCCCAGTTATTAGCGCGTATTCCTATCAATATTCACATGGGAAATGAGTTGCCATACGTATTGCCAACTTATATTTTCATTGCAATGCTGCCACTTTATTGCACGAACTATTCAATTAACTGAATTAAAGCTCTTTAGTCCACTAGTTCAAAAGCTGATCAAGCCTGGTGGAAACCGATTCCGGCAGTAGAGAGAAGCTGCTTTGGAATGAACGCACGCGACTCTCTGCAGCGCGACCCAACGCATTTATTGCCATTACTATAGTCGTATTTACTATTTCCTACAATCATTAGCATTGGAAGCATAGCCATAGGGAAATGTGCGCACATTATCATTATTGTTATGTTGAATTATGTACTATTTTATTAGAGAGTTATTACAGAATTCAAAGCGGGCTACTACAAAGGCCTTTGCCCCGATGGCTCCGCTGCACAGTGTATTATGATTCAAAACGGAGTCGTCTGCCCGTCTGTATCCTGGAAAAATGGGAAAAATCTGGGAATTGAAAAAAAAATTGTTGACTAGTGTTCGGCCACCAAGCTTTTTGGGTAGCTATTAGTTTCACAATTAATTAAAAACACTTTTATTTTCATGAAATTTTGTAATTTTATTTTCACAATTAGAATTTACGCGTTAGTGTGTTTGTTATTCTTTTTACTATTACTAAAGTTCACCGGTCCCAGCTGATGTCGAAACTCAAGTCTCGAAATGTTTGCTTAGCACAGCTTATATTGGGTGGGGGAAAAAATAATGTCGTATTTTGTCAATTGAGCGCGACATTTAAACATATCTTACGTTGTACTTATTGCATCGGGTCACACCAAACGGCGATTTGAAGACGACAATCTGTGCTACAAGTGTCTCTTTGACAGTGTTGTGATCGTACGTTTCAGTCTTAAGTTATAGCGCGTCAAAGATGGAGTCCACCAAGCAAGAAATTCGTCATATTTTACGTGTTTACTACATTAGAGGTAAAAATGCAACGAAGGCGGCGGCAAAAATTTGTGAAGTTTATGGGCCTGATACTGTAACGATTCGCACAGTACAGCGTTGGTTCGATCGATTTCGTTCTGGTGTAGTAGATATCGAAGATGCACCCCGTACTGGTAGGCCAATCGTCGTAGAGACTGAGAAAATCGTTGAAATTATTCAAAAAGACCAGCATGTGAGCACTCGCTCGATTAGTCAGGAACTAGGTGTAGACCACAAAACCGCTTGGAACCATTTGCAGAAGAGTGGACTCCAAAAAAAGCTGGATGTTTGGGTGCCACACGTATTGACGCCAAAAAATCTCTTGGACCGACTCAACGCTTGCGATTCTCTGCTAAAACGGAACGAACTTGACCCATTTTTGAAGCGGATGGTGAGTGGCGATGAAAAGTGGATCACGTACGACAAAGCCAAGCGAAAAAGATCGTGAGCAAGAGGCGGTGAGTCGGCCCAAACCATCGCCAAGCCCGGCTTGACCGCCAGGAAGGTTTTGCTGTGTGTTTGGTGGAATTGGAAGGGAATTATTCACTATGAGCTGCTCAACTATGGCCAGACCCTTAATTCGGTCCACTACTGTGAGCAACTTGACCGTTTGAAGACGGCGATTGACCAGAATTGGTCAATAGGAATGGTATTGTGCTCCACCAGGACAATGCTCGTCCTCACATATCTTTGATGACCCGCCAGAAGCTACGGGAGCTGGGATGGGATGTCCTATCGCACCCACCATATAGTCCGGACCTGGCACCAAGTGACTATTATCTCTTCCGGTCCATGCAAAACGCCCTTGGTGCTACCAAGTTGGCCTCAAAAGAGGCTTGCGAAAACTGGTTGTCTGAGTTTTTTGCAAATAAGGAGCGGGGGCTTATAAAGGGGGGATAATGAAGTATCCTTCTAAATGGGAACAAGTTTGCGAAGAAATCGGGGCATATTTGACTTGAATCGGATAATTCTAAATACGTTAAATAAAGCGTCAAATTTCGATCACAGAAATGTATTCTTTTTCCCCAACCCAATATAAAATTTGTATATGAGAATGTAAGTCGGTACGAACGTTAGGAAATGACAAATATGGGATAATGTGTATTAATATAATGCAAGTAAAAGTACAAGAATTAAGGTGACCAGATGTAACGAGTAGAAATATTACAATATTATAAATTAGACTACAACACTAAATTATGATATTAAAACTATACAATTAACCTATAATTAAACTATATCCTGTAAATCAGGTGCTGCTCCTAACAACTGGTTAAGGTTGTTGCTCCTACCTCTATTTATTTCATTTTAATTTTTTTTTATTTTTTTCTACTTCCATTGTTCTTCATATACTCGTTTACTTTTTTTGTGAACATGAAACTTGTGAAATCGCACACAGTATCAAAAATTACTACTTTGGAAATTCCATTGACAAAATCTTTGCAAGCTCGTAAACATTACAACATTTAATAAAAGCCGAAACTACAGGTAATCATCAAACTCTGTTAAGTGCTGCCTTTAAAATATTTATTGCTTGCTTTTTCGCGCTCTCGGTATATACGAGTACTGGTTTAAAAACAACGCCCCAGTTGCTATATCACGCCAACCCTATTTTTATATTTATTCAATTTCAACTTGTATTGAGTATTGACATGTTTTGCTTTTTTCCTTAAATAATTACTAGGTATAGAATTATATCTTTTGCTGCAACAGTATTGCAAAATCATTCAAATCAAATTCGAAGTGCTCATTGTTTGTTTGCAAAGCAATCAAAATACAAAACGTAATTAAATACTCAAAAAACTAAACTATCAAAACTATGTATACTAAAAGACAAAGTTCTGCGTAAAGGTAAATGTGTAACAAGAACATCGAGACTGCATTACATTGAACTATTTTCCACTACAGTTGACGCTCAGAAATCTTAAATTTCAGAAATCTTAAAAGTCCAGAAAACTTAAACGGCTCTGGCGCATAATGTACTGTTCTGAAATCTTAATATTTTTTTAAGTTTTCCGAGCGTTCCATACAAATCGGCTGAGCGAACAATAAATTATGTTGCTAATGCGTGAACTTGCTCAATCGAAGTAAACATTGATTTATTTGTCATTGTTTTGCTTGTATCGCATCTTTGTATACATTAGCGCCAATATTGCAGTGTTGAAAGGAATTCCATTGCGAACGCATTGATTTGAATCGATTAAAAATGTCTGCTTCGAAACAAAAAAGATTGTCGCTTGAAGAAAAAGTTAAAATTTTCAATCGTTTAGATGCTGGTGTGACGGCAAGTCGTGTAGCGTTCAATTTCGGTATTTCTGTTTCAGCAATTTCTCAAATGAAGAAAAATAAAACACAAATTATGGCAGCGGTATCAAATTCACTTGAACGGGCTAAAAAAAAACGTTACACAAAGCCGAATATTCTGAAATGGAAACAAAATTGTTTGAGTGGTTTATGAACCAAAGAGAGAGAAATTGTCCGATAAATGGGCCTATATTGAAGGCCAAAGCAAAGTTTTTTTTCGCGCATATTTATCCAGACAAAAAAGAAAGTGAATTCAAAACTGAAATATCGAAATATGCTGTTGTCGAATATTGTCGCTCAAGAAGATGCTTCGGTTCATGATATGCTAAAAAGGCATTCAATTCGTGATGCAATCTTAATGTTGAAGTCAGCATGGAATGATTTACCCCAAACCGTATTGGAGAAGGCATGGAACCAAATTTTAAATTGGGACGATGACCAATTTGATAAAGAAGATGATCTGCCATTGTCAGAGCTGCTTTCAAATCTTGATTATGAGCGTGAAATTGAAGACAGTAGACAATTGCTTTTGAAATTGGGTGTCGGTACCAGCTTATCAACCGACGAAATTGAGGAATGGAATGCTGATATGATCGATGAAGGTGATTTGAATGGTATCGATATTGAAGAAATGGAATGTGATGAAGATATTGCGGATGGTGAAGCTGTTTGCTCGAATCAACCCATTCCTTATTTAGATGCAATAAGTGCGGTCAACACTCTAATCAAATGGAACGAGCAAAATGTAGAATGCACAAATAAGCATATGGCAAACTTGTTCGAACTGCGTTCAGACATCGTTAAAAAACAATTATCGAAACCACAAAAACAATGTATTCTTACTGATTACTTCACTCGTTCAAACACATGAAATGTTATTTTTTAGACTAAAACATTAAAGAAAGTTAATGCAATACGCTGCAGTTGTCAATGATTGCTTCAAATAAGATTTTCAGCTTATTTTCAGCCGATTTTAAAAAACGTCCAGAAATCTTAAAAATTCGGAAAACTTAAACAGCCAAATGACAAACAGGTTAAGATTTCTGAGCGTCAACTGTATATGTAAATATTCTTGGAAAAGTTCGTTGCAAAATAAACCAACTTCATGACGTTCGGCTGAATTCAGTTGCAACTGCTGACAGCACTTCTGTCATGACTTTTCGCAGACTTTTTTTTAGAAATGTTCTTTCAGTTTTCATTGGTTTCACGACTTCCTTTCGAGTGGTAATTAAAAATTTCGTTCAGGCTACAGCTTTTGGAAAAAGTTCAAAACATAAACAAACAAAAAGCAGCAGCGAAAGGATGAAAAAACTGAAAATGTAAAAGTGAGTGACTAATTAAAGCATTTTGCGCTTATTTTACTCTTTGTCGCGACCAGCTGCACAAACAAAACTAACAGCAGCGCGTCTGTAATAACAATAATAAAAGCACAACAAACATACCATATGGAGCAACAACAAGATGCCAACGCCATCGAATTTTTCATTGGTTTCCATATTTTTTTATGCTCGAATAAAATTAAAAACCACAAATTGTGCAAAGTTATGAAACCAATGGGCGGTATAGTTCATGACCACACAACTTTCCGGCGGAAAAGTGGAACTATGAGCGGACACTGAAAACTTTCACGGTAACAACTTTTTGGTTGATTTTGTTATTGAATGCACCTTCTAAGGGTACAACAATAATATCAACTACTATTAGCGCAGTGATATTGAAAATTCAAATAAATAAAGCCTGTAATGCCACCCTAAAAGCATTGAACAGCAGCGTAACAAAACATCCTGCTCATGCAATAATAAAGGATGGTTAAGTTTTAAGGCCGGTGTTGATTTTGAATAAAATACAATTTTTTTAGAAAATTATTGTCACTTCACTTTATTATGGTAATATTGATATAGCTCAATTACGTATCAAATAAAATACCGGCAAAATAGCCGCCGCAGCCTCGGCGGCACACCTCCAAAAACCACCAAATGCAAATAGTTCCTTATCTAACAGGTGAAGGCAGCATGTGTATATGTATGTATGGGTGCATTGTTAAAAATCCATCACCATATCTTCTATTTCAATTATGATTTATTGTATATTTTTTAACAAATTACATTTGCAACTATATTTTCCGAACTAATTTCACCATATCCACGCATGGCTAACATTCGAAAGTGCCCAAAATTATACAAAAGTTGTTTTCTAATAGCGGTCAATTTTTGATAATTCTTTCCGTGAGGCTGCTGCGTACTATTTTCATATACCGAATGCCTGACATATATTTTTTCATTTGCTAATTATGCACGAAACTGTACTTTCATCTGCTTGAAACTGAAATTACTCTTACTAAATTGGTTAATCCTCAATTAAAAAAGTATTTAAATTCGGAAACAAACCAACGTCACATATCTGACATATGTCTCATGTATATCATACTTAAATCGCTAAGGGTCGTCGCACTCCCACTTTCTGAAAAACATAAACTCTCTCACTGATAAACATAAATTTCCCAATTCTGAAACTATGTCACGGCAGCAATAAAAATACAGTAAACTATCTTTGAAGCTATTGTAATTTTTATTCAACTTCGATTTAATTAATCAACCACTTTAAAAGCTCGATTTCCACATACCTGTGGGCAAAAAGTAAGGGGAATTTATTTGTCAAACTTCGCGGGATTAAAATTTCGCTCTAGTTATTTGTTTCATGAGTTGGCAGCACTGTTAAGAACATCTGGGCCAACTTCCATGTGAATGTCATTATCAGTAATATATTTACGCTTGTATTTACCAAACGACCAAGAGTGCATTTTTCGATTTTTACAATATCTGATTTGATTAAGCAGAGAAGTGCCATTAAATTTTGTTTGCGGAATGAAATTTCGGCTGCGGAAACGTTTAGCATGTTGCAGAAGGCATTTGGTGATTCGACCATGTCGCTGAAAAATGTTTATAAGTGGTACAAAGACTTCAGAGAGGGTCGAGAACGTGTTGATGACTTGGAGCGCTCCGGACGACCATCGACGTCAACAGATGACCAACACGTCAATAAAGTGAAGGAGTTAGTGCTCAAAAGTCGTCGGTTGACTGTTAAGGACCTTACTGATATGATCGGAATATCAGAAGGATCTGTGAAAACCATTTTGAAAGACCATTTGGACCTACGAAAAGTCAAATCTCGTTTGGTACCGAAAACTCTCAATTTCTTGGAAAAAAGTCGTCGCGTTGATGTGTGTGAAACAATGCTTTCAGACTATCAGGACAAGCTCAAATGCATCATTACGGGAGATGAGACTTGGATTTATGCTTACGACCCTGAAACAACCGACCAATCAAGCGAATATCGTGCTAAAGGCGAGGCCAGACCGAAGAGAGCACGTCAAAGTCGTTCAGAAATAAAGGTTATGATGACAGTTTTTTTCGATTTTCGTGGTGTGGTGCACTATGAATTTCTTCCACCTGGCCAAACTGTTAATAAGGAATATTATTGGAGCGATATGCGTCATTTACGTGAAGCAATTCGTCTAAAAAGACCAGAATTATGGGCCAACAACTCTTGATTTTTGCATCACGATAATGCACCGTCTCACACTGCACTCGTTCTTCGTGACCATTTCGCCAAAAATTCCACGCATATCGTTCCGCAACCACCGTATTCGCCTGATTTGGCTCCGTGTGACTTCTGGCTATTCCCAAAACTCAAGAGACCACTCCGGGGAACGCGCTTCCAGTCGATTGAGGAGATAAAAGCTGAATCGGACAAGGTGCTGATGGCTATAACGGAAATGGACTATTTGGCATGTTTCGGGGATTGGAAAAATCGTTGGCATAAGTGTATTTCATCGAGAGGGGACTATTTTGAAGGGGATGAAATTGATTTACAAGAATAAAACAAAATTTTTCATTTTACAACCAAATTCACCTTACTTTTTGCCCACAGTATATAGTGTGTTTATAAGTTACTGAGTTGCTAGTTAACAATAATTGATTCATCCAGTGGTTGAGATACCGAAATATTGTTAAAATAACTTTGAAGTAGGCTAACAGTGTAATTTCGTTTTCCAGTGCCAACGCGTGTCGTATCAAAAACTATAACTTTTATGGATTTAACTAATTAATATTTATGCAAAGTATCTTTTATTCCACTATACCTATAAATAGCTGATGATTTGCCATTTTCGAGTGGCAATGCAGCCAACTTTACTTTTCGTTTTATTTAGTTATTATTATATAGGAAATAGGAAAACATTCTTATAATATTTTTTTCATTTCTTAATCATTTCTATGAGTGCTCGTAGAGTAATCACTTAAGATACGGATTAAACAATTATAAAAATGCAATAACACATAGCGGGAAAACTATTTATTTTTAATTTTTTTTTAGGTTGCAATAGAAGTCAAAGCAGTCACAGTCATAAATGAGAGAACTAAAATAACTGCATTTTTGTTTATCAAATAAAACGCTATAAAAAGTGTGACTTCCACACTCAACACTTTATGTTTCTATTCTATACCACTTTGGTTGATGAATTCCACACATTTACAGTCAACGACGACACATTTTACAGGGTGAAAGCGAAGCAATAGACACAAAATTTTACTTTCCCACTTTGACTCGGAAACGAAGTTTGTACAAGTAAAAAAATAGTGTATATTTTGTGACAAATACTTGTTTATCAAGAAATATTTTGGTTAATTGCATCTTTACACAAATTTAACATCTTAACATCATTTTGAAGTTATCAAACAAGTTAACAATTTCATTCTTAGAACATTGTTTATGATGCCTTGAATGGATTCAATTGGTTCATGCAGCTTTCCTCTCAATATAATTCCGGAGTAGATTAGATTAGGTTAAGTTAGGGTTGTTGTCATTCTCCATAAGGGTATAGAGGGGGCCACTTAGTGAACTAGCTTAGACTCAATTTCCTCCTATAATTCCCAATGTGATTGCACACAACACCTACAACCATAACAGTGACTGAAAGCTTCGTCTTGGTAAACAATTTTCTAGTCAGAAAAAAAACCGTAACTTTCAGGCGTTTCAGGGTGTTTAATTTTGTTTACAAGACATTTTGATCGGATAAATCGATGTTCTCGCGTTTGCATCGACATAAACTATCTCCTGCGTGTAACGTAGAATTTATACCGGAGATCTTCATATACAACTCAAAGACCATGAAACATTAAGCACCGCAGAAACATTAAGCTGGCTTTCATTGATTTTGAAGGGTCCTCGTCAATGATCGCCTGCACTTGTTGAATAACTCTGCAAATGGGACAGTATCGAGCGGTACTCGTATTTTTTATGTTGCGCAACAGATCCTTCATCGTCGCCTCATGTTTCCAATTCACGGCGAACCTTATGAACGGTCGCAATTAAGAGGTTATTGAACTAGCAGACATTGTATTTATAATGTAATAGTTGAATACGTAAAAAATGATAGAGTTAAAGGAATATTTTTGGCTGCCAGAAGGAAATAGGAAAACATTCTTTGCAAATTTAATATTGACAAAAGGGGATAACATATAAAGAAAAATGTCTTACAGTTGCAGGTATTGTTAAAGCGTGTCTTAGATCCTGAGCTCATTTGAACGAAAACTATAGTGTGATGGTAATTTCTCCAATCATCTACTTAATCTTTGAGAAGGAAAAATCCTAATATGGTATGTCGCTATAATGACATATGGTTGATAATAAAATAATTAAGAAATAATTTAATAGTAGCAACCATTCTTACTTTAGGCCATTAGTGTTAGTCAATGCAATAAAAACTCAATGAGCTCTTTAGTATTGTAGGTATTCGTACATATATATTTATAGTAAAACACGGTATGACTAAGCGCAAGTGCCTTAAAATGCTCTAGTGCACAATCTTAGTATCCAATGCGCAATCTTAGTCTCAACCACCAGTCGTCTCTAAATTAAGTAATCTTCACAGTTACAATTTCGCTCCAAATTCAAACTTGTAATATCGGAAAGTTAGTTTTTCCTGTATGCTGTTCGCCTGTGATACAAACAACGCCTTAAACTCAGGGCTACTAAAGTTGCATTGCTGACTTCTTTTAATATGTTGAGCCAGAGATAATTTGTGACTACAATGTAAACTCTACAGCACCAAATTTCTGTATGCATCTTTATATATCTTTCCTTTAAATTGTAATTAATATCAAACACTGAAATATGAAAGTTAATGTGTTAGACTGGATCCGCAGCAGAACAACTAACACACACACACATTCCGCGTATTCCTATGATACCATCTCATCGTGAAAAGATCGTGAAAATCATGTGAAAAAGATTTTTGCAGTTGTAGCCAATATCGGACCATTAACCGGCTCTCAGCGAATTTGACAGAATCAGCTGATGGGCTGGTATAGCAGGAAATGTGTTTACAAAAACCCGAGATTGTGTTAGTTATATACGAAAACAATCAACATTCACTCACATTACTTCGTTGCCGACGTGTCTCAACACGTGTGAGACGTGGTAGCCGAAGTTGCTTGCACAATTTTGTTTTTCATCATATCCAATGGCCAAACCTAGTAAATCTATCATCCTTGAAATGCCCTTTCGGCGGTTACAATTTCAGTGAAAGTTAAGCTTCCACTCATCATAAACAAGTCATAGGGGCATACATTCTCAGTGGCGGGCGTTGACTTAAGAAATAATTGCTTTTCACATGGGGTAATGATGACTTATGTGATTGATGTACTTGACTTTATGATGCCGATTTTCAAAATTATTTTCGTTGTTCATTGTTTTATAGTTTTATGGCTGAGTACCACGACATTCTTCGTCATGTAAAAATAATTTAAGTGAATTGAAAAAAAGCATGTTTCGAGTTTTGTTTTTAATAAATGACGAGCTTTTATTTGATTTTTAGGCAATAGCAAATGGGGCATGTTTGAGTTCACATGAATGTTGTTTTTCAAATTATGATTCGGCCTTAATGGTTCTAACGCGAAAATGTTCTGGAGTAGAAATGTTTATGATATAGAATATTGTCTTAGATGTGCCAGTGCATGATGTGGGAGCAATTCGATGTTCAATTCATTTAGGCCAAACAGTGCTCAGAATCATCAACAGGTTCTTGTTTTTAGTCAACAGTGAAAAAACGCGGAAAGTATTCGATGCGGTACCAGCTGGTGGTAGCAGAGAAAGAGAAAGGCCTCCTCTGCGTTGGAAAGATCAGGTGGAGAAGGACTTGGCTTCACTTGGTGTGTCCAATTGGCGCCGGTTAGTACGAGAAAGAAACGACTGGCGCGCTTTGTTAGACTCGGCCAAAATCGCGTAAGCGGTTATCGCGCCAATTAAGAAGAAGAGAAGAATAAACGCGGCACCACTTCAAACAGATTTTTGACTTAGTCAAATGCTCATCCAATATAAAGTCGACACGTTCTTATGATTTTGTGAATTTTTTTGATATTTTCTGATGTTACCGCCTCATTTGGACCACGTTTGAAGTCAGTAAACCATCGTTTTATTGTTGTTTCTAATGGTGCGGAGTCTCCATAACACTTTTCAAGCTATTGCTTACGCTTGAACGATATTTTCCCCATCAACAAGCAGTGTAAAATTAAAACACGAAAAGTTGTTGATCCATTATTTTGAAAATAACAAAGTGGCGTCACTTTTGACACAATAACTCACGAACTAATGAATAGAATATCACGAATTTTCGACAGCTGTCTGTTTAAGGTTAGTACTAACTGAAAAAGAAGTGAATGCAATAAAACTAGTGCCATCTATGTGTTAGGCCCAGGACTTTTCAGCTCGTGTGTTAGTAGTGGAAATGGGTGACGTAGATCAATAAAGAAACCCACCTGCTTATATAAAGTTATTTTCAAAAAAGCAGAAATCGTAGTATCTCTTTTATGAATGAACCAATCAAAATTACTCAAATTTGGTACAGTTGATATACCCAAAAACATAAATACGATACAAGTAAAATAAAAAAGTGGGACACGCTCACTTTTGGGCGAATGGCGCGTATCTCCTTGCGACTTAATATTGTAAAACTCGCCCAAACTTGGTATACATACTGCGCCGCACCTCATTTCGATCCGCCATACGTACATAAATTACAAACCACGCCCACTTTATACATGTTAAACAAAAAAAATTAAAATTGAATATATGAAAAATATCCGTCGGTGCATCTGATGTTACTTGCTATAACTCTCATTGTCTATGAGTTTCACTAAAATGTGCGCGGGTATGTAAAGTTCGCTCCATATCTGGCTTTTTCATGTTGTTAGCGATTGAAGCCCCAGCTTTTTGTACTAATATTTCTTACTGACCCATTATGGCTTTCAGAGTACTATTCTTTTGCTGAGTATTACTGATATTTATGCTCCTTACGCTGTGGTGCGCCAAAGCAGTGTCTTTTTATATTTGTATGAGCGGTACATATTTCAATTTTCACTTTTGTGCAAAACAATTTGAAGTTTTATTTTAATTTCCAAAATGAAAAAAAAGAAGATAAGGAAACAATTCCGTGATGTTGTGAGTTATTTTTTCATATAATTTCACTTTCCTCTTTGTATGCAAGTTGCATTTGTGAAGAACTTTTGCGTACACAAATCATTATGGTGAGTAGTAGCAGAAAATACATCAAAACACATGTGGAAAAAAGGATTAGACAAATTTCAAGCAGGTACAACCAACCAGTGCACCACTTAGTAGATACATCGTAAACATACAAATTTGACGAGCAGCACACATTTTTTAATGCAGTCCACATTGTAAGCGATCTTCTTCTTTCCTTTTCATATTCCTGCCGTCAAATCCGACGCCGTTTCACTTATTCTCATTGCTGGCATTTTACAGTTGCAAGCAGTCAGGCAGCCTGTTTAACGCTTTTGCGGCAGTTGCTCTGGTTTTTACGCTCCAATTATTTTGATGCTTTCAATTTATAGTATGTAATTCCTTTTTTCTCACCAACTTACGGTAGTTCACGTACACTATAACTCATGGAAATACATGTATGAGCAAATATTTATATTCCCTGCAGTAAATTGGACAATCCCAAAACTATCTCTGGACTATTTTATTTAGTGGTCATAGCAACTACTCCAATCGTTCCGATTTTTTTAATATGCTCTGTCGACATAAGAACAGGGAGTCAAATCGATGGACGTATGTATGTATGTTGGGACAGAAAACCCACTCAAATTATAAACTTCAGCAAGTGATCTATTCAAAAAATAAAAACCAACTTTTATTAGGGCGTTACATTTTGGAATCCAATATTCACACAAGGTGGCGCAAAATTAACCGTCAATGTTGTTTGTGAGCAAATTATATATGAAATAAAAACAAATGAATTATAGTGCTGTAAATCTGGACCGTTTAGCGCTTCACTGCTTGTCTATTTGTATGCTGCAGATATGCAGTTCGCAAGTGTCAAATGTGATTGCCGTACAACGCCATTTGCAAAAATTTTTTATCTTCCTATAGGCTGAGTAATTTTGCGACACCTTGTGCGTACAAGTTCAGCATAGACATACTGTGACATAGGTATGACATTTAATTGTATTTGCATCTTTATTAGTAAATTTTGTAGTGTGGGCCTTAAATTAATTTCGATTGATTTTTATATTAAATTTAATAAATATTTTACCAAAATACGCCAAATGCTTCGAAAAGTGTACGCTGATGATTGTTTGTCCCGTGCGCAAAGTTCGAATAGTGCAGAGTGGATTATCCCCAGAAAATCTTTAAAAATTAATTTCATTCAAAATAATAATAAAATACCCATGAAAATCATTGAAATGGAATTGGGGACTCCTCAGACAACTGTATAGGTAATTTACACCGAGTCTCAAGAATAGTGAGCGTATTTCTAGCAAAAAGTTGATGCTACCCTACCAATATTTTCTTTCGTGGTGAAAGAAAAGCTCCTTGAAGCCACTTAATAGCCTAGACAGCCTGATTAAAATTGTAGTGTGACAGACGGTTGTTACGCGGATTAGTGAACAGCTGATTTGCTTATTGGATAGTGTGTCAGTTAAAAATGGACCGCGGGCAACAAATATGGATATCAGCTGCCCTGATACTGAGAAATAATTATTTATTTATAAAAAACCCTAAATCGCAATATCTCACACTGTTCCGATATATCAAAACAATTGTAATTACGAACGTGTTAGTGCAATCTAGCATTGCATCCAATCTTTTTTGTGCTCCTCTTTAAACGTTTCATTATTTTTTATTCACAATAGTTATTAACTGTCATTTTCCCAATATTACCATCCACAAATCCTCTAAATTATGAGAATTAAATCCAGTTGTCAAACCACATTAGTTGAACTAAATTCCTGAGATAGTTCCAAATTGAGTCGATAAGTCTGTCAAAGCTATAAGCCGTTAAAGTCGCTGTGACCACTTGAGCATTTTTTTGTCGAGGCAGAAGATAAATAAACTAATTATTAAAAAGGATATGTCACAGTGGTTTTTTGAATACAGGGTGTAAATCTCATTTTGAATATTTGAGATAATTGCCGAAAATTTGTGCTTTGGATTAATTTGGAGATCACTCATTCCAAGTATACGCACGCGACAAAATCAGAGAATAGGAACTTTTTAGCTGTGAAAGACTGAAGCAGCACCGAAGAGATTCTGGTTATAATGTTAAATTAAACAAACAGTTTTGTATTTATTTTGTATGTAGCAAATAAAATCATGCGAGCCAGCAGTTTTTAAATTTGTTTCGTCTTAAGAGATGAGAAAAAGGTGATATGAAACTAATCAGAATAGGTGGCCATCCCAGAATTGAATGTCAGGTTTTTACATATTTCATAACGAATAGACACTTAAATACAACGTACATACATACGTACAAATAAAACACACATTCTTGTACTTTATAACAAATATGACATTTTTGCTTCATTCATTTCGTTTTTAGAATATGATTCAACTACTTTAATTGAAATACAGAAAAATTTAAGAAATGCTACAAGATACTAAGTAATCACTTTTATTAATAACTTTAGTCTACAAACGAAAATAAACGTGAGCAACAAAGTAGCATGAGCAGAAAAGTAAACGGATGGGAAGCTAAATTTTAAGAGAGTAGTATAGTTGCCAAGACCTAATTTGAAAATTTGGAATGTACAGCCTATTGGCTGAAACGGCAATGAATTCCACTATTGGTTTTGGATTTTTATAATAAAATAATCACAGATTAAATCTTTTTACCTTTCGGCATAAGGGCAGAAAACAAAGGTAACTATAAAACTTGTTAAAGGATTTATTTCAGGTTTTTACTATAAAAATTTAGTAACTTTCAAGAGCGTAAAAGGAAATAGATATATATGACAAAACTAATATTAAATTGAATTTAGGAAAACAGTATAAAGTAATATTTAATAGCTTGTTTGCCCTCCGTTATTTATGGTTATACTAGTCGTCGTGGCATCGAATTTACAAGTGGCTGAAGAACACCAAGGACACTCATACCTTTTGAATAGCTTGCTGAAGGTGTAATAGGCAACCAAATGATCCAGAGGTTCTCCGGGTCACTTTAGCACTTTAGCATTTTTCGACACGAAAATCTCCATTGTAGCTTAGCTCTATGGATTGGAGCATAGTCTTGTTGATATGTCCAAGACTCACATTATCTAAGACATCTACTTAATTTCCAGCGTTCATCTTATGCGAAATAAAACAAATTAAGGTCTTGTCCCGGTAGCTAAAACCATCCCAGGTCATAAGAGAGCCACCGTGGGAGGTTCGGGGGTGACGGGTTAGTCGTCAATACTTTTGACGACCATCAGGTACATTGAGATACAATTTTTGTTATCGTTAAAAATGCTGTATAGCCATTCATCATCTTAGAACTTATGATTATCGGCGAATTCGAATCTAGCTGATTTGTGGCTGTTGTAAGCTTCGGCTTAGCATATCTATTTTTCTATTCTATCTATTTTAAGTTCGAATCTTCACTCGAAATTTGTTGTATTCTTCTCTTCGTAAAATTTAGAGAGAGTTCACATCTAATTTGGTTAGGTCTAATGCTTTTATTGACAGCCAACTATCTTATCTCTCTCTTGCACCTGTCGTTAATCTCAGGCTGTGGGTCAGTTATTTTAATTTTCCATAAACATCATGGTTTTTAAAAATGATGTGGATGATGTTTTTATTTTGATTTACTTTTAGCGCTATTTTGCGAACTGAGACTCCTGATTCTCTACAAGCTTGAGTACCAGCGCGCTCCTCGGAAGATAGCGGCGTTCCCTTGGCATGGTTGGTTGGTTGGTTGGTTAAAGTGGTGATTAGTCCAGAATCCAACTAGGCATAGTGCCCTAAAAAGTTATTTTATCCGCATGAAAATGATTTATTTGCTAATGAAACTACTCAACTTACCTTAAAAAATCCTATCAATTTCACAAGTGTATAAAAATAGCGCGGATTAATAAATATTTTAAATTGTGAAATGTGTATAAAAATATTAAAAAATTGCACTTTTCTCTTGTAACTATTTATTTCCTTCAAGAAACGGAAATTTCAATCAAAGCTCAAACGTAAAGGGGCTTGATGCAAAGGACGAAATATTTTCAAACTACTGAAGAAAAATTATGTTGTTGGTTTGTATAATTATTTCAACTCAAACAGAAACTCAAGTTTCAAAATGATTTTCGCCAAAGATAGCTTATCTCGACAACCAAATATCAGCTCTTTGTATAGCATTGTAGGATTGTTATATTGAAAGACTTGGGGAACATAAGAAACAGTCAATACAAAATACAACTCGCTAACTGATTCACTGATTCATTGTGGACCATACACACGCTAGAGTAGAATTCAGTAAAAATCCAAGGCGCATTCAAAACAATTGAAGAAATATCAACTAGGTTGCAAGGAAAAGCGGATATAACTCTTGCTTTGTGGTTGGGACGCATTACGGTTAAGCTTGTTATGGTTCGCCTACAAAGAAATAGGTTCGAGAGTCCCGTTAATTCAATAAACTAAATGCTCCACAGAACTAGAAGGGCTTAGAGGTACACATCTATATCTGATATCGGTGCATAAAGATGGATAGATACAATTTGAGAGCATTTTTCTACGTCATTGATATGTAAACTGTATAGAAGCGGGCCTTGGGGTACTCCAGATTTTATCATCATTAAGCTTGAGTGGTTACCTCCGTCTATTTGTCAAATAGTTTTCTATAGTCTTACTGTATCATTGCTGAATCCAAAAAATGTATATGTCAAGCTCTTTGAAAGAAATTCTATTACAAACCGCTTAAAAACACTTTGGAAAGATGAAATAACGTAATTTTGTAAGGTTCCCTTTGTCAAAATTGGTCGCATATCTTTCGTAACTTTAAACATGCACTTCGGGGCAATGCACTGATTGATATTAAGTTAACAGACTTTTCAAAGCCGTTGAACTTTAAGTCGAAGTGCTATAAGCACTCTTCTTTTTCGCTGCAGGTACAATTTTAGCCACCTTCCAGGTACCAAGAAATTTTAGTTATGCTAACGAAAGGTTAATAATAGGCGTTAAGGATGATATTATTTAAGATAAATTTATTTGAATAAATCTCAAATGTATGCTATCATCTCCTGCAGCATTAGATTTAATTAAAATAATGCAACGTTTTATAGTGGATTGACTGATATTTGAAAATTGAAATTCATTGCGAAGTCCACGAGAAAGACTATCACTAAACATAAAAGCATCATTATCCTAACGTTGTGTAAGCCCTTTGTTGGTGATATTAGCATTTAGTTTGCTCTGAAAGTAACATATAATATTTTGGCATCTCGAGTTATTTTAGTAGCCCTATTCCACAAAAATTCACGTGTAATACAATTACCATCAGAATTGTTTTCTTTCAAGAAGAATAGCCCTTATTTCGAGCCTCTATCGCCTTAAGCACATCTCTGTTGAATCATATACATATATGCCTGTCCTTCCCAGGAACCATGAACCATGGCTGCTTGTTATTATTAACTTAAATTTTTCTTAAAAAAATGTTCACAAAATATTTGCAAAGCTGGCAATTTTGAATACGAAGTAACATGCATATGTATGTAAGCTTGTGCATTTATATTATTATACTTATATGATAGTATTTCAAGTCATATTTTGTTACTGAACCTGTCGTGGCAACTTTACTCCATCAATTTCTTATTCACACACACATTATTTATGGTCATTAAAATAGGTACACTCCGATAGATAAAGCGATTTCCTTGTGGCGCTCGGAAATTTTCGATTTTTTTACAAATGGTCGCGTTATTGGTTGTTATTGGTTATTGAAGTGTAATTCTGCGTGGCCATTAGTTAAATTAAAAATATTAATATAGATTCCTTTCAAAGATGAGTCGTGCACAGCATTGCACAGTTGAAGAGCGGAGGCTTTATATGTTGTAAATGCCCTTAAGCACAAAAAATCCATAGCACGATGTGGTCCCAAAAAGAATATGACTTGCACTCCTGATAATTTAATTGGGACTCTTATCAATTGCAGATGAAATCAACAACGTCGATGGTTCAACATGAACCTACAAGGCAGGATAGTTAATAAAATTCCTCTGTTCAAACAAACAAATTTAAAGAAAAGGATAAGTTTTGCACAAAAGTGCATATCATGTGTGCACAAGTTATTTGCAATGATGTTGGGTGAAATTTCACACGTTCTAAAGAGCAAGAATATTCACCGCAGTGTTGTGGGGGTGCTTCTCTTAGTACGTAGTAGGACCTATTCACGACCTATCGACCACAAAGATGTACTTCAAGAAGTGATGCTTCCATTTACCGAGCAGAATAGGCTGCTTCAGTAGGTTTCTGTGCAAGATAATGGCCCAAAACACTTGTCAATGTTATAATGTGGATGGTTTTGACAAAATAAGGTTTTGACCATGTCAGTCACCCGACCGAAACCCCATTGAAAACCTCTGGGCAGATTTAAAGAAGTAAATCGGGAGGAAAATATTCAAAAAGACGAAGTCTTTATGGTATAAAATCAAAGAACTGTGGTATTCTACTAGCACAGAAACCAGCCAAAAAGTCATTGAGAATCATGGTGGACAAGAGGTCAGTAGACAGAGGTTATTGATTAAACTTCGATCATTTAAACAGCATTTTTTTTAAATCACTAAGTTTTTTTATATCGTATCTTTTCTATTCTATACCCATTTTAATGAATATTTCCTTTCTCTTTTTTCCTATTGTTGTTTTTATTTATATTTGTTATATTAATCTATGATATTAATTGAATATCTGTTATAACTAATTAAAAAAAATTGCATTTTCCGTATGAACATAGGGGGTACTTATTTTAATGACCATATGTATGCTTATACTCATACATAGGTATAGGTACTTGCAATGTTCTCAACATAAATAACCAAGGAAGACCTAGTAATTAACATGTGAAAAGCAACATTCAATTAAAAAAATATTAGACAAATAAATTTCAAGATAAATTCTAATTTAAAAAGAAAATTGTTCAGCAACAAAACCAGGCATGCAAAAAATACAGGAAAGGAATTTTGAGGAAACTCTAATTAAAATTTCTGTACTTGTAAAGTTGGCAAGGCGGCAACAACTTCAAAGAAGTAGATTTAATAAAACTAAAATAAGAAAAGTTTTTTGTTTCAAGAAGTTGAATTACATTGGAAAACTTTCGAGCACAAACGAAAGTGCATCAAAGTAGTATTTCACTTTCATACCTTTTGCAATTGCAATAAACTAAAGGGCAGTAAAAAGAATATGGAAAAAAACCGTTTGTGGCTTTTAATCATACACCAATTATATAGGGTTTTTCAATAAGGGCATTCGGTTCATTGTCTTCGCCTTCGTCTTCATATACTCAGTTAGGGTATACGCGATTTTCGCAGAATTGGGCAAAGCAATACAATCGTTTCTGTTTTCTTGTGTAACTGACGCCAATTAAAAATACCAAAAAAGTTATTATCTCTCCAGTTCCCCAGAAGATATTTTCGCCATCCACTATTATTACCAAGTCACATATTTTCAGAGTTGAACCACTTGATACTCTTGCATTGGGACAACCAATACAGCACTATCTCGATGCCTCATTACCTTCCTAGTCCCTCATCTACGTTACTACGTGGCCCGTCAATCTCCCGTAGAATCTCTTGATATTTCCAAATTAAAAGCTCGATGTAGTGGAAAAGCCATGGACTGAAAAACATCGAGAAACAATGTCAGCGGAAAAAACGGAATTGATGCTACTCACCAGATAATAGATACAAACCTCCATCTTTTAGACTTTCTAGATTAAGAATGCCAATATATTGGGTTGGCAACTAAGTAATTGCGGATTTCAATCATAGATGGTTTTCATTGAATTTTTAGGTTTGCAGACGTAGTACAAACGTAAAACACATTTTATTATTTGATAGTTGGCAATTCAGCTGTCAATCAGCAAAAAGTTTTTTGATCGGTTGTGTAGTTTTCGGTTGGCGTTCGTTGAAAACTGGAAAGCCAAATGGAACATTTTCATCATATTTTGCTTTTTGATTTCCGCATCGCAAGCTCATAAAAGGTTATGTGCTGTTTATGGTGGCGAAGCCTTAAGGGGGCCTCTACTGTAAAACTTAAAAAAAATCGATTTTTTACTTTTTGTTGAAACATACTCAGAAACAACTCCAGAATGTTCCATGAAAATCTTAAAAAGAAATCTTGAATAGTTTTCAAGTTATAAAAGTTTTAGCAAAGCAGGTATAAACTGAGCGTTCGAGCGGTTTACGGTCATATGCGCTTGATCAAGAGATAAGACGTTCCCTACTCCAACCTTCTACTTGGTTACCCATGTCAGAATATCTATAGATTCTTTTGACCCACGAAGCCCGAAAAGCTCGTACAGAGGCTCTTCTTGAAGAGGATAATGAAATATTAAGAGCAGACGAAATGTTATATGGGGCAGGAATAGCTGATTAAGCTGTAAGTATGAAAAATTGTTTAAGCGTGTTTTTCTCGAAACCACGTTTTCAAAATTGCCCACATCACAACTCCGTGAAAAATTAACATATCAAGCTCAAACTTTGATAGTATATTTTTAACAATATTTACTAGTTTTTAAAGCTATGGTGGGAAAAAATTTATTATTTATAACCCCTTTTTTAATAACAAAATGACAACAAAAAAATGTCGATTTTTTAAAAAACTTCAAAAATTTTACAAAAAAATTTTTTTTTTGCAAGTAATAGGCTTAACAACTAAAAATAATGATATATAATAAAAAAAATTTGGTTTTTTTCATTTCAGATTTTTTTTAAATGCGCGACAGTGTGGGCAGATTTCAAAAGGCGTTTCGGGGGAGCGGCTGTACAGCTGCCATTTTGAAATGAAAATAAATTTAAAAAATTTTTTTGGAGACTCAAGACCTGTGTTTATGTAACCCTAAACTTTTTTTTACTAATTAAATTAATACAAGTATGAAAACAAAATCCATGAAAATTTGATTTTTACAGTAGAATCCCCCCTTAAAAGAACGGCAGGGCCAAAATCGGTTTGACCTCTTGAGGCAATCTTCTTAGAAATGCTTAGAGATCGGTGTTGGGAGGGAGACATATATATCTTTTCCGATAGTCAAGCTGCGATCAGGCCCTTTCGTCGCCATGTTGCAACTCCTCAAGTCAACTTCTGTTACGAAGAGATCAAATTCCTCGAACGTGCAGGAAATAGGTATTTCTCTTATCCAGTTTCTGTTCTGACAGATATCGGTGTACCATTGACCGTCGTTAAAGGGAAACTACACAATTTCTTTCTTAAAAAAGCGCAAGGCAGATGGAGCTCTATTTTATCGTACGCTATCTCAAAAATACTTTGGCTTCAGCACGACACAAGCAAGACCCTTAAGGTGCTGGGGATCCCTCGCCAATCAATTTTCAAACTCATTGTGGTGGTCCGCGGTGGTGGTGGTTCCATGCATCTCCCATTGCAGGAGCTGTAGGGATCCTGCAGAAAAAGAGATTGTTGATCACTTTCTTTGCAAATGTGCAGGTTTGCGGTCAGGGGCTTAAGGTTCCTTAGTGTACCTTTTGGAGCGGCAATTCTGTAGCCTAGGTCCCTTTTCTCTCTCCACTTCACCAATAGCACTAGATGGCTCTGGATTATTTTCCTTCTTTTAAGTTTTGTAATCTTTCACAGGCAATGGTTTACATTATTATATCGAAACGGCTCCCTAGTGCTACTTGTAGTGTACCCGTGATACTCTGGCCATCTAACCTACCTACCTATCTTCTTTTATATATAAAAATGAATGTTTGTCTGTATGTTATCGATGAACTCAAAAACTACTGGACCGATTATTATAAAAATTGGTATGTATATGTATTTTCCCACGGAGAAGGTTTGTAGAATATGCTCATTGCTGCCACTCGCCCCCAGGTGGCGCTGCAGAGTAGCAACTTCTGCCCCGTTCAACCGCTTTTTTCGAAATAAACAAAATCAATAAAATGGTTTAGAATGAATTGAATATTTGTGTACTGATTTCTCTTTAAAGCTATTTTTCTTAAATTTATTTTAGTTGAGTGTTTCTAACTTTTAATGGGTATTTCACCAATACGTTTGTCCGCTTGTTCCATTCTAGAGAATGCGAACTGTATCATGTATTTGTGGCCGATTGCTAATTTATGGTATCGATAATATTGTTTGTTGTTGTTGTAGTGGTTGAAAGTTCTTTTTTTTGTTTAGATCAGATATATTTCGTTAGATGTAGGTATAACAGCAAACTTTTTATCTCTATGCCTAAGATTTCATTAGTTTGCTGTAATAAGGGCTTGCCGAAGGAGCGAAGGGTTTGAAAGGGAGGATATCGTTTACTCGGTTGTATTTTTTAATATTTGTAGTCAATACAACGTTTACATATCCAATTAAGTATGCAATACGGTATAGCTGAAATATTTATATACAGGAGCTTTGCTTGCTTGTAATCAGAAGATCCCGCATTAGATGACAGAATTTTCTGCGATACTAAGCCTTGCAAATTTCAAGTGTCCCTTCTGAAAGACCCTATTGCAACATAACTACTTATATCCAACGTTCTAAATGTATGCATTTTTTACTACTATTGACTACTTCATTTCAAAATAGAAACGAAAAAAAAACAACTAAAACTTGAAGCGTCAGCGGGCAACGAAGTGTCAACAACAGTTCATGTCATTACTACAATCAGAATGCATAAGAAGCAGAAGCAGTAGAAAATAAGGAAAAGGTAGTTAGTACCTAACAGTCAACAATCAGAAAGGAACAGCCGACAACTGGCGGCAGCCGGAAGCAAGATTTTTATCATTTCCGTGGTTGTCAGCAACAACGCGTGGGCGTCCATTAACGTCGTCAACATGACTCGCTACATCTCGTCATTCTTTTGGTCACATTCAGTTTGCTTACATACATAAATATCCATTCCTTAATATGTATGTAAATATAAATGCAAGCATACATATGTCTTCATATTCCCAAGCATATACCTCTGCTTATCATTGGATAGTTTTGTATGTTTCGAGGAAATGAGCGCCTTTTAAATGTTTGACATTTTTGTCACTTCACTTTTATCAAAAAATAAAAACACATTCGTTCTAAATTTTCCACCCACATCTCCTAATGCTACAGATACGGTAAATTAGGATAAGTTAACTTGACTGATCAGCTTTGAATTCACAAGACCACTCCTGGCCTCTATTGCTGACAAGAGATTAGATAGACCGCAGGCTCGCAATATCCATCAATGAAGAGAAAAAACAAGCCAGTATCATGTCGGGCACAGAAGGTATCGTGATATGCTTATTTCACCTTGTGTATGTGGACTATGTAAACAAACCATTATATTGCAGTATAAGAGCATCCCTTAACGGGTTACATGGGTTTCGTTGGTTAAAAAATATCTTTTTTTTGTTTTTTTTGCTTATTAATTTTTACAACATCTCAGGAATATTATCCTAAATTTTCAAGTCGATCCGAATAATAAATTCGGAGATACAGCCTTTGGAATGTGTGCGCTCCAAGCCACTTTATTGTTACTCAAAACTTTAAACGCGTTTTTTTTCGGAACTGTGTTTTCAAAGTCGGTTGTCAAATGTTCTCGAAAACTATTCAACCCATCTTGATGAAATTTTACACAGGTGTTCGAAATACAATATACTCGTGCTTGAACGAAGGATATTTTTTTTTCAATTACAACTATTTAAAAAAAACAAAATGTCAAGCACTGCCCGAAATTTTCATTTTTTTGCAAAAATGTCTGCCAAAACTCCAATTTTTACTTTTTTTCTTTCCTTCGTTCAAGCACGAGTTTATAGTCTTAACTAAAACACTAAGTTTTGTTTTTTTTCATTTTTGATGAGCCTGTCAGGAGTTATGCTGACAACGCGAACGCACCTTTTTTCGAGGGGTCACCGGATATGACGTCACAATGGAGGAATTTTAAGTTTTTTTTTTTTGAAAATTTCAGAAATTATTCTTTAAATATGTACCTATCTATAAGACAGAAAAAAAGTTTGGATTAAATAAATAATTTTTTACATAGAAAAAAAAATATTGAAAATAGGCCTTTTTTTACCCGACGAAACCCATGTAACCCCTTAAGATAGCTCGTGGTAAGCACCATTCTGCCAAGGCGTGAAAAATAATAAAATAGAGTCCCTTTTACTTACACAACTACAAGACAAAAATGTTTTGTTTAACATATCGCATCCTAAATACAAAAGGGTCACAACTCAAAATGTTCCACACTCGAGCTTGACTGGTTTACAGTAGCACAGAAAACAAACTATGTGACATATCACGCTGAAATTTGCCATGTAAGCTTATAACAGTCCTACTAAAAAACAAAAAAATTATTTTTGCCATATGTCATCCGCGGACCGTTTTATTGATAACGTCTCGTTCATATTTGAGCAGAAGATACATTTTGAGTTGTGACCCTTTTGTATTTAGGGTGCGATATGTATATTATCAAAAGATATTACAAAGGAAATGATATAGGCAAAAAACCTTTAGTACGTGTTTCTAGTATAACTAATGTACAAACAACCCTTCGTACCGTTGAAAGATATTTGGCGATTATTACTTTATATGCACAAAATATTTCTTATCAAACTTCAACTCATTTTTTTTATATTTATAATGAACTTTATTAAACCAAATACGATCCATTTTGGTCGACCACCTTTTGCCATTTTTCTTCTAGAGACATTATTCCATCAGTGTAAAACTTTTGTGGTTTCTCGACGAAAAACTGCGACAAGTAATTTTCACAGGCTTCTCTTGAAGCCGACTTTACTCCATTAAGGGAGTTCTTCATTGACCGAAACAAATGGTAGTCCGATGGTGCAAGGTCAGGGCTATATGGTGGATGCATCAAAACTTCCCAGCCAAGCTCTCCCAGTTTTTGCCGAGTCATCAAAGATGTGTGTGGCCTAGCGTTGTCCTGGTGGAAGACGACGCCCTTTCTTCTGATCAGTTCTGGTATTTTTTTTCGATTGCTTGCTTCTATCTCATCAGTTGTTGACAGTAAAGTGTAGAATCAATCGTTCGAGCAGGCTGGAACAGCTCATAGTGGATGATTCCTTTCCAATCCCACCAAACACACAGCATAACCTTTCGAGGGGTCAATCCTGGCTTTGCGACCATTTGTTGAGCTTCACCACCATTGCACCATAATCTTTTTCGCACATTATTGTCGTATTTGATCCACTTTTCGTCTCCTGTTACCATTCGCTTCAGAAATGGTTCGATTTCATTTCGTTTCAGCAAAGATTCGCAGATGTTAATTCGGTCCATTAAATTTATCACAGGCAATTTATGTCGTACCCAAACATCGAGCTTCTTTTTGTAACCAGCCTTTTTTAAATGGTTCAAAACCATTTGATGATGAATGTTTAGTGCCTTGGCGATGTCATGGTCGCTTATGTGACGGTCCTGATCAATCTGTTCCATAATTTCATCGACTTTTTCAACGATAGGTCGACCGGAGCGAGGTGCACCTTTCACATCAAAATTTCCAGAAGGGAAGCGAGCGAACCATTGTTGTGCTACACGAACTAATACAGCATCGTCTCCGTAAACTTCACAAATTTCATTGGTGGTTTTCGTGGCATTCTTCCCATTTTTATACAAAAATTTCAAAATATAGCGAATTTCTTCATTATTTTCACTAATTTTTGAACAGCTATAACTTTTTTTCAACTTCTCCGAATTTAAATTTTTTTTGGTTAAATGAAGCTTAAAATGTCACCTTTCTAACACCATATGATATGACACAATGTGATTGGTAGCACTGGAGATAGATGACTCCAACGACATCTATTTACAAAATACGAAAAGACTTTTTCGACTACCAATATTATAAAGATGCAACCATCAACGGGTTCGTCTGCAACATCACAGCTATGTATGTCTGCTAAGAAAGGGATCTCTAGATTACATTTCAGTACGCAAAGTGAGTTGGTCATCGCAGCTATTATTACCTTAATAGTTGTTTGGCTTGGTGCGTGACTACCATTCGGAAGTGCGCAGGTTCGAATCTCCGGGCATGAAACACCACATGATAATCAAAGTTTTCCTAGCAGGGGTCGCTCCTTGGCAGGCAATTGCAAGCCTTCGGGTATATTTTTGCCATAAAAAAGCCTCTGATAAAAAACCATCTGCCATTCGAAGTCGGCCCAAAACTGCAGATCCCTTCAATTTGTGGAAAACATCAAGTCGGTGGAGAAACATATACATACATTAGGCTGGGTCGATTTGTGTGGAGGCAAAAAAATCGCCCATTGCTCTGTGAAAATCATATTCTAGGGATCAAAATAAGAAATTTTGCCGAAGGAACCATACCTCTAAAATGAATTCTGATGTCCCCCAATTTGGGTCGAACTTTTTAGTTTCTTTTCTCATGTAAAGGCCAAAAATGGTGATATTTTGAAATGATTGTATGGGGAACCCCCCAGGGGAGTTCCAGGGGGTGTGTCACTGGCATGGGTGGATCGGCCGTCCAAAGTTAGTGGGGGTCGGTCATACATTTGGACTCGATTGGAGCACTCTAAATGGGTCAAAGTGGGATTTTTCGTTCGACCCAATTTGGGGGACATCAGAATTCGTTTTAGAGGTATGGTTCCTTCGGCAAAGTTTCTTATTTTGATCCCTAGAATACGATTTTCACAGAGCAATGAGCGATTTCTGTTTATTTGGCTGTCAAGGAAGATGCTTCGGCTGCCTGCCATGCTGATTTGTTGGCAATTTGTATACTGGTTAGAAAAATAATGTAGTTTTGCAGGAGCTTGTCAAATTTTGAACATCAATGACACCCACCACCTCCGTGGTTTTATGTACCCTTATGAAGAAGTAGTTAACGTTGATGGATTACAAAAATACACCACCAGCTTTAAAGGTAATAAACAAACTAAAAGATGAGGAAACATTTCAATAAGACTAAGGCGAAACAGGCGAAAGCAAGCCCATGAAGAAAATCCATCCGATCCAAATCAGTCCCATGAAAGGCTTTAATGATTTTTTTTTTTTTGAAGGCTGAACACTTTGGAAACTAATCGAATTGTTCAAAAATTGTTTGTTTCACATTTGCACACTTCAAGCCTAACACAGGAATGTGAGTTGCTTTTTATCTATCGACAGTACTTCCAAACAAAAATATGTTACGTTTCTAAAAACCATCGAGCGCGATGGTGTCATTTGCAATGAGTAGCACTTTCCAAGCAAATAAGAATATTCGCAGTAAACTCAAATTGTCAAAAATATGGTGCGTAGTGCAGATACAACTGCGACAGCCATTATTGAATAACATGAAGAACAAAAATAGGGGCGCACTCATATGTGATAATTGATTTCCGATGAAGCGCAAACTCATACGTGGAGAAAAAGAAGTGCCGAGAGTGCAATCAGTCGTCGAATAGTCCATTTGTGAAGCAATGATAGACAGCAACACTGTTTTTAGTATTGCTGGGCTATACAGCAATACAGAGCTGAATGCCGAGATGAATTCTGCTGCTGTCCTTTTATTGCTGAATTTTCGCCATCACCTTTAGTTGGTCTCAGTGAACCAGCTTCCTTTCAACTTGCGTAAATGCAAATATTTTGCTCGAAATTTACTCAAAGCTCGTTTGTGAAACACAAAAGCAAAGTATTGACTCAATAGTGCATATTTCACATGCACACGCAAGTCTCTTGCATGTTCACTTTTGTAGACAAAGGATTTATTGCATAAGGGATTCATGATAAAAAATCGATTTTCCTTTCCGAAAATACATTTATGAAATTATACATATTAAGCGAAATATATACAATATTCACCATTGCTAGTAATTATGTCCATAGAGCTTACCTATCATGATTCATGATTTTTTTAGTAAGAGTTGAGACTAAAAGCTGTGCAAGAATACCATATACTCGTATGCAAAATACTTACAATTAATATTCATTTCTATTGAAACTTAATATTTTTTTTAATTAACCCGTTCTGCCACACAAAATTCTCAGCTCAAACTCTTCATATCACTAAGTTGAACTCTAATTTTATTTTAACCCAACTCTTGTTTATTGGAGTTAATCCAGCATTCAATTGAGAAGAGATTCACTCCTATGAGAAACGCATATTAATTTCTTTGGTTTACTTATGAATAAAAATAAAGAAAAAATAGAGTAAGAATAGAAAAATAATTAACAAAACAAAATATTTACTTAATTAATTACTTGCATGCATCACACAACTTGTGAAGATGTTGGGTACACATAGCGCTATACTAGTTATTGTTGTTGTTGTAGAAGCATAAACAGTCCCCATATATGCATGGGAACTTTAACTATCTTGGGATTTTTTGTTTTTGCAGTTATCTCATCGTGCGCTGTGCACTATGGGACTGCGCTTTGTTTCGCAGAAATGGTACCTTTTACATTTTCCTAGATGAAGAGAGTTCATTCATTTCCCAACTTTAATCACGCTCTTCTGGGTAATTTTGCCCCAAATGTCTTACAGAGAAGAGTGCATTTTCTCCTCTATATACTCGTATAAATATAATTGGCAGGTACACCTCGACCGAGAAGAAGCCTTTTCTATCATTTAGTCTTTCATGCCCGAGGATTTGAATTAGCCACTATCGAATGGTAGTCACGCACCAACCCATTCGGCTACGGCGGCTGATTTCTCATATAATGATTAAAAACCTTTTACGTGAGCACAGACCCCCGGTAATCTTTACCGATTACGATTATTGACTGATGCTAAATCAGCCAGTCGACTGTCGTAGAACTATCAATTTATTGGAATGAACTTTGGGCAATCGAAATCATCTCGTATAACACATTGAACTCACTATACGAGCCTGGTAGGGCATGGATGTCTTTTTTTTTAATAAAACTGATTACCACAGAAGGATACGGAAGAAATTTGGGATATGCAGTTCTAACTGAAGTTTCAAATAAAAATGAATGGATATAATATAAAATAGAAACAGCGACAGTTTTTGGCAAACACCTCGTGGGATGCTAAAGGGATATAAATAATATGGATTATGTATACATTTACGCGATTTTTAACTAGTGTTTTACAATTTGTTTTAGGATTAAATTATTCCCCTTTTCTTTAAGCTTAAGCTTTAAATTTTACAAATCGCTACTCACAAAGTCTTCGGCATATTTGAAGCTTGCTGAGCCTCCGAGGTGTGATTAGAAAATTTGGAAAGCGTTTAAGGGATTTTTGAATTCTCTGAAATTTCTGAAAAAAACAGTGGACTTAATTGTCTCTAATAGACTCAAGTACGAGTGACGTAAGCAAAAATAGAGTTTTCTATTGGTTATTGACAGACTGTCAAATCTGTTTTTTATTTGTCGGTCATTAATTATAAAACTGTAATAAAACGATTTAAAGCCACATTTATCTCTCGCGGAGGTGACATGAATTGTTGAACTGAATCGTCCAATTTCAGCATTATGCTTTTTCTTGCGGGGTTTTCCGAAATCAGAAAACAGAAAACCTCTAACAGGTCAATACACAAGTTCAGCCGAATCCATGCAGCTGACTTATTGAAAATTTGACCGCTCAACTTCGTACCGGTTAGTATTTCATTAATATCTCACACATAGATGGAATTACTCCATTTCAGTTCGTTCTTATTGGAAAACCCTCCAGCTGTCTGCAGCAGGTACGGCCGCAATTAGTGTTATGAAATTTTCTAAAAATTGGTTATTGCGTTTAAAGTTTCCTCTACAAATAAATATGTATGGAAATAACGCAGCTGCTCTTCTTTTCTCATTCTAAATGAAAAATATTAAAAATATCAAAACATCCTATGCTTTGGCACTCCTTATACATATATAAGCCAATCATAAATGTCATTGAAGCTAATTTAGGGGAAGAGAAACGAAGTTAAATGCTTGGCGCCATAGCATAATAAACAAAAACACACATTCAAAAAAGTACTGGGAATTGATTTTTAAATCTTAAAAACATTGTCAAAATGGTAAACCAAGATCAGTCGTTGAAAATAACCGGTGCGTCCTTTTTTAAATTAAGTTTGTCCATTCATGTATGAGCTCTTGTTAGTAATTCTGAACGCTGTTACTTTACACTTCGTTAAAAAAAAAGTTCCCATACGGGCTGAGGTTGGGTAAAAACTGAAATAAACTTAAGATATTATATAAGCCTATTTTCTGTCATAAGATACTAAAGTTAACTGAGAAAAAAACATACAAATTTATTTAATAATTTTGGAGACCAGATAGTTTAAACAGACAGACAAAATCTCGTGTTTTTTTGTATGCGCCAAGCTTGCCCATTTTCAGGACAACACAATCAAATTACTTTTCCTTAGGTCTTAGAAGGTACATTTTTTATCGAAATTAGAAACCTGTCGCCTATCACATCGCTTTATGTTCCTCTTTACTTTAAGGTCATAAGGCATTTTATAATGCTACCTTATTCATGTATTTTAGAATATAACTTAACCTTCTCTAAACATTATGTCGCATACATTTGAGATCTTTAAATATGCTCTTATCTCATCCAATGTACAACTGGAAAATCTTCACATTATTAGCTATGTGAGCAGTAGTAGAATCCTGACTGTGAATGTTTTCCTACAGTTGTAAGATGGCTTTTTGTGAGGAGCTTTTTCATGCCAGAAATACGATTGGAGATTCGTCATTACCTGCCTTATTGTTCGGTGGCAGTCACGCGCCAACCCATTCGACTACGGCTGCATGGAATAGTTAGTTAACATAATTTACCGGGATTTTACTTAAACATTGCTTGAATGGCTGGTATTATTGGTTCCCAATTGTGTCTACGAGATGTAAGTGAGGATTGGTTTTCTTCTCCTGTCAGATATATCTTCAAACAAAATTTCCCCCATATTATTGTTTATAACAAACATTTTCAAATAGTTTGCATTCAGTTTCTCTTTATGGCGCTGGCAAGCCGTTTAGCGAGTGAGTGTTTCTATCGATAAGTGAGGGCTTCAGCACGAATATCATCCGACATACAATACATACATATATGCATACCTTGAATGTGAAATCCATCGGACTTACCGAATATTGAGCTTTAATAAAACAATTGAATTTCTTATCAGTTTCCTAAGCCCCGAACTCTACACAGAGATACTCGTGAATACAAAACGGCAGCATAAGTTGAGCTTCAAAATAGCAAGAATTTTAACTATTGTAAAAACTCTCTGGCTTTAAAAATTTATATATACAAATATGGATATGTAAATACACGCGTACATAAATCCCGAAATAAAACCTCATTCATTCGCTTTCAATTTGATATAATTGTTTAAACTCTATAGCAAAAAGAAAATGAAAATGAAATAGAATACTGGCTTAGAAATTCCGATTGAGTTTTTTAAATTCTCAAATCATCAGAGTCCGTTTGTATGTTTGCCAGGAGCATACTCTCAGGAGGGCAATGCAGAAAAATATAAGAAAACAGAGAAGTTCAGAAAAGAAAATACGTACACATATGAAAGCCATAATTTAGTCAAGTGCCAAGGCTTCATGCAGTTGAGCTCCGTTAAGGCACCAGCAGAAAAACTGTTACAAACAAATAACCGCAAACAGTATACCAGGAAAATGCAAACTTGAATGAAAAAATCTAAGCAAAAATGAATAGCGCCGGCAAAGGATGTTGTGTTGCAATTGTCGACCAAAGAGACAGTTCTGGTAGCAACTTGAAAGTATGTGGCACAAGAAGAAACAACAAAAAACTTACCCACATGTTGCAAAAACAAAACTCACAACAATCGCAGTCGTAGAGGGCATCATTTAAGCTTTTGTGTTTTGCGTTTAAACGCTTGGTAATTTCTCCAAAGGGAAATAATTGTTGAAAAGCAGGTACACACACATATGCGAGACACGCAGTTGGGAGAGAAGAAACCGAAGGAAATGTGTAAACAACAGCAAGAAAGAGATGATGTGGTAGACGTGACAAAACAATATAAATTTCTTAAATCTAAACGATCAGAATTTAAGTTGGCTTGCATGACTTTAAAGATATGCAAATAAACACTGGTATTTATCTACTTATACAAGTACATACTCATATATACCACATGTAAGTGCGTGAGTAATAGACGATGCGTATTACGATTGAACAATAAATTTTAATTTCTACATGAAAGATATTTCAATTTGTGGTTTAATATAAAAGCTGTGTATTTGATAAATATTAACTAAATGCAGAAAATTGCATGTCTGCTATATTCTAGCTAATTTTTTTTTCGATTTAAGACAATCACTAAATACAGAGTGGCTGATGAAAGCCGCTACCAAAAAAAAATTGAATAACTTTTTTTCTTTTTAAGTTATCTGTTCCATTTTTGTTTTAATTTGCAGATTGATCTTTAAAATTTATTAAAATGGATAACTGGGACACGCAAACAAGAATTTGGATAGTCCGCCGCTATCACGCACTGGAGTCCGTAGTTTTGGTACAGAGAGAGTACAGGCGGATGTTTGGCGGCGATCCCCCGAGCAGATGGACCATAATGAGACTGGTGAATAATTTTGCTGAGCAAGGAACAGTCGCAAGAAGGCCTTATCATCGAAACCCACCAGTTCGGACGGAGGAAACGATCGCTGCTGTAGCTGCAGCTATACAAAGCAATCCAAGGGTTTCAACAAGAAGCTTATCTGCTCAACTTGGTGTCAGCCGACAGTCTTTGCAAACAATGATGCACAAAGATTTAGACTTATTTCCCTACAAAATTCAAATGGTTAACAAACTGAATGCAGCAGACTTGCCGATTCGTTTGGAATTTTGCCAGAAGATCCTGCAAATGGTGGAAGAAGACCAAAACATGTTAAACTGCCTTTTCATGCCTGATGAGGCCCATTTCGATTTAAACGGCAATATGAACAAACAAAATTGTCGAATATGGAGTACTTCTAACCCACAGATACTCCACGAGACGGAATTGCATCCTCTTCGCGTGACAGTGTGGTGTGCGGTTTCTTCACGCTGTATTGTCGGGCCTTATTTTTTTGAAGAAAATGGTCACACCGTTACGGTTACTGGAGACCGTTATTTGAAAATGCTGAAAGAATTTTTCTATCCAGAACTACGCCGAAAGAGAATTCCTTTCAACTCTGTGTGGTTTCAACAAGATGAGGCAACGTCTCACATAGCCCAGACTGTTATGACAGAGTTGCGACGAAAATTTCCCAATTAACTGATTGCAAGAAACTCCGAATTTCGTTGGCCCCCCAGGTCGTCTGGCCTTACTGCACCTGACTTTTTCTTGTGGGGCTTATGTAAACAAGAAGTTTATAAAACAAAGCCAACAAATTTGGATGAACTAAAACAATCCATTCGGGCAACAATTGCGGCTATTCCTGTCGCAACTCTCAAAGCAGCAATGAACAACTTTTTACTAAGATGCCGCATTTGTGTCAACGAGCATGGGGGGCATTTAAATTCAATTATTTTTAAAACTAGTTAAGCTACATTTAATAAAAGTTAATAACCTTCAACTTGAAAAAAAAAATAAATGAAAGTTATTTGAGTTTCTTAATGTAGCAAAATTCATCAGCCACCCTGTATGTGCAATTATTGAATTGAAATTTTGGAATGCAATTTATTGAACTTCGAGTCAAAGTATTCACTAAAATTAAAAGTTAAGTGATCGATTTTATCTAAAATTGCTTACTCTATAGTGAATAAAGTTTTAATCGCTTTGAAATATTTGAGGTCAATTCAGCAATTCATTTGAGTGCAGTAATTCATTTGCTTCTAATTTTGTACCTGCCTTTATTTAATATTGTGGGCTACGTACATTCAACTTTCAATTACTATTTTGTTTTTATGTTGGTATACGCGACTCGAAGATATCGCACCCTAAATACAAAAGGGTCACAACTCAAAATTTTCCACACTCGAGCTTGACTTGTTTACAGTAGCACAGAAAACAAACAATGTGACATATCACGCTGAAATTTGCCATGTAAGCTTATAACAGACCTACCAAAAAACAAAAAATTTATTTTTGCCATATGTCATCCGCGGACCGTTTTATTGATAACGTCTCGTTCATATTTGAGCAAAAGGTACATTTTGAGTTGTGACCCTTTTGTATTTAGGGTGCGATATGTTCACGGTTTTAGCATTAATGCATGTTTAGTTTGCTTGTGACAGGCATAAATAAGACAAGTGTTGTGCGCTGTTCGGCGATTTTCTGCCATCGACTATTGGCTTTCCTGAACTCTTCCATTGGGACGATTGGACTTTGGTTTCGATATCATAATTCGCCACGATTCATCACCAGTTATGATCCTTTTAAGCAATTCTAGATCATTGTTGACGCCATTCAACAACTCCTGAGCGATGCTCATGCGACGTTGTTTTTGGTAAAAATTCAGCAATTTTGGAGCGAACTTCGCTGCCACACGCTTCATGCCCAAAATTTCCGAAAAGATTCCGATATCCTCAGCAGCTTCTCTAATTGCGATTCGACGATTCTCCATAACAATTTTCTTCACTTTCTCAACATTTTCATCGGTTCATGGCATGCTGAGGCTGTTGGACTCTCACCGTATGCCACTGTGAACATTTCAAGTGTTTTTGAGCACTTAATTCCATTTTTTACACAAAATTTTATGCAACTTCTTTGATCCATTTTTTTCTATAGCAGAAAAACGCCGAACACGCAAAACACTTGTCTTATTTATGCTTCTCACAAACAAACAAAACTTTGAATATTGCATAAACCGTGAACATATCTTCGAGACGAGTGTACCAACATTAAAAAAATAATAATCGGTAGTCGAATGTACGTAGCCCGCGAAATTGGAAAATTTGCCTAATTTTTTTAACGCACCTCGTAAAAGCATTCATACCAAAATATAGTACCGCAAGAAGTATCTTTATGAGCTTGAGGGCTTAAAAAGATAGCACAAATAGAAATATTGTCGGAATATATTTTTTTATTTTTATTGGTTATATCTGGTAAACCAATTCATGGCATTTATTTTTTGAATATGATATCCGGGATATCTTCAATCTGCCCAAATTTCCTTTACTTTTTCTAATATATCTAAGTGAGCGCAATCAAGAAAAAGGCAACGCAAGCGATAGTAATTTGGCTTCAATTCTTGCACTAGCTGTATTTTATAGGCACGTAAGCCAAGATGCTTACGTAAAATTGTCCAGCCGAGAGTAAGTTTCCTAACCGAAGTACAAAAGCTAACAAACTGAGAACGACAACGAATCGACATTTCGGCATCCTCTTTAACATTTCTCTCTATGAGCTTCCCGAACAGATTCCTTATTTTCAACAGTTTCCACAATTGGAAGCGTTGTTCTAGTATTAAACGATTCATGATGGCGTGCCAAACCTTACTGAACAGAAATCAAACCATAGATATCGATAGTTTTCATGCAGCAAAAAAAACAAAAAAAAAATTTAGTATATTAATTAAAACATTTCTTACAAGCTAAATTCCCTTCGAAGTGTTGTACATGCAAATATTCATAATAAAATTTATAATTTTTCCAATGTGAAATTCGTTCCACAAAAATCAAAGCCTTGAACAATAAACAGGCATATCTTCTCTCTCCTTTCTTTGTACTAGAAAATGAGAAAATGTTCCCACTAAGCATATTGCCTACATTAACACATGTGATTAAGGGCAACTACTTCTAAGCGAAAATGCGATGCAAAATGTTGCATGCAGATAGAAAGAGTACAAAATTCGTCGGGAAGAACAATTACGCGCATAGACGGCAAGTATGTATCGTTGAAACAAAACAAAAAAGATTCTTCTGATTGAAAAATTTCACACCTGATGAGCATGAATGACTGCACATGAAATGAGTTGTTCTTGCTTTTTGATTTCCATGCTTTTTTCGTGTCAGCGGCTGAAAGTGCGCAGTAAGCTGTGTTTTCTACTCTTAGGTGTTGCACTTTCCAATGATTTCGTGAAAGTTTCATGTTACTGTTGCATTTATAAATCCAAGTTTTATTAAAAAAATGTTAGCAATGTATCTTCTAACAAACATACATACATACCTATATACGTATGTTTCTTACATTTGTTCGAATACAACTGATTTGTCACTATTTGCTATTTTCTCTTCCGCAGGATCACAAACTGAAGCATATGGCTGAGCTGCAACAATCCGTTGTTACCGACCAAGATACACGCCATCAAATACAGACACAGATTCTGCAATGGGAAGAGAATTTGGAGCGTTTACATTGCGAGCAGTTCCGCTTGCGTTGCTACATGGCGTCGTTGCAGAGTGGCGAATTGCCAAATCCAAAAGTAAGTACACACACCCTGAAGGAAATGAAACTATTAAACTATTAAACTTAAACTTCTAAACTGTTTTCAAAAAGGCCAGACTATTTTCTGTTCGCTTTGATGTGAACTAACTTATTTCGGTAATTTGGCGAAGGTTGCAAACAAATCAGCCTCTGTATCTGTGCATTAGGTTTTAATTTTCTATACACTGACTACTTACTACATACATACATATAAGACCACGAAATATTTAGTAATGGCGACAGTCGGCTTTTGAGGCAGAACGCAAGCTCCGCAGCTCCAGGAGCCTTACGTTAAGTTCAGAAACATTGTCTCTCAGATGATATTATTTGATCTTCTTGTTATTTCCTTTTCTGGCGTTGTGGATTGTAATTCGTTTCACAAAGGGTTAATTTGGTTAATAATTTAAACAAAGAAATATTTATCTGAACCTAATTCAATAAAAATGAACTTAAAATCAATGCACTCAATAACATTATTTTTTTTATATGAGACTGGTTTAAATCTATAATATGAATATAGGTTGGGAAATAGGGTTTAAAATACCCAAAATATGTATTTATCAAGTTTTCTCCTGAATTTTTTTAAACTATGACGTGTTGGACACTTTTGGTCCTAGAATCGTGTTCAGCATGTAAAAATATTGTATCAGACTCAGGTAAAAGAATACGAAATCTAATTTTGTAGGCCAGTATGACCACAAATAAGAGGAGGAGCTCGGCCAAACACAAAAAAGGGTGTACGCGCCAATTATATACGAGGGGTGCCTTTTATATTTCGGGATTTGGCAACCCAGGAGTTGCAATCTGGCAACTGACAGCTGTATTGCAAAGTTTGACATTTTTTGGCTTTTACGTACTCAGAACGTTTTGAAATACCAGCGCTATTTAAGTTGTTTACAGTAACTTAAATGATTCATCTCGGTCCAAAAATGGAATTAAATCGTGAACATTTTCGAGCGATTATTTTTTCCAACTTTCGACGTGGATTAACTCAGCAACATTGCATGGATGAACTTAATTCATTTTTTGGCGATGAAGCTCCATCAAGGACCAGTGTTTATCGATGGTATGGTGAATTCAATCGTGGTCGTAGCTCACTCCAAGACGAATTTCGTGAAGGTCGTCCAAAATCAGTTGTTGTTCCGAAAACCATTGATGCTGTGCGCGAACTGATATTGCAAGATCGTCGTGTAACCTATCGTGAGATTGACACAATCTAAGGCATTAGTGGGACCAGCATACACTCAATATTGCATAAACATTTGACTGTCAAAAAAAATTGTTCGCGTTGGATCCCACACAATTTGTCAATCGCTCAAAAAAAGCTCGTGTCGATTGGTCGAAGGAAATGCTCAAAAAATACGATCGCGGGGCTTCGAAACACGTCTCTGGCATCGTGTCAGGTGATGAATCATGGATTTACGCGTATGAGCACGAAAATAAACAGCATTCGACTGTATGGGTGTTTCAAGATGAGCCAAATCCAACAAAAGTTGTTCGCGCACGAAGCACTTCCAAGCAAATGGTCGCCTGTTTTTTCGGAAAAACTGGACATGTCGCAACCGTACCACTAGAACAACGCAGAACGGTAAATTTTGAGTGGTACACAACCATTTGTTTGCCAGTTGTCTTCCAAGAAATTAGGAAAACCAATCGCCAAAGACGGATCACTCTTCACCAGGACAATGCGAGCTCTCACACATCGGCTCAAACAACTGCATTTTTGAGCACCCAAAACATCGAATTAATGGGTCATCCGCCGTATAGTCCTGACTTGGCACCGAATGACTTCTTTTTTATTCCCGTACGTAAAAAACCAACTGAGAGGTCAACGTTTTTCGACACCTGAAGAAGCGGTTGCGGCCTCATTCAGAGTGGCAAAAGTGCTTCGACAATTGGTTCAAACGCATGCAAAAGTGTATAGATATTGAATTTTTTGAAAAACAATAAAGTGGTTTTCGATGATTAAAATTTGTTTTTCTTCTCTAATCCCGACATATAAAAGGCACCCCTCGTATACATGTGTATATATATAAACACTTTCAGGGGCAGTGAGCCATATATTATATATCCCACAGATTCGATTGATGTCAACTGAAAACGCTCTGTTTATCAACTTCTCTGTGGAGAAACAGACAAAACATTTATGTACACAAAAAAATTTAATTGCAGTTTAAACCCAATTTTGATCAAAAACGCAGTAAAAACAGTGGGCAATTCTCTCAAGCCCAAAACTTGCAAATCCTGGGTTTGTTTTTCGTACAAACACACTATTAAAATGAATGAGATAGAAAGGTGAGCATCGTTTTAACGTATGACGCAGAAGCTTTGACGATGACAATGTCCGATGAGGTGTTCCTTGGAGTGTTTGAGAGAATGATTCTGCGGAAGATTGTTGGACCATTGCCCGTTGGTGATCCAGCGGCTTCTTTGGCTGGATCATGTCATCCGAATGAATACAAACGCTCCGGCTCTAAAACTATTCGATGTGGTACTAGCTGACGGTAGCATATGAAGAGGAAGGCCTCCTCTGCGTTGGAAAGTTGAGGTGGAGAAGGACTTAGCTGCAATTGCTGTGTCCTACTGGCGCCGGTTATCACCTGAAAGACACGCCTGGCGCGCTTTGTTAAACTCGGCCAAAATCGCGTAAGCGGTTAGCGCGCCAATAAAGAAGAATAAGAGTTAAAAACATAAGTTATTTTCACTAATTGCAGAAAAGAAATATTCAAATTTCGAAGACTCCTATTAGGGATGCTAAATTGAATACGTTCAAATAAATTGAAGAAGTACGGTTCAATGATACCTCCAGCCCATAAACCGCACCAAACTGTGACCTTTTCTGGATACATTGGTAACACTAGCAATTCTTCCGGCTGATCTTCACTCCAACACTTCGCTGAACACAATTTTTCGATAAAAAAGTGGATCTTAAACTTTCTTAACAGAACACGCATTTTTATAATAAAATTCAATGATTTGTTCGTTGGTAAGACGATTCATGGTTAAATTATAGACCAAACTTAAGATGTTTGACAGTTAAACAAAACACGAAACGTTCGTCAGCTGTTTAAACCAACTGTTTAAAAAGATAATAGCTAAAAAATCACCCTTTATTTAACGATTTTGAGTTTATCAGTAGACATGAAGAACAAAAGGGTGACATTGGCTCCGCAAAATTTAACGAATTAAGAACAAAGCATGTAAAATTTGTTTGAGCTCTCTCAAGACTTTTGATATGACATCATAGTAGGGTTTCAAAATGCAGCGTATTCTAGTTTCGTACAAGAGAATTATACAAAAAATTGAGGATAAACGGATCAGAGAAATTTGAGCTTAAATGGCGAATAAAAACAAGCGTGGGGTGAACGTTTACTATAAAGTAGCTTCTGTGTCTTTGAAACAGTAATTTTGAATCACAACCCACGCCCAGATCAGAAATTTCTTCCAGGGTGCTCAACGGAAAGGTACCAATATAATATGACGTAGAAATACGAGAACGAAGCTCAGAGCAAGAGATATGGACAAAGTGCTATATATTATATTAATTTAGGGAGAAAGAAATCCATTATTTTCTCGGTAAATGGCTGTAGTGATCGATATCTCGTAAAGCATCGATCAAACAATTTAAGGTTTATGCTCAAGGTGACATTTCACACTAAAAACATCGTTTGGTGTTTTTTGTTTGTTCCTTTCAGTTGTGAGCTACAGGTTGTTAAATTGTTTCTTTGATAAAGGCAAAAATTAGAGCCAGGCCGCTTAATTTTGTGAATGGTGTTTATGATGGCAATACTGTAAAAGCCAATTAGGTGCAGTTTTGGTTTCGTCGATTCCGTTTATGCATTTTTGATGTTAAAGAAAATGTCGATAATGTCGAAAATGTCGATAAAATCACAGAAATTAGAGAAGTACACCGGCATGTTAATAGTCGTAGCATCGCCCAGGAGCTAAAGGTCGACCATAAAACAGTTTTAAACCATTTGCGTAAAAAAATTAAATTAAAAAATATTGAGTTTATTTTGCCCCACAAAATATTTAAGTTAATTTTTAAGGTAATATTGATCAACATCTTAATTTCCGTTTGGAGTAATTCAGCATCAGGCTGCCTTGTTTTAGTAGCACTCGCTCGCATATAAAAGGGATTTAGGGAAAAGCAATTGCTTCAATGAAACCAATGAAAAGCAGATAGCCTAATATCCGTCCCTGGGGGACTTCAGAGGTTGCAGTAAAAATCCTTTGAAAAACCTTAACAACTACAACTGTACACTTACCATTGGCATGGGCATTTTGCACTACTACTAAATTGCACTACTAAATTGCACTACCATTAATTTTGTAGTGGTAGTTAATATAAGGGTTTCATTATCACTAAATCTTCAATTCACTAAATTCCCTTATTCACTAATTATTTAGTGCACTATGCGGCCGCCGTAGCCGAATGGGTTGGTGCGTGATTACCATTCGGAATTCACAGAGAGACGTCGGTTCGAATCTCGGTGAAAGCAAAATTAATAAAAAAACATTTTCTAATAGCGGTCGCCCCTCGGCAGGCAATGGCAAAGCAAACCTCCGAGTGTATTTCTGCCATGAAAAAGCTCCTCATAAAAATATCTGCCGTTCGGAGTCGGCTTGAAACTGTAGGTCCCTCCATTTGTGGAACAACATCAACACGCACACCACAAATAGGAAGAGGAGCTCGGCCAATCACCTAACAGAAGTGTACGCGCCAATTATTTTTTTTATTTTTTTTATGCCCAGCCCTGACACTTACACGACGAAAGTTAACATTTTACCCAAGATATGAAAACAGAATAAAAACCGAGGCAGGCAACTCATTAATCAAATTGAATAACTGACTTTACGAAATTACTATAAGAACCTTCTCTCCAGTTAATCTATATTTAACCAATTCTACTTTTGCTTTGATTTACTTTTCTGAGCATCTTCTCAATATCCATTGGTCCATTCTATTTCACTAATTTCTGTCCTTCATTTTGGATGCATCATTTGAAATTTGCAATTCCAAACACAAATTTGAGTTGAGCAACCCCATAAACATTAATAAATTGACATTCTCTATTGCAAACGAAAGGTCAGACGAACGAATCATCTCTAGCCGATTTCGTTTAGCATTGGTATTCCCCAAGAATGATAGAAAGAAGATTGTGTCCATCAAGAGTGCGTGACGTCACGTTTGCCGAGTTGTGCAGTGTTGCCAACCATTTGCTCTTCGCAATAAATTTAATGCTTTTTTGTACTCAAAATGCAAAAATTTTTAAGTTTCGTGTTTGTTTCTTTTTTTTCAAAGCTACCGAAACTGTAAGTTAAAAAAAAAACTATATTATTAAACAAAAGAAGGCTAAAAATGTCACTCTGATAAGAATTTAGTGCTAAAGAAAAGTTGTTGATTCTTATTCTAAAATTTGATAATTAGAAAGTGCAAATTTAATTTTTGGCTCCATTTAAGGTTATGCAAGAATAATAAATCTTCTCTCAACTCTTCTTAACATTGAAAACCTGTTTACACATTTGAAAAAGCGTTTGAATTTACTGACTGCGAATTAAAACCATAGAAGTGTAATCGTTTTTACCGGTCATCAATTCTTAGTGGGACATAGGGCATTAAGAGGTGTATTCATAGTAGAAATAAGCAAAAAAAAATTGCAGAAAATACTAAAGAAACCATATTGACATTTTTTAAAAGTACCTTATTTTACATAACCTCAAATATAGCAAAAAAGTCGTTCCCTTAACAAAAGAGTTTCGCTTAACAGACTCATAAATTAAATTTTAAATAACACATTTATTAAAAAAAACGCACATTTTAAAAACTATTTGTAACTCATACAAAGTTCTTTAAGTAATTCAATAAAATTTGAGATTTGACTGCTGAAAGCAGAAGAACACCTACAAAAACTGCAATCGCGGGCAATGCTACCAGATGTTAAAAAAAAGTAAAGCTAAATAAAAGTACTGAAAATTTAGTTGACAGAAAATGTAGACTGGCAAAAGTGGAACATAAAGGGTCTTCAAAAGGGAAGCCTAGATATTATATAAACTACTATGAAAATGTCGATATGTAAGAAAACGCATCGCAAAATTTGTGATAGTTTTGGTGGAAATAATCGTCCGAATGAGTCGACAATTCGAAGGTTGGTGAAGAAACTGGTTCCGTCGAAGATAAAAAACGGACCGGCAGAACAAAACCTGTAGACGTGCTCCTGATGAAAATTTAAACAATGACATTTTTGACATATAATTGTTAAGTGCAGTATTTTGAATAAAAGAGTGAAGACAGAAAACATCAAAATTTGTACAAATTCTATTTAAAGCAACATCGAGGCGCATCTTTTTTAATTTTATGTACCGCCAAATTAAATCAAATAATTATCTCTAGAATGAACACCCTGTAAATGTAAATTTTCTCCCACTCAATCATTCGAGTCGTTGTCGTTGTTTTTAGTCAAACGTGTGACATATTATATATGTTTTATAAAAGCGGCATTATGTTCGGCTTTTTAAGTAGACATTTGCACACTAGTGAGATATGATTATCCGTAATGGTATTTAAAGATCTCAAGTGCTGGTGAAGAAAGGACAGCAAAGGGTACAAGAAAAGAAGCACGTATAAGCAAAGGTGAAAGGCAATAAAATATTCACGCATAAACACAACATAATATGACATAAAGACATGCATACATACATAAGTGCTTGAATTCATTTACAAATATGTATGTGAGCTTGCGACTATGGCCTA
>JAYXIM010045124.1:0-123425 GCA_037575425.1 Anastrepha fraterculus | reverse complement strand
TAGACTTTGAAGCAGTTGGCGTCCATCAACCATCCAAATTCTTCATAAGAGTTGATGTAAACGCATGGTTTTTATCAGCTCCTTGCCTCCGTGCTTCAATAGTTCAGCTTATTATTTTATTATATTACAATTTATTACTTACTTTGATATGTTCTGTTTAGTGATTGAATGTGAAAACAAATGACTGTTTAAGTACAATAATTATTTTAATATTTCAAAAATAATATACATATCTGCACAACTTTAACTGATGTTTTGATGTAAAAAAACACAGTACCCACGAGGTATTTAAAGGGTGATCAATTAAGAGGAGTTTTTTTCATTTGCGTTTTTTTACAGATCGCGCGCGAGTTGTGGCAAACTGTCATCGGGGATTTGTTGAACAGCGTTTGGCATTTCATCATGGAAAGACTCACACCGCAACAACGTCTACAAATTGTTCAACTGTATTATGAAAATCAGCGTTCTGTGACAAATGTTTTTCGTGCGCTTAGACCGCATTATGGTCAACATAATCGGCCTGCCTTAAACACTATTCGACATACCATCAACAAATTTGAATCCGAATATTCATTGGTGGATAATTCTCGACCGAATAGACCACGTCCAGCAAGAAGCATTGAGAATGTAGCGGCAGTACGTGTACGTGAAAACCGCGATGAATCGATTCGGCACCGTTCTCAGCAACTTGGACTGTCGTATGGAACAACTTGGTCAATTTTACGGAAGGATCTTCATTTAAAAGCATACAAAACACAGCTCGTACAAGAACTAAAGCCAAATGACCTTCCTGCACGTCACCGTTTTGCTGATTGGGCTATTGAAAAGATTGAAGAAGATCCGCTGTTTTCGAGCAAAATTTTGTTCAGCGATGAGGCGCATTTCTGGCTCAATGGTTACGTCAATAAGCAAAATTGCCGTATTTGGGATGAAGAGCAACCAGAACAGGTTCAAGAGCTACCTTTACACCCAGAGAAAACAACGGTCTGGTGTGGTTTATGGGCTGGTGGAATCATCGGTCCATATTTTTTCAAAAATGATGATGGCCGCAACGTAACTGTGAATGGTGTTCGCTACCGTACCATGATATCGGACTTTTTGCTACCTGAAATTGAATCTAATGATCTCTACGACATTTGGTTTCAACAAGACGGAGCCACTTGCCATACAGCTCGTGAAACAATGACTTTATTGAGAAGTCATTTCGGAGAGCAGCTGATTTCACGTTTAGGACCTGTGAGTTGGCCACCAAGATCTTGTGATATCACACCTTTGGACTTTTTTCTTTGGGGATTCGTGAAGTCCAAGGTCTATGCTGATAAACCAGCTACGATTGAAGCTCTGGAAGCCAACATTACGCGTGTTATTCACGACATACCAGTCGAGTGATTGAAAATTGGACCTTCAGAATGGACCACCTTAAGCGTAGTTGCGGCCAACATTTGAATGAAGTCATATTCTAAAAGTAAATGTCAAAGAATGTCCTTTCAAATGATAAATAAAGGTTTTGAACATAATTTACATTTTTGTTTTTTTTTTAACTATTGAAAAAAGCACCTCATGATTGATCACCCGTTATATAGCATATAGCTTTGAACCAAGAATACTACATTTAACTATATAAAATCTGAAATCCACACTTAAAGATATGGCTGTACTCAATTGAGTATGGCGAGTTCTCTATGTCTCACTATTAAATGCATACATATCTGTCTTGCTGACTTTATAAGTGAAAAATTCATTAGAAAACTTTGCGATTTATATTTCCGCCACAATTATATCAAAGGTAGACTATGCACTAGTTATCTATAGCAAAATTTGTCAAAAATTAAAACGATACAAAACTCAGCGACAATACTCGCATTCAGTGTTACTCGTTCATCAACAATCACAAAGATTTTAACCGAAGAATGAATACAAACAACCGGAGAAAGTCGAGCACTGTTGACAGGAACGTTGAGGAAAAAATAAGAAACAAAAAGTTTCGTCTACCATTTCCCGAATTTCGCTGTTAGGAAAAAATCATGATTTCCTTCTCGACTTCAAACATAGATATGAACTTTGCACTCCACCTTATAATATCCTGTCAGATGCAATCAACATGGACCTACACCAGTGGCAGAAAAAGAACACAAGCCAGACAATTTAAACAAAAAGGATTCCTAACAGGCAGAAACAAATACTAGAAATGGAAATTTTCTTGTAGAGATGAGTCAAAATCAGAAACCACTACAGCATTTAGTGTTGTTTAAAAAAATTTTAACATTCTAAAAATTTCCATTCTCTCAAACAACAGATCTGTCTTCGCAGCAGAAATGGAAGCAGCTCTCTGGACATGTTTGTGTGCACAAAAACATAAAATAAAAACGCTTATTTGTTGTGATTCTCTATCGGTAATGTCAGCTATGAAAACGCTTAAATTACTCTGGATACCAAGTCATTTTGGCATTTGTGGCAATGAAAAATCAGCAGGTAAATTAACCAAATTTGCCATCAAAGCGCCACTCAACTTTCTCGTAGTCGTTGTTCACCCACCAATGAATTGCATTGATTGAGAAAGATGGTGACATGATGATCCGTGAGAATGAGGCACCCTGGGGCACTGATATCACGACCATACAATTTAGCATGATCATCTTTCTGTAAAAAGGGTGTGTTCGCATTGGATCCCACTCTATTTAAAAAACGCACTGGAAACGGAACTGAACAAAGTGCTTCGAATATCGGTTTAAACGAATGCAAAAGTGTGCTCATCCCCATTGAGAATATTTTGAAAAACAATGAAACCGTTCTCAATAAGCAATGTTAATTTCTCGATTGTTAAAACTTCCACTTAATTTCTTTGTATGTCTTCAATTCAGTTTCTTTATTAGGCGAGCCGATAGCCATAGCAGCTAGTGCTCTTCTTTTTTAGTTCCAGAATCTATTTTCCAAATAATAATAATTACAATAGTTTTCTACATTATCATTTACTGCATCTTAGACTGTTATTAACAACTTCAATAATCTTTTTGCCATTACAGTCTTTGCTCACACATGTTTCGCGGCCCACCAAAAATACTTTGAATAAATTGGGCGTCTTTACTGTATCCTCATTTCATGCATTCATTTGTGCTCGTTCGCCATCTTTGCTGAATAACTTATTGGCCGGTCGTGGTGCCACGAAACGTCGACCTCCGATGCTCTCCCGTTCGAATAGCGGCTCAAGTCGACGATCCATGCAGGTAAGTGAATGATTTGCAATATAATAGAAAAACATCGTAAACAAGCAAAAAGGGTAGTATTTTAAGGTAAATTTTAAGCGTGAAATGAACCACGACAATCGAGATTGAAGAGCTTTTAGCTAAACTCCCAATGAATGTGATCGAGTAACTACAAGACTTCTTTTTCTTCCTCTTAATTGACGCGATAACCGCTTACGCGATTTTGGCCGAGTTTAAGAAAGCGCGCCAGTCGTTTCTTTCAGGTACTAACCGGCGCCAGTTGGCCACACCAACGCAAAGGAGGTATTCCTCTTCCTCTGCTACCACCAGCTGGTACCACATTAAGTACTTTCAAAGCCGGAGCGTTTGTATCCATTCGGACGACATGACCCAGCTAACGTAGCCGCTGGATCTTTATTCGCTGCGCTATGTCTATGTCGTCGTAAAGCTCATACAGCTCATCGTTCCATCGTCTGCGATATTCGCCGTTGCCAACGTGCAAAGGTTCAAAACTCTTGCGCAGAATTTTTCTTTCAAACACTCCAAGCGTCGCTTCATCGGATGTTGTCATCGTCCACGCTTCTGCGCCATACGTTAGGACGGGCATGCTGAGAGCCTTGTTAGTTTTGTTCGTCGAGAGGGAACTTTACTACTCATTGGCCTACTTAGTCCAAAGTAGCACTTGTTGGCAAGAGAGATTCTACGTTGAATTCCCAGGCTGACATTACTATAGGTGTTAATGCTGGTTCCTAAATATATGAAGTCTTTTACAACCTCGAAATTAAAACTGTCAACAGCGATGTGGGTGCCGATACGCGAGTGCGCCGACTGTTTGTTTGAAGACAGGCATCATCGGCATACGCCAACGCTCTTATAAAAAATTGTGCCTGAGCGATTAAGTTCTGCGGCTCGTACGATCATCTCCAACATCAGGTTAAGGAAGTTACACGACAACGAGTCACCCTGTCTGAAACCTCGTTTGGTTTTAAACGGCTCGAAGAGGTCCTTCCTAATTCTGCTGGGAAGGCCGTATTAGTTTTGTGGGGATACCAAACTCTGACATCTCGACATACAAGTAACTCCTTTCCGTACTGTCGAATGCAGCTTTGAAATCGACGATGGTGTCTGTCGATTCTCCTTTCATGGGTATTTTCCAAGATTTGACGTATTGTGAATATTTGGTCGATGGTAGACTTTCCAGGTCTAAAGCCACACTGATAAGGTCCAATCAGATGGTTGACGGTGTGATTTAGCCTATCATATTAGGCCCTTAGGTACCTTCAATTCGTATGAGTAATAGTGAATTTACAATAGCTAGTAATGATAATTTAAAAAGCAGTAAAACATTAAATTTAGTAGATTCTTATGTTTTTTGTTGTGAAAAGATAATTATACATAAGTACAATAAAAAAGATGGGTGCTTTTGACTAGTGGAACGTAGGACTATAACATTGATACTCGTATGTTGTCAGTCGGAAAAATTTAAAATAAGTATATGATACTACACTTTTCATCATTTTTAATTAAAAGGATTCAGATTCAAAACTTGTATGATAAAATTTAAAAATAAATGAAACTTCATTACGCATAAAATATTATTATTTAAACTCAAAGGTGTACTTATGTACAGGATAAATATTTAAACAAGGCTCTATAATTACAGGTATCATATTTAGGATATTTATAATATTATATTAGAAAAGTCTTTTCAACAAATACAGACGGTAGAAAGCACTTTCTTAAGCTAGTGCTAAATTAGTATACAAATCGTGTGATTCTGATTTAACAGCAGAGTCCAAAAAAGACGAACGTTTTTTATACTTTAGATTGTCTAAGAACGAAAGTATGAACACTGACATGGACTTAGAAGTAAAAGTATTATTATTTAACATTGATTCAATTAATATCTACTTATATAAATTCCCAAATATATTTTTTGAAAGGACAGTCGATTTTTTATCATCAAGCCCTTATGCAATAAATTCTTGGTGCACAAAAGCGAACTTACAAAATACTTGCATGTGCATGTGAAATATGCATTAATCATCCAATACTTTGCTTTTGTGTTTCACAAACGAGCTTTGAGTAAATTTCGAGCAAAATATTTGCAGTTACGCAAGTTGAAAGGAAGCTGGTTCACTGAGACCAACTAAAGGTGATGGCGAAAATTCAGCAACAAAAGGACAGCAGCAGAATTCATCTCGGCCTTCAGCTCTGTATTGCTGTATAGCCCAGCAATACTAGAAACAGTGTTGCTGCCCATCATTGCTTCACAAATGGACTATTTGACGAACTGTATTGCACTCTCGACACTTTTTTTAACTTGTCACTTTCTCCACGTATGTATGCGTTTGCGCTTCATCGGAAATCAATTATATGAGTGCTCTCCTATTTTTGCTTCTCATGCGGCTCATTTTATTGAACATTGGTTATGGCAGTTGTATCTGCACTATGCACTACATGTTTGATTAATAATTCGAGTTTACTGCGTATATTCTTATTAGCTTGGAAAGTGCTACTCGCTGCAAATGACACCAACGCGCTCGATGGTTTTTAAAAACGTAACATATTGACAATCCTGTGTTAGGCTTGAAGTGAGCACCCGACTAGAAATTTTGGTAAGGCGGTGATTAGGCGCAAATAAGGCAGAACGCACTCCAAAGTTGCGCCTCTTAAGGCAGCCAAACTAGGCCCAAGTCCCGAAAGGTATCGCCACACATCTGCCTCATTAGGCGCAGGTTCGAAAAACCGAACTTCGGTAATACTCCGGATGCCCTTCTACAAATCAGTTTTGGATTCCAATTTAAGCCTAAGTGAGACACTGCCACAGATTTTCGTGACACAACCAAATTTGGTATTGTTCTGGCATGCCAATCTTTGCCTTGCCAAACGTGGGCCTGGTAAGGTAATAGTGAGGCGTGCCTCAGTAATGCCTGCCTATTCGGGCCTAACAGATTCTTTGGCATGCCCCACTGTAATTCTAGTCGGGCAAATGTGAAACAAAGTATTTGAACAATTCGATTAGTTGCCAGAGTTTTCAGTCTTCGAAAAAAATCATCGAAGCCTTTCGTTAGAGCTGACTCGAATCGGACTGGTTTTCTTCAGGGGATTGCTTTGGTCTGTTAGGAATGCTGTCCTTCTTTAAAACTGGCGGTCTCTTCTTGTAATGCATCAGCGTTATCCAATTCTTCATATGGGTACATCAAATATCAGATGTGGGGGATGCCGTTGTATTCTGTTCAAAGTTTGGCAAGCTCCTGGAATACTACTTTACTGTTCTAACCGTTATACAAACTGCCATCAAATCAGCTAGATTGGCAGCCGAACTATCCGCTATAAACAATTATGTGACTACTTATCTTCCTTGACAGCCAGACATATATATATGTATATTTATTTATAATTGGCGCTTACAGCCTTTGTTGAGTATTTTGCGAAGCTTGTCCTCCTGTTTGTATTGTGTGTATCTTTATGTTTTTCCACAAATGGGGAGACCTAGAGTTTTATGCCTCCTCCGAACGGCAGATAGTTTTCGATGAGTAGCTTTTGTAGCAGAAATATTCTCGGAGGTTCTAATCAGACTTTTAATAAGCGACGCTTAAGAGGACCTGGTGGACTAGAAATTTCAAAAAATCGATTTTTTGGTTTTTCGATATTTCGAAAGTATAGTATCTTTAGAATATACTGTGAAGTTTTCATGCGGAAGTTCCCAATATTATAGCTTCTACAGCCCATTAACCAGGTAGAGAGCGGTCCGCGCGCTTCTGTACCTCAAACTTTAAACTCATTTATCTTTTTTCGGCACGGTGGGATGAAAACAAAAAAACTATTCAACCGAATCACTTGAAATTTGGATATGTTGTTCACAACATGTATCGCTATCGTCGGAACTAGAATCATAATTTTATTTAAATAATTTCCTATTTTTTAAATTAAAAAAAACTAGTGAACAAAACCCGTTTTTACGAACTTTTTTTTCAAAAGTGCGCCATTTTGTCAATTTTTCATTTTTTCGATTTGTTCTAGTTCCGACCATAGCTAGACTCTTTCTGATTAAGAATCTTCTTGAATTTTGTGTTTCAGATGAGTAGAGGTCTCGAAATGATCTACGCCGTCCGGGTTCGATTTTTCGAGAGGGTCATGTTCAGCGGCATTTTTATAATAATAAATATTGTTTCAAAAGTAAAAAAAAAAATTTTTTTGTATGCTAATAAGCGTACTAATAAGCCAGAAAAGTTGAAACATCGTTTTTTAAATGTTTAATGGCAAAAAAAAAAATCGTGAAAATAGGTGAAATTTTCGTGCTCCATACCTTAAGTTAGTAAATCATTGTTTTTATCAATTGATTGGTCAATTCAAAAATGCGAATAAAGAAAAGCAAGAGCAAGTACGCTAAGAGTATAGAAATTTAGGGGTATTGAAATTAGTACAAGCTCTTAATCACCGAAGCATTGACCTTCCCAAAAGTAACGCCTTATAAAATACACCAGTTCAACTGCTTATATGGCAAAAATATAAACTCCAACTGGTTAAAATTCTATGCAGGTTCTTTACTTCATTTTTGCAATTACTTGAACACAATTTCGGGCATACGAGTATGAAACGATGACTGAATTGATAAGTAGCTAAATGCAACTGTGGGAACAATAAGCAGGTAACAGTTTATACATTTGTACATTTATTATTATTCTTACCATATTTGTTCATACTTTTGCTACAAGTATAGCGTTTTGCTTCCCCCTGGAATGTATTATATCTACCTGTGTGCATAGCCTTTGTGCATGCTCCATGTTTCACGAATTAAATTTATTTATTATGATAGCCATACGATTCGAATTTTCTAAAAGCAAAGCAAATAAATAACTAAATACAGATATGAACAAATCACCTTAGAGTTTGCTGAGATCATGACCTCTTAGCACAACCTACAGGAAGGCCGGTTTCTGTCTAATGGCTGTAGTCTTTGACTTCTCAGATCATATTTGCCGCGCCTTATAGAATTATACTTATGCATATGTACGTATATATGAGTACCTATGCCGTACTTTCTGTACATGTATAAATTAATATTACATTTTTCATTTCAGTCACGTCTTCCAAAATGTTTAAAATCATTGTATTTTGCTACCACAGGGTGTATGAAAATCAATGCAAAAGTTCAAATATTTGCTTATATATTTATTAATTTCTTTGAAGCGTAATTTGTTAAATCTTGCATCAATGTGTTTTCAACAGAAATTTTTATGTATTATATGTGCACTAATTGTATTTATGAATACAAATCTTATACAAATTGTGTATACATTCCCAAGTAGATAGTAAATTCCCAGCAGTAAAGGTAGTTAATTCTAAACTAGCGATTTCACTTCTTCGGTGAAAATTGTGACGTGTACATGAAAATCGCCGATACCGTGTTTTTATTTTTTATCCCCTTTCCGAAAAAGTATATTTGGTTCATAGGACAGAATGTGTGTAACGCGGTGTAATAAGTGTCTGGCAAATGAAAATCATCTTATTTATCAGAGTTGGGTATATTAATTTATAAAAAATACGTTCACGTGGTTCAAAAACATAAAAAAATATCCTTTCCTTGTATTTATTTTATTTATTTATGTTTTAAAGCTTAAATTTCTACGTAAATTTTTTTTTTTTCATCGTACCCATGTACCCATGTTGCGCGGAGCCCGCGATCAAAAGATGTGCGCCATTTTCAGACCATAAATTTCTCTTTTTGTACGAATTTTTCTGCTTTATTTCTTTTAACCCTCGAGAACACGCGCCTCGTAAGATAGCACGGATTCTCGTGCATGAGCATTTTGCTCACTTCATGTAAGAATATAACTTTTTAATGGATTATGATTTTTAAACATTTCCTTTTTAACATAGTTATAATACCAAGTCATTTTTTTTTGCAATTATGTGTTTATTTAAGAAATCCACACTGTAAAATGATATAGATTCGTTCAATCAAGACATAACATTCATACTTTAGTATATTAACAAAAAACACTCCTTGTAACAAAATAAATAAATAAAAGACAAGAATCAGTATTCGGTAAGATTGCCATTTACGTTGCTTTCGAAGCAAGATGGGCACATATACTTAACGTGTTCCGTGCGAAGTAATTTTCCACATAAAGTGCAGCCTTTTTTCGAACGTCTGTTTTTACTCCTGGGGCAAAGCTTGCAAAAGCCCGGTTGTAGGTGTTGGCTTTCAGGTTCTTTTGCTGGTACAATGCGATCCATAGTATTTCTTAAATCACGAGGTAAAGTTTTTATGGCCTGCCGATTAGAAATATGTGGCTTTATTAGCTCCTGGGCAATTTCCTTTAGAAACGACCTCCTCTGGGTTAAATTGCCTGTATTTGATTTGTAAATTATTTGTGCGTTTATGCCAGTAATGTCAATAAGCGTGAAAAAGAGGCGCATTGGCCACCTGCAGGTTATCCTGGAAACTGAATATGTGCCTTTCATTTGATCAACAGTGTCTACACAACCTTTCGTCTGGTTGTAAAAGGTTATTACTTCGGGTTTGTTCTCAGATGTTTCATCATTAGCTTGGCCATCGGCATGAAGTGATGATAGCATAAGTACAACTTTTTTCTCTTTTTTTACTGGAACGTAAGAGACAAGAACCTTGTTTTCGGCAAATGCAGTCATTGTATGTGGTTGCGGACTTCCTTTTGCTGAAATAAATTGAGGTGGAATTTCCTTTTTATTTTTTCTTATTGTACCCACAATGGTCGTTTCTATATTGTTTGTATAGTTCATCTGCTAAAGGTATTGAAGTAAAATAATTATCCATGGTAATGTTTCTGCCACTATTCAAAATTGGGGGCAACCCTTTTCACAACCCGAGGTTTTCAACAAAAAAGATAAATCAAGAAAAACTTACATTGTTTCTCGCGCAATGAGCAAAATGTCCCTCTTAAAAATCAACCGTCTGCCTACACGTCCGATCGTGCACTAATCGAAAGAAATGCTTGTCAAAGTACGATGCACAACTACTAGCGAAGGGACTCACCACAATTAGTGCCAGAATTACATAGAACATAAAAATTTCGCGAAATGAAAAATTGCTTGAGCAAAATGCTCATAGCGCGTGTTCTCGAGGGTTAATATTTGTTAGCTGTTAATCAAAAATGACAATGAAAGTGTAGATATGGCAAAGCATGCGTTCCATTTTGATAAATCTATCGGAAGAATTAGCCCAGACACACACTTCAAAGAGTAGAATGTAAGTTTGGAAGTAGTGTTTCATTGGACAGATTTTTAAGGGCGAAACCACATCTTTTCACGAAGCCATGTTTTTGATGTCGGTCTGAATATGGTGTAAATTGGATTAAATCTAACCACATCAGCTATAAATACTTACTACTCACACATTTTGCTGCTTCGAAACGCTTTATTCATCTGAAAAATAATTATTTATTTACATCCCTATTATGGGCTATATTACGAACGAACTCCTATGACGAAACCCGGAAAAATGCTATAAGTATTGTAGATAATTCTGACGTTTTTGTAGTTAGTGTTGTCCACCGTCCAAAGTATTTTGGGCACACAATCTTGCGTTGCACGTACGAAATTTGCATATTCCAGTTCGTATGTCACTTTTTATCTGCACCCCAACATACGCATGTACATATGTACATACGTGTTTATGGCATTATACGTAAAACAGATGCAATATGCATTTATATTATAGTGTAACACACAATTTACATACTCGTACATACGTATGCAGCAGAGCAAATTAAATTAGCACTTTCCTATTATAAACTTTTTCACATTAAAGTTAGACAAATGGATTTCTACATACATTCTGTCAAAAAAGTACCGGGAATCGTTCAATAAAACGCAAAATAATTGCTTAATCAAAACGCAAAGCAATGCCCATATGTAAACGATTAGTCCAGTCATCAAAACACCTTTTAAACGCGTATGAAGAGATCTCCTTTAGCTCTTTCATTCTTAATGACCTCTATTGACTCAAAGCAGTGTCCGCGGAGTGGCGATTACGTTTTACGAAAAGATGGCAAAAAGTCACAGGGGTTAAATTTGGTGAATACGGTGGTTGTTCAATGATATGTGTCGAGTTTTTGCTCAAGTTTTTGCTCAATATGAGCCTTGTGAGACGGTGCGTTGTCATGGTGCAAGATCCATGAGTTTTTTCCCACAAATTGGGCCGTTTCCTACGCACGTTCTCTCTTATACGTCGTATAACTTCCAAATAATATGCTTTGTTTACCGTAAAATAAAATCAATCAAAGAAAACGAGTATCATGACTTTCAATTTTGTCCAACTTCGACGTGGTTTTTTGGGTTTCGGCTCACGTGGATAGCGCCATTCGGCCGCCTGTTGACTGGTTTGCATGTCAAACTTATACTTGTGTACCCACGTCTCATCACCTGCTATGATGCACTGGATAAACCTTGGGTCCGAATTCACTTGGTGAAGCATGTCCTCAGCCACCTTCTTCCGATGAATTTTTTGAAAGAAATTCAACTCTCTTGGAACGAGTTGAGCAGCCACGCGTCTCATGCCCAATTGATGGTATAAAATGTTGCGAATCTATTCGTGAGATACGCTAGGACCACGAGCTAACTCCTTCAAATTTAAATGATGGTTTGATGATTTTCCAGCACCATTTCCTTGACTTTGCCGACGTTTACATCCCTTGAAGACGTTGATGGACGACCAGATCGGGGCAAATCTTTCACGACTTCTCGATCCTCTGCAAAAGCCTTATACCACTCGTAGACCCGTGTTTTTGATAAATCACACTCACCGTAAGCTTTCTGCAACATTTCCAATGATTCGGCACTCGAAATCCCGTTCAAAACACAAAATTTAAGAAGCATTTTTTGTCGATATTTTTTATCCATTAAATGCCAAAAACAAGCTAATTGACAGATCACGCTCAAACTTTGCGACACAGACCACAATGGTACCAACATTCCAGGAAAAAAATCTTAGACATATGTGTAACGCGCGCTTTTTAAATTAACAATGCCCTTTTATTTTTTTGACAGAATGTATTCATAGAAAATTACTATTACTATGTATATGTTTTGCGAGTACATTGTATCTATTAACCAAATAACATTGCCTGCAACACTAATTGCGTTGCCAGTTTATAAAATTTTGACATGAGCCAGATTAAATTGATAGCTACAAGTGCACTTATATTTGTACTGAAAGTTTCAACTTGAAAAAATCAATCGTACTGTTTTTATTTAGAAACCATTAAAGAGTAAACCAGTAAAATAAATGGTTTGTTCTGTGTTCAACTGGAGGGTCGAAACGAGTATCTGTTAAATCAACTGAATAAAAAAATTTTTTAGATTTGAGTAGAAAAAGCAAGCATTTCCAATACTTGTTAAATACCATTCCACTCAAGTGGCTGCCTAAGTTGACTTCGCAGACGAAACTGAACCAAAATCCTTCGGTCAACCTAATTTTTCTGTTTGAGTTTTGGCAGGTTGAATCACCTCTGGATGGGGTTATAAAGGATGATCTGATTGTAGGTACTTTTTCAAATAAAGTTTTTTGGCAGATCACCTATGACTACTGTCAAGCTAAATACATACTTTTTTCAGTACTCATTGACATTTCGTCATGAAAAGATTTACACCTCAAAAACGTTTACAATCCGTACAATTGTATTACGAAAATCGATGCTCTGTAAAAAGTACTTATTAGGGTGGTCGTTAAAAATTAAAATCTTTGCTGCGGGCGAAAAAAATCCTTACTTCTGATAAGAAACTACGAGGAAAATTTTGCTTTTTGGATTTAAGCAAAAAGAACACGCGCCGACAGCTTCATTTAAAAAGATAGGTGATGATCATGATTCAATTATTAAAGGTTTGCTCACTAGTGACATTCAATTTTTGACACTCCCTAACAACAGGTTGTATTTAAGAAGGTGAATAAAGTGGAACAAATTAAATCCTTTTTGGTAAAAATGGTAGCAAAAAAGTATTTTCTTACTTAAATGTAAACAAACTGCGAACGGTTAAGAAAATTAATTTTAATTAATATTTAAATGTAAATAATGGTACAAATGCAAATAATGGTACAAATGGTTATTAGTGGAAATTGCCAAGTCTAATATTAAAACAAGAAATTGATTCACTTAATCCAAGATTTTATTTTGTGAATTAATTATTAAATTTAAAACCGATCGCGAAATTGCGAAGCCTCACCAATATGAAACTGTTTTGTTAAAAATAAATAAATAATTGCCACGTACAATTCTGTTAGTTGTTTGGCCGAGATCCTCCTCCTATTTGTAGCGCGAGTCTTGATGTTGTTCCACAAATTGAAAGACCTACAGTTTTAAGCCGATTCTGACAGAGGGTTTTTATGAGGACTTTTTCATACTTTGCTTTGCTAAGCCTCCTCTCGACACTTCATCCATCCATGGGAAGGTGGGCTCATTGGTGCAACTCAACAAGTTCCGTCAATCCCAACTTTTTTATAATGAATCCAATTATTCTCCCTTTCGCAATTCTTTAGGAAATGCTAGCTCTTTGCAAAACATGAATTCCTTCTAAATCAACACATCACAAGAAATAAAGCTCTGTAAATACTCCACTCATCGATCTTGGATTACGTCAAATACTCTATCATGTCCTGACTTAAGCGTTATGTATTCCTTGTCATACGACCTTAGTCATGAATATACCTGAAAACTCTTGAGCGAGTTGCTGCTCGTAAGCAGTCCATTTTGAAAATTAAATGTTTTTTCTACAAATTTTACTTTTCCTCCACTTTTACTCAAAATTTCTAGAGCTAGCAACCCAGTGTCTTGCTAAGGGAGCCGATTTATCAAGAGGGAACGAGAAATCTGCTTACTGAGCAAACCTTTTACTATTGAATCATGAATGTAGATCATGAATAAAATCAATCGAACGTTCTTTAGTCTAAATTTCTCAACTCTTTACAAGCGAATAGCGGCCTGTTCTAATCATAAACTAAATTTCTGCCACATCAGGGATGTTCTTTCAGTTGCTAAATTCAAATCACGAGTTTAAATTTCAAACGGCAAATGGACAGCCCTACATTATGAGCCTTCAATTATTGGAAAAAAAACTGAATAAAAAAATATTTTAGATTACATTTATTTTTCAATAGTCATAACCTTTTTCTAGTTTGTTTGTTCGGGTTACTCGCCCAATTTACGTTGTGCGTTGTGTGATCGAAAAAGTGTCTTCTAATAGCGGTCGCCCCTCGACAGACAACGGCAAACCTTTCATGAAAAAGCTTCTCATAAAAAACATCAGCGTTGGGAGTCGGCTAAAAACTGTAAGTCCCTCCATTTGTGGAAAAACATCAAGACGCTCACCACAAATTAGAGGAGGTGCTCGGCCAAACACCAAATAAAGAGCTGAACATCATTTGTATAAATATTTATATACATTTGCAAGTATATATTCATATACCTGTACATACGCATGTAAGTAAATGGCCATATATTTCCGTTCCAATTTTCAAAATCCAACCCAACACCTTGGTCGAAGCATTGGAATTTATATACGCATTTTTCTTCACCCCTCTATTTTTCTTTCTACTCATAGTTACTTTTTAATTTTACCTCATAAACATGTTGCATGCAGTTTTCCGCACAAACACATAGATGCAAGTGCATAAAAGACAAAGAGCAACACTTAATCACCTTTAGAGTTGTGTCTGATGACCAGAGCACAAACCTTTTGCCCCACCCACAAGTACTTAATAAAACTATGCATGGCAGTTATACAGGTATTATACACACGGGAGCATTTGTAACTTCCATTTAAGGATATACACTATATACATACAAACGTATGTGCATATGTAATTTTACATATCCATGCGTGCTTCTATATATATAAACTTACACTCGTGCATAATTCCAAAGCAGGTAACTTACTTTATGCAGGTAACAATTTAGAATAGTTGTAATGAACTTTTAACATTGAAATAAATCAAACAACTTTTTTCACAACTCTGTCGGTTAACCATTTAACTAAACCCGCTGGCTAGCATTAAAAGCTTACGAAACTATTTTATTATTTTATTTAGTTTTAATATCCTTCTGCTAAGCCAATATGCAGGTCCCGCTAAAGTTGCATGTGCCCAGGTTTTTTTCGTGTTTTGGCTTGTAACATCTACCAAAGATGAGTGTAATTTGCTGCCTTACTCAGCATTTTTATGCGAATTATTACAATTATTTTAACTGTTACTGGTTTTGACCCTCCGTTGTTCAAAATAAAAATTAATACTTTTCTGAAGTTGTGGGGATTGAGTTCTCTATGCATAGAGCATATCAAGTTTGCCCTCAGCAGCGCCGTAGGTACATACATACATACATAGGCCAAATGAACTATAAAAATATCATCCATTTGTATGTCGTCAAATTTTTACGTAAACACATCGCTAGAGGAAATGAATGGAAAAGTTGTTTTGTTATTACTACTTTTAATTTATTTTGCTTTTATTTTAGAGACATACAACAACAAATCATAAGAAACGGTTGAAATTTCAACAAATCGACGTATGTATGTAGCGTGGCTTATAACAGATTGAAAGTGGATGAGAAGTTTTTTTTTACAATCGGTTGCGCTTGTGTAACGAAGTTGACGATTTTTGTCATTTCTTTTGAGATTTCTCAGTCTACACATGAGCGAATAAATGGGAACATTGAGCAAAAAATGTATTGAAGAAACAAATAAACACCATATGTGGGAGTTATTTTCTTCACGCGTTCCATGTTTCCGCGACGGCGAAGAACGTGAAATTAAATTGTCAGATAAACCACAGCATGTAGTGAAACAAATGTACACCAATTAATATAATTTTTTGCTTGATTGTGACATGCTACATGCTCCAACCGTTGTACCAACTCGTTGTACAATGGGTTGAACGTCTGTTTAGTATACACGATCCAGCATGATATACAACGCGTTGTCCAACTTTATTATTCTCATTTTCTTGATGTTGAACATTTCGCAAAATAAAGGAATCTAGTGATTTTTATTCAATAATAATAATTGATGATTTTTATTGTATTTATTATTAATTAAATATTAGTTGCGGCCGCCGTGGCCGAATGGGTTGGTGCGTGACTACCTGCTGTGCTCTGGTGGATATACACAACACTTATCAGGTCAATCATCACTTTTGCTTCTGTGGTTTGGTGGAGACGGACTATGATTAAATCCACACTTCGGGAACTACGAGTATACAGGCTGCAACGAAGTGTATGTTTATGCATTACGGATGCCATGAGTACATCTCTGGCGATACTCTAACCGCTATGCTTAATATGCTCCCATTGGATCTTAAGATACAACAGGAACCAATAAAAGCAATGTGTAGGCTCCATAAATATGGCTTCTGGCACGAAGATCGAACTCCGATTAATTGGCCAACCAACTGATCAGCGGTTCACCCACAGGGACTAGAACCAATAATCGGAATCAGCTCTGCAAGAATCAAGAAATGGATCAGCGATTATGTATGCAATTTACATAAAGAACGATGGTCCGGTCTGGAACGCTGCAAAACTGCAAAGCAGCGTGACAAGCATGAAAAGAAAACTGTCAGACAATCTTCTGGAACTTGGAAGCAAAGACGTTTGGTGGATGGTCGGTATTATTACAGGACACAATCCATGGGGTCAACATATGACCACCATTGGAATCATTGTGGGCCTGATTTGCCAGTCTTGCTTAGAGGAGACGGACGGCACTCAGCACTTTCTCTGGGAATGTCCCGCATTTGCTGGAGCAAGGCGACGAATTTTAGGTATCGATATCATGAGATCAAGTAAAATTCGTTTTCTCAAACTGGAGGATATTTTCAGATTTATCAAAGAATCTGGAAAGTGCCCTCTATACCTCTATTCTATCCTATCTTTACTCTTTGACTATCTACCCTTTCACTTTCCAGAATGAACTTTTTAGCCTGAGTGTTTTAGGAGTTAGCAAATATATCGATGATTCTTGACTCGACTTTTCAAACTTCAAGTGGCAACGCTTCGTCTATAATTCATGGCAAACTCATTCCATCATGACAAAGTAGGTCGTGTAAATTTCAATTTGTCGTTTACTTTCCTTGTAATTTCTGCGTGTAGTTGCAATGCCTCCGATACTTTCCAATTGGAAAAACTTCGGAAAAATTTAATTTAATAAAATGAAAGCGTATAAAATTGTAATAAAGAGGTATAGTAATATGCACCATACGAAATGCTTTTCTCGAAAGCAGGCAATATTCTCACATATAATTGCACAGAAAAGAAGCCGCCTGTCAGGAAAATATTTAAAGAACTGTAAAAATATAAAAATAATACTTTTATATTTCCCTTTGTTGAATTAAAAGAGAACGACTTGAAAACAAAGCTTCCATTCAACAATAAAAATGAAAGAAAGAAATTATAATTTTTTTCATAATTTAAATCTTTCACTCCATACTTGAATACACGCAATACTTTTTACCCATATTAATTTAGTACTCGGTAATTTGTTCCGATACCAGCAACAAGGAAAAGAGCCGGTATCAAGGTCTCATCACATGATCACTAGGCGCACCCATTTCCCAAAAATTTTGCATAAATGTAGTTCTTTCATTAAAGTTATCCTCTATTCTAATTGCGTGCGCCTTTCAAGATATATTTTATCACGAAATATTGAAAAAATATGCAAAATTGATAAAAGAACCGACGATATTTCACTTAAAATTCTACAAGTTTTTGAAGTGAAAACTTCTTTAGAATCGTTGGGAGTGATTTGAGACTCGATGAAACGAAAACGCGATACTAAAAAGAGACATACCCATAGATCTTATAGTATATAGCTTGCGAGAGAATGAGATAGAACACAGTTATACAGCGTTCCCTATTCTCCGTCTCCTCTTTGTGCGGTGCTTCGTAGCCTCCCCACTCTTGGCTACGAAGCGTTATATTATAATTATCCCGCTCCTAATGCTGCTTTCGTCTCATTCTCTTTCAGTTTGTTTTACGGAAGGTTTCACTTCTATCGCGTCTAACCGTTAGACTGGTATTTTGTTTTTTTCATTGTGTAATCCGGAAATACATTTGAAAAGACTAGCGAAATTATAATATGTTTCTGTATAAATATATTCGAGAACGCTTTTTCCTTTGAAAAATATAAAACTACATATTCAATAATCGAAATTTGAAGATTTTGTGTCGTTACATAAATTACTTAAACAACAGCTTAAAGCCAAATTTTTCTCAGCTACTTTTGTCTGATTCAAAGGACTTACCCTTACTCTTTATCGATTCCCCTTCACTACACATACACTACGAATACTTAGGTGCTCGCTGACTACGAAAAAGATAAAACGATCAATCCTTCAGGTGAAATGAAGCAAAAAGAAGATTTTCGAGTGCAAACTGATTATAGGGCCAGAAAGACTCTCCCTTGTGTAATATAAAGGCAGGTTAGAATAGTAATTCCAAGTCTGTTTAAGTAAAATAAAAACGCCACTGATTAAAGCTATTTGTTTTACTACAAAATATTTATTGCGATTGCTTACATACACACGCATTTAAGTGCACACCCCAGTATGTATGTTTACATGTCATGAAGGGCTGAGGCGCTGAGTTTTGTTAACGGCTGGAAACTTTTTCGCCAAAAAAAGTATGGAAATATTCCAACAATGAACAAATTTCAACCAATGGGAGGAGAGGCAATTTAGCAGGCGGCAGGTGGAGTCTGGTAAAACCTTTGAAAAAAAGAGGATGGAGTAAAAGTCATAAAGCAAAGCCTAGAAATGTGCATAAGTATACATACTACATACATACATATGTTTTAGATTGCTCACAAATCTGTAAAAAAATGAAAAAAGAAGGAATGGAGCGCAAATGTCGGCACCTTTAATTTTAAGACTCTAGAGAAAACGTCAGTTGAATTCCTTATCCAGTAAAAATTCAAAACTCATATTAAAAAAAAAGTACAACAATTTAAGAAACAAAGTTGCATATATCTACAACTATCAAATGTTTAATGGCTTGAGAATGAAATTGCCAAATGCGTGAGGAAATTCAAACAAATCAGCTTAGTTTCAGAAGAACGCATTCAAGTGTTTTACTTTTTAGCTTATAAAAAATAATAAGGGATTAGGTGCACAAAAAAGGTATTTCTTCTCTAACAAAGGAAGGCATTAAGAACTGCCCTCAGGGAATTGTTACCGGAAATTGGCTGCCATTTTGTGTAGCACATTCGCGCCTTTTCTCGTTTGCCATACCAATTTTCCCATTCCTTCTATTATTTCCCGCAAGCAAACACGCAAATTCGAGCTAATAACAACACCATTGCAGAATTTTCGGCGAAATAAGTGAATGTTAGGCAAATATTTTCTTTCCGGTAGATTGCGAATTTGATATTGGGAATTTATTAAAAAAACAAATAGTTTCTGCATGTGAAATAATAAATAGCCATTACTTCCTAAATTGCTTTCACTTCCATCATAAAGGATATGTGCCATAGTGTATTTGTTTTTCAATATCACTTCAATTTAGAATAAAATTGTTTAATTTAAAATAAAACGAAAATAGAAATATAAATAGAAATAAGTGAATAGTAATTTATATTGCGCCATTTAAATGTGGGTCAAATATAATTGGCTACTATGCAATGAAATGGAATAAGTAACATTAAAACATTCGGCATTTATATTTCAATTAAAAGCGCTGGAGTTGCAAAATTGAAAATTTATGCACTCATGCGTGTGCATATTTCAACAAACCTACAAACCAGCAAACAGTTAGACTGCAAATTTCCTGTCGGAGCCAAGTTTACGATCGGCCTACCACCAACAGCAAATTGGCAAGTCAAATATCTGCTCATCAAGTTTGTAGCTGCGTGCATACATACGAATGTATTGTAGGTATATCTATATTGCTGACGAAAAGCAAACCAAAAATCAAGCACACAGAAACCTAAAACAAGCAAATAATCGATGATATGGATGCCAATAAATCCAATTTGTTGACTCGCCAACCGGCTTACTTTGCACATTCGATAGCCACCGATTGTTTTTAGCAAAGCTGCGAATCGCATCGCATAAAAGTATGCAAGTACTTTGTTATAAATATATATTAAATATACATATATATATGTATATAAATAAATATATATAGAATTTGCAGTTTAAATTAAAGCCCATTCAAATCAAACAACACCGTTTTAAAAATAAAGGAATATTTATTCCAACGCAATTAATCAATTTGTATTTTTAATTAGATAGTATTTAAAATTACCAAAATTTGTTTTCACTATAGACAGAATATTAAGAAGTTCAAGTATGGTGGATAATAGTGGATGCCGACTAAATTTGTTTCCAGCTTGCTCTCCTACGAGTATACTTACGTTGATAAGGCAAAATACCTCGTAAGGTCAAGGTCATTACCACTCGCTACAGCAACCTGGAAGTTGGTTCACATACTTTTTAAAAAGTAGAAACCTTCTTTCAAAAAATATAAACCTTAGCAGCAGATCGAATCCCGCAATATACGTAAGCAATAGAACACAAGCTGCCAAAAATAAGCGGCTCTCATGGTCGTGTCAGCGGCAATTCTATAAGACCCTAAGAATGGGTTATGGCCACCAACATTAAGAGCCACTTTCTACTCTTTGGGCGAAAGATACTGAGGAGAATATTTGGTCAAGTAAAGGAAGCTTATGGGACTTATAGAATAACGGTTCAAAACATTGTGCGCTTTGCGAAGGCGCTGTAGTTACAATAGTTTGGGCTTCTACTCAGAATGTACAGGATAAGGAAAAATACCTTCAACTCTTATATGATGGGCAGTAGAAAACAAGGAAGGCCACCAAAAAGATGGCTTAATGATATCGAAGGAGACCTACGGTGCCGATAGGAAGTTAGAACTACATTTCCATTTGAAATCGCTAAATCGAAAGCAATCGGGAATCATCAGTTTGTACCAAATATTAGCAGATCTTCTTAAAAATGTCACATGTAACGCATTAAGCAAACTTACAACGATTATGAAATTATAATAATTCTTAAAACGACGAAGAATGCCAATGAGACAGTTTCATATCGTCCGATCTCACTACTCCCACTTTTTAAGAAACTATTTGCCTTAGGTCTGAAGAAAATAGTACATACCAGCACATCAGTTTGTGTTCAGAGAAATACATTATATGTGTGGCCAAGTTTATAGAGTTTTCCGCACGATAGCAGAAGCTCTGGAGAAAAAACATCTGCGCCGCGATTTTTCTTGATATAACACAGGCCTTCGATAAAGTCTGGCATGAGGGACTGATCTATAAACCGAAGACATTACTTTCGATGCAATTTACTAAATTACTGGGCTCTTATATCAATGATCGGTATTTTTGCATAAAATATACACAGGCACATACCAGCATTGGGAAAATCAATGCCGTGGTTCCTCCAGGCAGCATGCTTGACCCTATTCTATGCTTGCTTTACACTTCTAATTTGTCAGATCCAGCTCTTCCAAAGGGTTAGGGGTTAGAATATGTGCGAGGTGAGATATGCCTATCGTAAAAGGCTACTAAGCTGCAGGGTTACCAATTCCTGAACAGTATGGAAGCTCAACTGATTGTGGTTTCGTGTGCAAGATCTGACCGAAGACTTAATCTCATTAACATGGGGAATAGAAGCCCTCAGAGTTCACTCTGAGCTGTTCTTGCGACGGTCCTTCGGGAGTTCCGTGGTAGCTGTGGTTAATATTGAAAATGCGGATGAACCCTCTTTGGTTGATATGGAGTTGCAATACGAGCGAGAGTCATATAATACAACGGAACAGGTTTAGATGAGACTTGAGCCCAAAATCCTACAAAATAGCAGCATGTATCATGTGTGCCCGCTGTGGATGAAAACGAGAACGTAAAGTTACAGGCTTCGATTAACGAAACAATAACTTTGACTAGAACATGGATATAAAACTTGCTGTAAACATTCCCGTAAACAATGAGCAACACAGCAATGCTGAAACCTCATCTCTTGGCGATGAAGCAAAATATACATAAAGAATGAGGAGGACTAAATCACTGGACGCAGTGGTAAACAGTGTCTAAAAATTCATGAATTAGTAAAAACAAAAAAATATTTTTTGCTAGTTTTGGTAACCTAAGTCCAACGGGTTATATAACTCAGACAGGTGTGGCTCATTAAGGACAAATTTGTTCAACAATACTTGAGGACTTTGCTTTATTCGGTTGGTCTGAGCTTACGATTGGCTTTACCTTGCTTGAGTAAACTGGGCAAGAGTTCTCCTAGACACATGATGTTATCTTCCATTATTATCTGTGCTGTATTTCTTTACTGAGCGAGAAACCTTATTACTGCGCGACACCGAATTATCTTCATAGCGGATGTTTTCCTATAAACTTCATTTTTCGGCGATATCTCAAAGATTAATGAATGAATTTTTTCAACAAGAACTTTGCTTTTCAAAACAATATACAGCAAAGAATTTACATGAAAACTATTAAAGTACGTATTATATTAGAAAGAGTAAGCGTTGGCAATCGTAAATCAAATATTATATCGGACAGATGTCATATAGATGCCCAACACGACACGGCATCTCGGTTACAGGAGTCGAAATTTTTAATTTGTGAATTTTAAATAACTTTTTAGTAAAATGCCGGAAGTATTTCGTTAAACATGGAAGGGGTTTTGTGGTTTAAGGCTGTAATCGATTACATTGGCTTCTTATAGACTCTATATATAAAGGGTGATTTTTTAAGAGCTATAGGAAAGTTTATCAAAAAAACACACGTAAAATTCAGAAAACTGCATGAAATTTTTATTTAAATCGATAGTACAGTCCATTGCAAAAGACTCCTTCTATGCAGAACTGGAATATGTGATGTCAAAATCATGTAAATATGACATAAAAATGCTCCTCGGAGATTTAAATGCAAAGGTGGGAAACACCAATATTAGCAAAGACGTTGGGGGAAAGCACTCTCTACACGACGAATCGAACGATAATGGTGCACGACTAATAAATTTTTGTCTAAGCAGCGGGCTGTGGATAAGCAGCGTTTCTTTTCCACACAAGAAAGTTCATAAGCAAACCTGGGAAATGCCCGGAAGGAGAGGATCGAACCAGATAGATCATGTATTGATGGATAAAAGACACGCAACCTCGGTCATTGACGTCAGATCGTTTAGAGGCGCAAACTGTGACTCTGACCACTACATGGTGATTGCCAGGATAAGGCAAAAAATTTCAAATATAGGCAACGATCGCAGGTTCAAGAAAGTAAAATGGAGTACTGAGCGAATTTCAGCGGATGAGAAAGAGCGTCGTGCATACCAAGAAATCACAAAGAGTAATCTAATCGTAACAAAGGAAAACTCAGCAGAAACAATCTGGGCTAAAGTAAAAAATGCGGTTATTGGAGCAGCTAAAGAGAAAATAGGCACAAAAAGATGCACCACAAATGAGTGGTTCGATGCAGAGTGTAAAGCAGCTATTGAAACAAAAAACGAAGCGCGAAGAAAATATTTAAACAAACGAACAAGACAAAACCTACTCGAATATAACGAAAAAAGGCAAGCCGCAAAGAAAATTATAAAACAAAGGAAAAAACAGGACATCAACAGCAAAGTTCAGCGTATCGAGAATGATTTCAGTCAAGGAAATGTAAGAAATATGTACAGCGCAATTAGAAGCCAAACAAAGACATATCAGCCACGAACAAATTTGTGCAAAAACAAGGAAGGTGAAATAATAACAGAAAGAGAAAAAATTTTGAATAGATGGCAAGAATACTTTAGTGATCTTCTGAATATAGAACATGCAACAGACTACGGTCCACACTGTATAGGTGAGACATACTTTACAGCAGAAAACTTCATAGAAGCACCGGGTCGTAACGAAGTGGTAGAAAGTCTGAAAAAGCTAAAAAATAATAAAAGCAGCGGAAGTGACCAAATAAATGCAGAACTTCTAAAATACGGCGGTGAAGTACTCAATAACATGATAACAGAACTGATACGCAAAATTTGGGAAACCGAACATCTACCGGAAGAATGGAACAATAGCCTTATAGTACCATTACATAAAAAAGGCGACAAAACAAATTGTAATAATTATCGAGGCATATCTCTCCTCAACACTGGTTATAAAGTCTTTACAAATATACTCAATAAAAGGTTGAGCGTATATGCTGAGGAAATTTTGGATGACTACCAGTGCGGTTTTCGCCAGGGTAGATCCACAACAGACCAATGTTTCACACTAATGCAAATTCTTGAGAAACACAGAGAGTTCGAACTAAATCTGCACTGTCTGTTCATTGATTTTAAGCAAGCTTTCGACAGCATCAATAGAAACTGTCTGAACGACATAATGCTTAAACAAGGTATACCGGTAAAAATTATAAAACTAATTCAGATGACACTATCAAACACTAATGCCAAGGTTATGATAAATGGAGATGTTACCAACGAATTCAGCATTTCATCAGGTGTAAAACAAGGCGATTCACTATCAGCGACAATTTTTAATTTATTACTACATGAGGTAGTATGCAAACTGAAATGTGGCAATTCGATTTTTAATTGCAGCTCGCAAGTGTTAGCTTATGCCGATGACATTGTCGTGATTGCACAGAATGAGCATGAGCTTAAGAAAATTTATATGCGATTGAAAAACACAGCTTTAGAAGTGGGTCTACGGGTAAACATAGATAAAACAAAATATATGCACTTCGCAAAGAAACCGAGTGAAGATGCACACATTGAAATAGATGGTGAATGCATACAGAAGGTCGACAAATTTAAATACTTAGGTTTTTTCATCAGCAGTAATTCTGACACTTCCGTGGCAATAAATGGCCGAGTAAGTGCGGCAAATAAAGCATTCTTTGCTAACATAAAATTATTCAAGTCCCGATTGCTATCAAGAGATCAAAAGATGGCAATGTATAAAGCGCTTATAAGACCCATACTAACATACAGCAGTGAGGTATGGGTACTTAAAACAAAAGACATGGACCAAATACTAAGGTTTGAAAGAAAGATACTGCGAACAATATATGGTCCTTCCCGGCGAGATGACGGAACGTATCGGATAAGATACAATCATGAGCTCGACACATTGATACGTAATGGAAACGCAATACGCTTTATAAAAAGTCAACGAATCAGATGGCTGGGGCACATGTACCGAATGCCCAAATGGAGAGCTGCCAATATAGCGTTCCATAGACAACCAATTGGACGGAGATGTCGAGGGAGACCAAACAAACGCTGGGTAGATGAGGTCACAGCCGACCTGCAGAAAATGGGTATCACAACCTGGACAGGAGTAGTCGAGAATCGATCGGAGTGGAGAACCGTAGTTGTGGAAGCAATGGTCTGCACAAGACTGTAATGCTAATGATGATGATGATGAGTACAGTCCATATAATTTAATTGTTGAAGATTATTTCATGCAAATGTTGACCCCGACTGCGCTTCAAATGGTTCATCCGCTTAGTCCAATTTTGGCATACCCAATGTTTCGGCCGGTATCTCACATATAAATGCTTTAATGTTGTCTTCCAATGCGTTAATTGGAGCAGGCTTTCGGAATAGACATGAGCTTTAACATAGCCCTACAAAAATTAATTTAAAGACGTTATATCGCACGATCTAGGTGGCCAATTGACAAGTCCCGAACGGGAAATAAAATGTTCACCGAACTTGCCTCTCATCAAGTCCATTGTTACGCGTGCTGTGTTACATTGGCAGCTCTTGCAATTCTTCTGGCTGATCTTCACTCCAAAATCGACAATTCTGCCTATTTAAGTACCCATTGATCCAAAAATGAGCTTCGTCGCTGAACACAATTTTTCGATACAAAAGTGGATCTTCGGCCAACTTTCCAAGAGCCCATTCACCAAAAATTCTGCATTGCGCTAGGTCGTTCGACTTCAATTCTTGCACCAGCTGTATTTTGAAAGGCTTCACACCTAAATCCTTTCGCAAAATTTTCCACGTTGTTGAGTAACAGAGGCCCAATTGCTGCGAACGGCGACTAATCGATAATTGATGGTCGTCATTAACACTGGCCCATACAGCTGCGATATTTTCTTCACGCACTCTTTTCGCACTCTACGTAAGCGTGTTGGTGGTTTGATGTCCAATAATGTAAATTTGGTTCTAAATTTAGTCACAATAGCTCGAATAGCCGATTGGTTGGTTAGAGTGGTGATTCATCCTGAATCCAACTAGCGCTCCCGCACCATTTTGTTGCCACATCCTCGTTAAAAAAAAACAAAAACAAAAAAAAGATGGAAGAAGCGCGCGATAAACTTTCTTAACAGAACATGCATTTTTATAATAAAACTCAATGATTTGAAAGCGTTGTTCGTTTGTAGGATGATTCATGGTTAAATTATAGACCAAACTGAAGATGTTTGACAGTTAAACAAAACACGAAACGTGCGTCAGCTGCTTAAAAGGATAATAGCTAAAAAATCACCCTTTACATATATATAATTGGGCCGAGCTTCTCTTCCTATTTGCGATGTGCATCTTGATGTAGTTGCACAACTGTTACAGTTTCAAGCCGACTCCGAACGGAAGGTATTTTTTATGAGGAGCTTTTTTATGGCAGAAACACACTCGGAGGTTTGCCATTGCCTAACGAGGGGCGACTGCTATTAGAAAAAAACTTTTCTTCACTATGGTTTTTCACCGAGATTCGAACCTACGTTCCCACTGAATTCCGAATGGTAGTCACTTAGCAACCCATTCGGCTATGGTGCCGCCAGACATAGCTCTACTAAATTAATCCATTGGTATTAAATCCCTTGATCACGGCGGCGAATTAGCAGCTAAATTTTCGTCCTGTTAAAACCACATGTCCGTAATATTAATTTAATCAAAAATTGGCCAGTTGTTAGCATCTCTCTACATCATTTTCAGCACACTTTCCGAAATTTGATTTTCTTCAACACTGTGGCTAATGGCTGCAATGCTTTAACTTGAGTCAGTCGACCCAAATTTACGTATATTAGACCCAAATTTTAATAGCGGTAGCAGAAGGACGATTATGTAAAGAGAAAATTTCACGAATGTTACAAAATGTAACAAAGTTTTTATAAAGTCCCTTTATAGTAATACTCGCAGACTAAAATCTCTATTCAATAACCTCTAGGCGGCGTCAGCTGTAAGTTACGTAAAATAGCTAAATAGCTACATGAAAAGTAATTCCATGCCTCCTTCTTCGTATAACGGTCCTGTACCAAGCCATGGTGAAAATTGGCTGCCTTCCATCATATACCACCATTCAATTTTTCTTTTAATATTTGCGCCTTTAAATGTGTCCAGCCATAAAATAACACAAATATCCTGTTTCAAAAACGGAAAACATTCCGATAAAATGACAGCGGCGGAATTGCTGCCTGCAATAATTTTAAAATTTAACGCCACCAAATAATGGTAATTTGTACGAAAAACAAGTGGAATCAGTACTATATTAAACGTAAAAATGTTGACTGTTTCAAATGGGTAAATAAATAGATTTTCGTTTGTTAATGAATTTACATAAATTCAAAATAGACTGCGCTACATTTCGCTATGTTTTTGCACTTTATTTGGACCACCAATAACAGGGCATACGTGCATGGTAAATTGCCACAAATTGCCGATAAGCACGTTAAGCCATTCAATCACCCGTTTCCCATGAAATCGATGTAAAAGCGGGCGTGCACCCTCCATGCCAAAAAAAAATAACACCAACTTTTTCAAATAGAAAGAAGCATTTGTATATTTTGCTACAAATTTTTTCATTGATAAATATTAATGCATTCTGCTACAGTATCCAATTTTTAATACTCTTCCAAGTCGTCAAAGGAATTATTTGTCACCAGTCGCTTCAAAACATCCAAATAAAAATCTCCAGCGACAGCTTGGCCTGGCAGAACAAATTATTCATATACAATTCCGTAGGCATCATGAAAACATAGAAGCAATTTTCACTTTTGACTTCTCCAAACGATTTTTTTTTTTTTTTTGTATGATTTTCCGCGATTAACCTCTGTTCATTATTTTGACGCCTATTCTGCAAGAACAATCATTTGACCGATCATATGATAGTCACTGTTGCTGGAAATATTTGGCAATGCTAGAGATGTTTGTATGCGTGTGCTTTTGTCAACAAATTATACATATAGCTCACTGCTTACTACAGTTACCGCTGAATTAAATATTGAAATCAAATTTGATATAATTTTGAGTCACAGTTCTCTAATCAAACTTGATGTAGGTAAGTACCCATCCGAACAAAATGAAAATCGAACAATTATATTTTTCTGTTTTATCTTTTTAAAATTTCATAAATAATTATCACATACTATATTCATATATATTCATATATATTCGTCTTGGGCGCTGTCTATTGGGTTGGGGAATAAGTTCATAGCGTTTCTATACTTTCATTTATTTTACATGGATTTGTTTGCTGTTTGGCAAATGATTAGTATTCATTCGATATAACTCTTTTTACTCTATAAAACTATACCAATTGGATTTTTCAGTTCTTTTAATTTGTATTAGTCTTGAGGCTTAGAAATCGAATACCCACGAGGCAAAAATCAACATTTTGGACACCTGCTCTTTGCATTTCAGCGGGATATTTGCGTTTTGTATAGAGAAGGTGTTATAGGCGAGTCTACAGCACGAAAATATTTTGCAAAGTTCAAAAATGGCGACTTTGACATCGATGACAGGACCCGTAGCGGAAGGCCTTCTGAATTCGATGAGGAACGTCTCAAATCACTTTGAAGGAGAACGGTCGCCAAACCAGTCGTGAATTGACGAAAGAAATGAACTGCGATCGTAAAACGATTTTCCATCATCTTCATGCAATGGGAGTTACCAAAAAACGCTGAGTCTGAGTGCTGTAGGAACTCAACGGCCGCCATCGAGCAACACGCGGTTATAAACAGCACCTTTTAAACCGAATCGTCACGAGAGATGAGAAATGGTGCCTATACATCAATATGGAGCAAAGAAAGGAGTGGGTCAAGCCGGACATTCATCCAAAGAAGATGTGTTTGGAGGGACTGGGAGGGCTTGGTGCACTGGGAAATGCTAGAAAAGAATGTTACGGTCAACAAGGAGCTCTGCATTGTCCAGCTACACCGCGTGAATGAGGCTATTCGACAGAAAAGACCTGATCGACATGGTCAAACTGTACTCCTGCACGACAGCGCCAGGCCACATGTTGCAGAACTCGTCAAAGCCACACTCCAAGAGCTCGGATGGGAAGTTCTTCAGAATCCGCCGTATTTTCTGGACCTTGCACCGACCGTTTACTATCTTTTCCTCTCCTCGTTAAACCATATGAAAGGCGTTACCTTCGATAACAAAGAAGTCCATAAAAACGGGCTCTACAATTTCTTTGACACCAGACCATGCGATTTTTGGCGAAACGGCATTAACAATTTGGTCAAGAGGTGGGAAGAGGTTGTAAACTGCATCGGCGAAGATATAATTGATTAACTTATTGATATAATTATTGTTTCGGTAAAATCAATACGAACTTATTCCCCAACCCCAAATTTTGCACGTCATTCGACAAACTGGATACTCCACTTTACGAATGGCCAAATTGCATTCACGCATTAATTTCTGCTATATCATTATTTTCGGCTTAATAATTTTTTTTAGAACTGATTAACACCCTTAACAATGTACTCGCTTGCATTTCTAATGCTGAAGGCCCGCGTGCGTTTTTAAAATCGAGTTCAAGTTTGCACGTGTGCACAGACTTTTCAAAGGCATTGACAAAGTGAATCTCACGGCTTGAATTTCTTAATTGAAGGTTGTAAGATTGCACCTCACTCTTTTAAAATAGATTAAATCCCATATCTCCTCTCAGACATGCGTTTTTAGTGTTGATGGTGCATCATCTATTAATTTCATTGCGAATTCTCGTGTCCCACAGAGACACCTGCTTTTGATAAGTTATAAGTTCTTTTAATAACGCACATTTTCTTTTGTGTGGAGATCATTTAAAGATGTACTCGATGATTGCAAGTACAGCAAATTCTAAATAGTAAATCTTCAATCTGATTGAGATGATATCGTTGCTTCGAGTAAAATAAATAAGTTGCATTTAAAAATAAGCAAGTTTTTTTGTGTATCTTATTCTAAACATCATTGCCTTCTATCTATTCATTTCATGATGTCCTTACAATCCAATACTTACAAAACAGTTTAAAAATTCTTGTCTATTATATCGAATTGAATTATTTGGCACCATGAGTTCTTAACACGTTTTATATTTAGGAAAAGTTTGTTGTTTTTCCGTATAGAGGGTGCAGGTATGGATGTATTTAGTGTTCATTCGCCAGTGAAGTGTAATAGTACGTGATTATGTTTCTCTACTCACTTAAGTTTGGATGTGCGTTGTGTTGTATGTACGTGCGTAAATATGCAAACACTTTTCGATTTATTTGCACGCAAATGGGCGTAAGTATTTTGAATGTACGAGTATTGGTAATTGTTGCATGCCACATGCGACACAAAACTTCAATTGAGCCTCGGCCAAATGCTGTTTGTATTTATGTATTTTGAATTTATTTACTTGCATATTTACCCATCGCCATACACAAAAAACCATATGCATGTATATGTACAACATAAGTACAATGAAAGCCCCATGTAAAATAGGGCTAGTGTTCTGTAAAATGTCAATACACAGTTTGTCAAAGAAGTGTTTTGACAACTACTAATCTAACGAATTCAGACATAATGCATAAGAAAATATGTATAATATTTTTTGGGTATCTTTCAATCTTCGGTTTTATTTGGCTAATATAATATAAATAGTTCATAAATTTCAAATAATAAAAAGCAAAAACAATATACACTTCAAGCACGGCTGTCAAGGAAGAGAGTGTTTTCTGCAATTTTTTCTTTAAACATGCCCACAAAATTTCTATTGGATCAATTTCCGGGCTTTGGGCTGATGTATTCAGTACCTTGAGTTAGGTAGTGCTGGCTGATCTGTAAAAAAATCTCCCTTAGACCTCTAGAGCCCATTGTGTTACCAGTGCTACGTATTTGTAGTCGAATTACTATTTTATGTAATTCCTATGCACGTCTTCGCAAGTTTTAACAAGCCGTTCAGGCTTTTGTCGGCAATATCCTTTAAGGATTTGCCTCCCCATTCCCCTCAATTGTGGAAAAACGTCGAGACGTACAACAAAGCGCAGCACAGCGGCTAAATAGGTGTTCCAAAGTATACCTAGCAATCGCATCATGTGTTCACGTATCATTCTGGACTAATCCCATTTTGGCTGCGTAATGTGGGGTGTGATAGTGTCCCGTAAGTACTCCAACCAATATTTTGCAGTCTTTCCTCGATAAAATAAAATTTGTAGTTGGTATTCCAAGTCCTTAGCATAATTTTGGCAGTTCTGTACGAAGTTGAGTGTTCCCACATCGACTGTGTTTTCAGAGCTAGTTCTTCATTTAGTTCGTTTTCAGAAAGGAGAGTGATGGGTACATTTCTGATCTGCTCAATACCGGCAAGCAAATATCTGCCTTAGCGAGCTCATCGGCGCTCTCATTTCCTTCTATTCTTTGGTGTCCTATCCAGTAAATAGTGACCCATAAAGTTCCATTTCCGCAGAGTTCATCCATTTTGAATCTGCATTGTTGGATACATTTGGAGTTAGTGCAAAGAGTCATAATTGCTTAAATAGCTTAATAGCTATTTGGCTATCAATGAAAATGTTTATCCGAGTATTAAGAGGGGTTAATTCCAGAGCCAATTCAGATGCTTTTGTTGCGGCATAGACTTCAGCTTGAAATATACTGCAGTAATTAGGGAGTCTGAAAGACTTTTGGAGATCAAAATGCGGACAAAAAAACAGCCGCTCCTACTATTCCGACATTCCAATATCTTACTACAATAAAAAGAAGCCACATTCTGACTAAATGAGCTTTATGTATATGAGCTTTTTTGTGCTAGTAGAATTTAAACTGAAGTTTGTTGTCAAAAATGTAATCAAATTTTGTTGCATTATTTGTCAATTCATTACAAGTAAAAAATATTCAAATATTGTCGTTCATCCATCTTATCTTCTATAAACCTCAAAACTCCTTGTCGATATAATATTTCGTCTTTTCAGTGCCTTTAATGGCTGCATCCACACTCTATTGGGTCCATCGCTATAGTACGGCACGATTTTAGTCTTATCGCAGAATATTACATCATCCCAGTAGCCATCTGGCCTAGCTAGGTACGCTCTAGCAAAAGATAACCACTTTTCAATATGCTGTGCAGGGAGCAATCGCTTCTTTCGAGCAACTCGTGAAGTATAATTGTGCTTTTGCATAATTGGCGGATGGTTTCCTGAGAAACTTCGACCCCACTCTCATCTCTAAACACACTATAAAGATTTCTTGTCGAAATTGAAATGTTGCGATTTCCGTGGTTTTCCTCTTGCTGATTTTTGATCGGGCTAAATAAAGCATTTCTGATAACTGTCGCATATCTTTTCCTGTTCTAAAGGGTTTTCCATTAACAGGTGTTATTTTGAATAGCGCGCTATTACGGTAGATGCCACTTTTGAAACTGCCATTTTTTGATATTTGACAAGTAGAAACTACGTCATTACTATCATACTTGTCAGACCGCAATACAGAAATCGGTGAAAAAATTCGAGCTGTTGGGACAAGTTAGTGATGTGAAGAATAAAACCCGTGCACGTCGCTCAAGAACAGCCGAAAATATTGCTGTTGTAGCCGAAAGTGTTGAAGAAAACCCTATTCCTCGTCGTTCTTTGGAATTAGGCATTCCACAAACGTCGTTACACCGTATTTTGCATAAAGATTTGGGTCTTAAGGCTCATAAAGTCCAGTTAACACTAGAACTCAAGCCGGCCTATCATTGCATGCAATGCATAAAAATGATCCGAAACTCCATCGAAAAATCTTCTTTAGTGATGAAGCCCATTTCCACCTCGGTGGCTTCGTCAACAAACAAAATTGTCGGATCTGGGGCTCAGAAAATCCAAGAGTTATTGTTGAAAAGCCTCTTTATCCTCAGCGTGTGACTGTTTGGTGCGGTTTATGGTCCGGCGGAGTCATTGGACCTTACTGTTTTCGAAAATGAAGCTAGAGCAACAGTTACGGTGATTGGATTGCGCTATCGAGAGATGATTAACGATTTTTTATGGCCGAAATTGGATGGTTATGATCTGGACAACGTTTATTTTCAACAAGACGGCGCTACGTGCCACACAAGCAACGAATCTTTGATCTTTTACGAGAATAACACCTCTTATTGGAAAACCCTTTATAATTAAAATAAACCGACTGAGTCACTTCAAACTTCGTCCTACACTCGGTAATTGATTGATGACTAAGGCGTGTGTAACAGCTCAATGAGACAACGGTATATCAAATCATCTTAGCAAACGATGCCGAAAATAAATAAGTAAAAACACTTTCTTGACAGCTGGCTGAGAGTATTGGTTTTGTTTTTGCTTCCCTTGATAGATTCAAAGAGTACCTAACTAAGTAGGTTAATGAAATAATTCTGAAAGGCTCGCCAAATTCAATGAGAAGGGCTTGTTTTAGTTAAAGAAGTGCAGATAATTTTAATGTTTTGGTGTATCAAAACATTTTCTTGACAAACTGTACCTCACTTTTAAATGCGATTTGTGCATTTTTGAGTACATGCCACCAAAATGACTTTGAAGCTTAGCATTGTTTTTGTGCCACTGCATTTGCTGTTGAATTTGTTTACATAGCACCAAAGTACACTATTTGGGCATGAGTGCATTCAAAAGCTATGGGGTATTTTGATGTCGTGCTTGGCTTTCACAATGACAGCAATAATAACAAGATATAAAATATAAACGCCATTTAAATGGTCCGATAGTAAAATGGGGTTTAATTTAACATTCCCTTTAGTAGATATGCGAGTATAACAGCAGATTCTATTCATGCAACGTCTGTGCAATAAATATTAGCCGTGTTTTTCTTACACGCATTTGTATGTATCTGCGCCTACAATACGCCCGTCGACAAGTGTCTATGATCCATAACAACATTTGGCATTACTATTCCACAAAAATCAAGCTAGGATTTATTGAAGTAAATTATGAACTGAAAAATGCAGCGGTAAGGGAAGTTTTGAATTAATTGAAAATGTGAATACATGTATTTGAATTGTTTGCAGAATTTTGAAAGTATGTTACAACTATGTGTGTCCATAACTATGTCATTAAGCGCATATATTTACATTCATATGTAGCTTCATAAAAATGTTAAGCGTAAAAACAAATACAGCTATTTTTTTCTCTGCAAGGTGTACAGTAGCCATAATCAGCTATTTATATATATTATATAATATATATGCGTACACTCGTTTTGGGTGTTTGGCTGAGCTCCTCCTCCTATTTGTGGTGTGCGTCTTGATGTTGTTCCACAAAATGGAGGGGCCTACAGTTTCAAGCCGACTCCGAACGGCAGATATTTTTATGAGGAGCTTTTTCATTGCAGAAATACCCTCGGAGGTTCGCCATTGCCTGCCGAGGGGCGACCGGTATTAGAAAAATGTTTTTCTTAATTTTGGTGTTTCACCGAAATTCGAACCTACGTTCTCTCTATGAATTCCGAATGGTAATCAGTGATTACTAATCACACACCAACCCATTCGGCTACGGCGGCAGCCGTGGTTCAACGAACTTAAGCGTGAGCGAACATCCGTTTTTGATGAAAAGCGAGCAGGATGCTCGACAGACGTGGTTACCGAGAAAATCATTCAGCAACTCCACGACATGATTCTCGGTGATCGACGAACGAAAATGCGCAAAGTAACAGAGGCCATAAGTGTGTCGACCGGAACGGCAATTAATATTTTACAAAATAAGTTGGCGATGAAAAAATTGGGCGATGGGTGCCGCAATTGCTCACAAGCAACAACAAGTGGATGCGGCTGTTAACTTTGAAGTAGTGTTTGGAGCAATTTAAGCGAGATACGAAGGAATTTTAGCATCGAGTTGTCACCGTTGATGAAACCTGGATTACTCATTACACGCCAAAACACACAATCAAAACAATTTCTCCCGATGAATCTGCTCCAAAGAAGGCGAAGACAGTCCCATCAGCCAGAAAGGTCATGGCAACGATTTTTTGGGATGCGAACGGCATCATCCTAGTGAATTTTTTAGAAAAAGGATGAACGATCACTGGACAATACTACAGTGAGTTATTGTACCGCTTTCACAAAAAATTTAAGGAGACACGGCTAAGGTGGACTTAAAAAAGAAAGTTTACATACATATATTAGACAAAGGTTCATAAGTAACAAAATTTAAAATGTATCGTTATATAAAATTTATTCATATTGCATAATTTGTTGCCTATTATGCCCATTCAAATTATGTTCTACAATCAAATTCTATTCATATTTGTAGATTCCTGTCCTCAAATTGAATTTTTCGGGCCAAAAGTCTACGCAATTGGTATAAAACTTGTCGCGAAGTTCCTGAAGAAAAATGTTTTTCAATTCTATTATTTCCTTTACGCGTCTACATACATATATATGTGCATGAAGTGCTTCTGTTCGAACTCAACTAACCGAGCAAAGTGTTGACCGATCATTCTCCAATTGTACAAATATTATGTTATACATCAGCAATTACTTTACACATCGTAGCTGCTGCTGGTGCAGAATGCCATTTTCACCTGGCTACCTGAAAAATTCTCATATAAGCTACTCATAAATGTGTACGTACATATGTACGTCTATATAAGTTTATACTGTGCATATGCAGCTGGTGTACACGAAAATTTCGTGTGCTCATAAAGCAATTCTTCCGCCCCTCTGGTGGCCATATATACATACATATAAGAGAAGGTCACAGGGCGAGAAATTATTCGTTAGCCTGCAAGCATTGAAGTGAAAACATGCACGAATTTACACGTGCTTGCACTTGCCACCTTAACCCTTTCAATACTGGAAAATGGCTGCCCGCTTGGCACTCGACATTCTCAACAAAAAATATAAAATAAAAATATAAAATGGGCTTGTATGTGTCTGAAATATTTATAAAAATACATTGGCAGTAAAATAATTTTCTGGTACTTCGGGACCAACAAAAATTTTTACACTACAAATAAAACCTGCGAATCGACACAGGTGCCAGCGTAGCGCTAATTAGACGAATGCATGCAATGTTGAGGTCACTGACTGTCTACAAAGAGATATTCAAATTATTATTCGCGCAAATCTGAGCATTTATCCGTGCAAAAGGTTATACTGCGAACATAATTAAATATTCCACCTGTCGCTGTAATTAAAATTAATGCCAGGTTTAAAATCATTTTGGATGGCGACAAGGGTAAAATATAACAAATATACAAGTATTTGATCCTTCGACGATGTAGCGCAAACTTAATTCCAGTGTACCTTTAAATTCGCGCTACCGTACCGTATAATTAACTGTACTCATTACCAATATTAATGGTCACTCTAAATACAATAAAAATAAGTTTAAATATGCAGACTGAAAGAAAAATAAATATATTGAAGTATATTGCGGCGAAAAACTCTTGCAAAATCACTAAGATTTATTATGGATAATTTGCCGCGTACGACGTACAAGTACATGCGTACCCTCCTGCGCATAAAAGGGTACTCTCATCAGCAACTGTTTGTGTTAATGCCAGTATTATTAGATAGATCAACAATAAGTTCCAAAATAGCAATAGATATCACAGCAGTCTAAAAAGGCGGATAATAATGACCTCTCAGGCTGAGCAAGCAGCACTTCATCAGTGTTAAGCGACCAGAAGCCATCAACTAAGAGCAAACATAAGGATATCAAATTAGGTGGAATTCATTAGAACATATGCATGATATGCACAATTTATGTATGTACATACATATATACACAAGTATGTTTTGGAACGTCAAAACAGTCTCGCCAAGAGGGTATAATTAATCTATATAATACAGGTGCATGCAATTCAGATTAGGTTCCACATTGTTAATTCATACTTCGAAGCGAATGTAGATATGGATGTGCATATGTATCTCTACGATTGGAATATGCATGTAAATATGACCGAACTGGTGTATACATACATCCATACATAAGTAGGTATATACAAATTTTATAATTCCTTTAAGAATTTTGCATTAATTAGTTATCGCCTCTGCGCTATGATATTTGAATTTGATTCATCACACACAAATACACACACCAACGCACATTTGATTTATATTATATATACATATCGCACCCTAAATACAAAAGGGTCACAACTCAAAATTTTCCACACTCGAGCTTGACTTGTTTACAGTAGCACAGAAAACAAACTATGTGACATATCACGCTGAAATTTGCCATATAAGCTTATAACAAGTCCTACCAAAAAACAAAAAATTTATTTTTGCCATATATCATCCGCGGACCGTTTTATTGATAACGTCTCGTTCATATAATATTTGAGCAGAAGGTATGTTATTAAATAATTAATAAGACTTATTACTATATTTTTTTAGAAATAGCAGTATATTTAAAACAAATATTTTTAATTTACATGACTTTTTACCAAGTCTTCAATCGTCAAAAGTGTCGCCGTAATTATATACTAATTTTTTTTAAATTTTTTATAATTATATTTAATAGCAAAAGCATTTAGCAGCAAAAACGTGCCATAACGCAAGGTTTTCAAATACACATACCTGCATATACATACAGTATAATTACTCATATGAATATTTTACAATTTCCATACAATTTAATGGAATTGACTATTACGAAGACTTTTATCAGGAACAACAACTAAATGTCCACAACGGTTTTTTCATGCTTTTATCAAAATGGTCAGAAAAACCTTACAACATGTAATTATTAAATTATTAATGCAAAATGAAAAATAAAGTGATTGATCAGAACACAAAAAAAAAATTTAAAAACAAGATTAATTAAAACTGTTGCTGCTTCCCAGCAGGGAAATGTGTTAGTACCAAACTGGAGTGCGTCTAAGTACTTAGTTGGTAGTAGTTCGCGCTCATTCTTTTTTTCCAATATAAGTTAATGGTGTAAGTTTTCCCCACTACATCTATTTTACGATAGTTCGATACTGCAACCTGCTTGAAGAAAGGCACTTCCGCTCAGTTCAACTCATCTCTGTCTTAAATTTAATAAGGGAACTGGGTTTGGTTGACGTACTGTTATGAGTAGTGGGCCATGAAATTGAACTACAAACCTTAGATAAGAATAATATAGTAATAATGAACACTCATTTTGATAATAAAGTTTTATCATTTGAACGTGCTGTTCAATCGTGTAACTTGCCATGATGATTTGGCATAAACAACTGAATAATAAACAAAAGATTTGACAGATGTCACCAAAACAAAATGGCTGCCACAGGGCGCCAAAATCGATCCGCGCCAATTGAGAAACCCTTTATAATCTAATCTGCAGCATCTTATTTTCAAACATACTTTCCTGTTTGGATAAAACCCAGTAAAAGATTTGTAAGGTCTACGCGGCTTCAATATTTTGCAAATACCAATTTGTGAAGTGGATGTTCCAGTCACTTACTGGAAGTCCTCATCATACCCTTTGCGATAACGACGTGATCTGCTAGGAACTTATTGAAATTTTTGCTACTGCAAATATCCTAGTATCAGATGATGAAACGCAGTTCAACCCTGTCGAGTTCTAAGGCTTTTTGAAGAAAAATATAATAGTTCACTAACAGTGGACTGTCAAAAAAGGACAAGCTAAAAGATTTTTACGTACGTTTAGATGGAAAACGAAGTCATATGTATACATGGGAACATGTAAAATGAGCTTACTCAATTTTTTCCTGCATATTGTAGAGAGAGTTCGAAATCAAACGAAACATTTCGCGAATGAATAAAAATAATAAATAAAATAAAATTTGCAATCAAATTGAATCGTTTTATACTAGGATTTTCCATTTCTTTCTTTTTAAGTTGTTAAGGAGCAAATCGCTAACAAAACCTTTACGAAATATTTCAGTGATTGGATTAGCCCGTTTCTGTAAGGCCGTAGTTAAACTGAAATTTTGTTTAGCAAATGTCATGCAATTGTTGTTGCACCGAAAACGAAGAGAGAGAGTTCGCCCCAACCAAGTACTAGGGAGTTCGCTCGGTTCTACGTTACCGAAACGACCGATTTATATCCGACCAGGACTGTCACTCCAGCATTCCCGTATGTAAGGATGGGAATGTTTATGCTGCTACAACAGAGAGCTCGCCGACTCTCACACCGAGCGAATATGTCCAGGTTAACAGATGTAAAATGCGGTATTGCCATGCAAAAAAATTATTGAAGATTACATCATAAACCAAAAGACAGCAAAATCAATATCGTCATCAGGCGCTTCCTCGGTTTGAAGCTCGAATAATATTCGCTTAAATGTTACTAGCTTTCTTTGACAAATTTCTGTAGTCTTCTGACCAAAATTTTAAATTTTTTGCATACTCCTTTACCGCTTGCATATTCCTATATCCAGTTCGATCACGAGTGTCATAATCCGAAATATGAATTTTTCAGTGACGAGTTGTACGTTTGCCGATATGACAATTCAAGCACAGAACAAAAACCATTACAACTACAGTTCTCTTGGAACTTGGGGTGTGGGTTTCAATTGCGTATTCTCTCTGTAATGAATGAAATGAAGTGAAACAAATAAACAGGCTTCACTTCGTTTATGTTTGAACTCTGACTACAATACATGCGATAACTAGCCATATCAAAGTTTGCAAGCGAATCCGATCCTACCTGAACTTGCTCACCTGGAAGCAAACCAATATTTCAGCACACCAGCAACTGAATGAAAATCCAAGAGTTACAGTTAGAAACTAGCTGACGACCAAAAAATTGCCAATTTGGTAAAATAATATAGGCGAAAGGTATTGTGCACTGTCACGTGAGGAAGGCTAGAGGAAAAGTAATGAGGGAAAACCAGGAGAATTGAAAACGCATGAAAAACTACCAACCACAAACATATTGGCGGGTTAAAAAAGTTCCAAAACAGAAAAACCTATCACACAGCTAGAAATGTTGAAATTTTAACACAAATGTTGAAATAAAAACTCGAACTAGAGAGACTTGTATTGAATTTTTCATTAATTTACTTTTCATGTTATGCTGCGACATTTTATTGTACAGATTTTTTGTAGTTATTTTTTTGAATGATTTGAATAGAAAATGCAACTTGGCAATAGCTTAATTGACTTAACTTGTTATTTGTAAATACGTGTTTATATAAGTATGTATGCATGCTGTAGATACACACATAAAATTAGGCGTCTTCGATTCACCACTCCTCAGCTCGCTATTTCTGGGTTCTGTTCACATGAGCAAGATTCGCCTCATAAAATTAGTACAACTTTTTATTTTCAATTCAGCCAACTCATTAGACTAATTCGCATTAACTACTTCCAGTAATTTTTGACAGCTTTTTTCCAGCACTACATATGTTTCTTTATTCCAGTTGGTTCATCTATTCGCCACTTGCTAACGCTTGTCTAGTCGAAGAGACCTTTTATTAGTTCAATTAACAGATTTGACTTACCACCAGACTGGCATGAAAATTGAGAAGCTTTAAAATAGAGCCTTCTTCTGGATTCGTATAAATTATTATCTTGTATGTTATAACATGAACTCTCCTTAAAACAGATAGTCACTTATAGTTTTTAAACTCACCTCACACTTCAACTTTCCGTCAATGAAAACGTCAAGCTTTCTAACGGCATCTACGTACATATTACGCTCAGAATGTCATGACATGATGATATTGGCTAAAAACTAAAAAGGGATTTTCTCAAAAACTGCAAGATTTAGATAGATCACTTTTTATTTCAGCAAAATATAAAAATCTAGGGAGTGGTTTGAGTTTTTGTTTATCGCCCAATAATCGCCAATAATCGCGGCCGCCGTATCCGAATGGGTTGGTGCGTGACTACCATTCGGAATTCACAGAGAGAACGTAGACTCGAATCTCGGTGAAACACTAAAATTAAGAAAAACATTTTTCTAATAGAGGTCGCCCCTCGGCAGGTAATGGCAAACCTCCGAGTGAAACTGTAGGTCCCTCTATTTGTGTGCGACGCACACCACAAATAGGAGGAGGAGCTCGGCCCCAATTATAAAGGAAGGTTAAGTTTCAAGTGTTGATTTTGAATAAAATACAATTTTTTAGGAAATTATTGTCATTTCTCTTTATTATGATAATATTGGTATGGCTCAATTACTTATGAAACAAAATATCGGCCAAATGGTCGCCGCGGCCTCGGCGGCACACCTCCATCCGATGGTCCAAATTTTCGATTAAGCTGAGGCATAATTGAGGTTCTATGCCGTTAATGAGCTGAATTATCTCATCCTTTGGCTCTTGAATTGTTGCTGGCTTATCGACGTACACCTTTTCTTTCAAATAACCCCAAAGCAAGCAGTCCAACGGTGTTCGTTGACGTTTGGGTATGATTCACATTCAACATCGGCCCTTGACATTTAACCACCCATTACATATATATATAATCGCCAACAAATAAAAATACTCTGCTGCGGTAAAATTGTCCGGTGAAATAAGCCAATGTTTAACAAATTTCAGATTTCCTGTTTTTGTTTTGGCGAAACCACATCACCAATTTGATGGAAAATTTCAGTGTTGGCTGAAACACCAACAGTGAAATATTTATTAATTTCTAGTAAGTTATTTCATATATGTACACACACAAATATTTTCCTACCAAACATTTTCATCTTACAAGTGAAGAGTAAAGCCGCTTCTGTGTTATGAGCTTCGTGCACTGTCATATGGGCGTTGATTGGAAATTAGTTTTAAACATTTATTTATTGTATTTATTTTCAGGAATTTCATTACTATTTAAGTATTCCTCAAATTTGAAACGTGTATTACAATATTTTAATAATTTTCTCTTCCTTTTTGCTTTCGAATTTTCGTGCCTTTCACATAACTTTTATATCTATTTTCTTTCAGATGAATTCACGTGACGAACCAGAAAAAACCTTCAAAGTTGCCATGCCTGATAACGCATATGCCACAGTTTATTTACGTGACGCCATGTCGGTGGAAGAATTTTTGGCCAGCGCCTGTGCTCGTCGCAATCTGAATCCGATGGAACATTTCGTACGTGTGAAGAAGCGACGTGACATGGAGGATCACAACTACTTTGTGCCACATCGTAATGATTTGATTGAAAATTACGTAAGTAAAAGGTTGCACATGTACTTATGTGCTTATGTATAAGTACAGTTTATATTTTATGTGACGCATTATTAAAGAATGATGCGAAGAGACCTACGTGAAAGTTAAGGGTTTTTCGGCAGCTGCGCTCGCACTTTGGCAATTAATAGCGGCCATCTTGGCATTTAGTATCGGTTTTGCTTAACGGTTGCTGCACATAGAAAGTATCATAATCCATCATTTTGAGGCTTCAGGTTTTCCCAAATCGCTGCCTGATGAACATTTTCTAACATTTTTGCTAAAAAAGACGCAAATGGAGTCTGTCGAAGTGCTCATAAAACGCCAATAAAGGAGGTGGATTGGTCATACTCTCCGCAAGGACAAAATATGCATTGCCCGAAAGGCACTGGAGTGGAAACCGCTTGGGAATGCTAGTCGAAAGCCTAGTAGACCAAGGGAAACTGGGAGACGAACAGTCGAAATGCGTTAGAATTGTTAAAATTTATCATCAAAATTAATGCTCTGTTCGGCAAAATAATTTTCTGTGATGCCGCTCATTACTTGCTAAGTTGTTTTGCAAATAAGAAAAAATATTGCTGGATGTCGGTGACGAGAAAAAAACGGCACTATTTGGCGTGAATGTTACTCCGATTTCGGCTGGGTACAAATGCTTCTGCCGCATTAGAATTCGTTACCTTATTTGCTGACAATGGCAGAGGAAATAAATATTATAATTTGCATAAGATCGACCGAGTTGCATTGTGGGTTGTGGTCGAAGTCACTTAAGCAGTTATTGTACCGTTTAAGAAGAAGAGGTAGGTGAATAACCGTAATTGCACGCAGAGAAAATCAAAGCTCAATGGTTTCAAATTCACGGTCTCAAGATCATCTGTGTACAGTTTAGTATGAGTTTCTCAAATTCACCGATTATATCATGATAGGATCGTCCCCTGCATACTTGACCACTTCTCTTAGCTCCCTCGAAGGAAGTGGCTGTGAAGAGTCGTAGGGTAGGTAGGCCGAAACTATGATAGCCCCGACAATGTTCCCACTCTTCAAGTCTTATTTTTGCAACAACGATATCTCCGGAGCATAGCTCTTTTAACATCGTGTGTTCGATCAACCTCGGCATGATAATACATGCTCGCGGTCTCACATTCCCTTCACAATGCAGTATTTGTCCCCACGACATAGCACCTAGACCACAGATACGCTTGTGACATACCCATGGTTCTTGTATTAGTATTATGTGTGGGTTTGTTTGCAGTTTAGTATACCTACGGCACACTACGGACGCTTTGCTATGCTGCAGATATATCTGTGTAAATACTACTTCAGTCATGAGACTTAGTATATTTACGCTTTGTCCTCCACCTTATCCTGGACACGGAAATGGATTCGCCCCAGATGTAGGTGAGGACGGCACCCGTACTGCGACTTAAGAACCCTGAGGGACCCAAGATCGATACCCAGCACCAGGTGGGAACCCGCTTCCGAAGTGGTAGCGGATTTCTGCCTGGTGCACGAGTATACTCTCCAGAGAGTCGTGTCAAGATCTTTGTTCTGAACACAGATGCGTGTGAGGAGTTCTGCTGAACTACAGAAAGGACCCGGAATCCAGACACTCGCTCGTACCAGCCTTTCTTTGCTACTCTCAACAAGAATGAACTTGCAGTTTTCGGCTGGAATTTTTGCTATCTCTTTTTCCAGCCATTCTCGGGAAAAAGCATTGGAACAGTGCACCTTTACAATGCCGCCCACCACGATTTTACTCTCGAAAGTCGGCGCGTCTTTCGACTCACCGATAGCTTTCCAAACATAGCTGTCAAGATAGTCGTGTTGCCCTCTGGACAGTAGACCGTCTTGTTTGTCGGTATGTATTTCCGCCGTCATCGTCTTTGGTGCCATTCTCGCGAATGATTCGCCAGACGTTGACGGAAGAGTGTCATTCGACATTTGAGGTGCCTTAGCCTTTGCCTTGTCGGGCAAAGTTTTATCTGCTTTGAATTGGGTCGATGATGCATGCATTTCCGAGTTCCGTCCCTCGACTTTCCTCTTCCCGGTCGTTGGCACAGACCCCGTTTCGTTTCCGGAAGAGTGCAACGTTACAGAGGAATCCTCTGTTCTGCCACGCTTACCCGTTTCCATTACAGATGTCGAAGTTGACGGAACTTGAGTACTTACCTTAGCTAAGCTTCGGCTTTCTTCGCCTTCTGTTTTCTTCGTTAGATCTGCCTTGCGGATAGACCAACACCTGCTTTCGAATCTCCAATAACTTCAGTATTTTTACCGGTACTTACCTGATTCGCACCAGATTTGACCGTTGTCAGGGACTTACTCGGTACCAGAGATCCATCTGAGTCTACTGAGAGATTCCCCGCCATCTCCACATCCTCCATAACTTGTTCAGTTGCTTCGGATCGTTTCGACGACGGTGTACCGCTCACACTCACTCGGCTCTCCATTGGCATAGCCAATGTGTCATGTTCTTCCGGAACCCTGGGGCCATAGGGGGGGTGTGAGGTTTGAGCGTGCACATCCGATGCCCGAGCCGTCGATTGCTCGACTGAAGAATTTCGTGAAAGTGGGTTACCTCGTGCAGAAACATCCATCGTTAACCTCTACATTGTAGAAAAATGCATTTTATACCTCCTGCCAGGTTGTCGGTACGGTACTCTCCACATAGCACTTCGGTGGCCACCAATTCCGCCGTTCCGCGGATGGGTGGATACCCAATTCCTATATGGAGGTGCCTTCTTAATTCGTGGTAAATTAATCTCCATAACGTGGGGTTAAATCACCACTTAAGCCTCATCCCCGCGGCAAGGAGACCGACATGACAAGGTACTCGTAAGTACTTTTGCTCCAATTTATGACAAAGATTTCACGTTTGCTTCTTTTTTGAAAATTACCGTTCTATGTGGGGCGAGCATGGTTGTCGACCATTTTCAGTACTATTTCAATACTAAGCAAGTTTAATTGAAACATATTAATTTTTATTCGAATTATGACTAAATCGACTCCTCTCATAATTTTGAGTATTTTAGTATTTATATGTTTATATCTATTTCGATTCATTCATGCCATAAAGTGAGCAAATTCATCATACCCTTATTCACAAGAGCATGGGGATAAAACAAGAAGCATCACAACTTAAACGAACAGGAAGCAGAGCGAGCACATACTTCTAGTATGCGCATCCAATCCAAATGTTTGCAATGCAAACTTGTCTTATTTGATGGGTGAGCAACTGAACAGTACGAATGTTGTCACCAATACGTCCATTTTTACTCTCTGAAGCTTTGGTCTCCCGCAAGTTAGGTTCAATGTTTTGAAATAATTGAATAGCCATCCTGGCAGCCAGACCAGCCAGGGGTACAATAATACTTGTATCCGCCTTTCATTGCTGTCATCGTAGACGACGCTGTGGCTGTCACCACTAGTTGACAGTTGCCAATGTGCAATGACACATTTGAATGAACATTCACAAAACTTACATACACCCACATATACATGCATATAATTATATGTATATATATTTATTAACTTGAGAGCACTGGAAACTCTTTTCAACATTCGAAGTGTTCATTCACCCTTTCAACTGCTGACTACCGACTGGTTCATGGTTGATGGCTGCAAGCTGCTGGCTGTTAGCGGCCCTCCGAGCAAAAGTTTACAATGAACAATTTCATTAAAGCTTTTATGTGAATATGGCATACCACAATGTCATCTCACCATAATCACAAATACGGTCGAAAGTCATTGACATTTGACTGGCATATGGCAGGAGAGTTAAAAAAATACAACAAGGGACATGCGACAAAAGAAAATTAGCTATAGAAAAAAAGAGAATTTTTGCAGATTTTTTTCAAATACTCACAATCAACTTATCTATTAAATACATCACTTAAGTAAACGGGCATACGTGGACTCTAATTTACATATTTCATACCATATATGTATATGGAGAGGCCACGAGTGGCTACAGTAAGAATGACTTACAATTTCATCAATAAGTATAATTGAGTGCTGAGGATACAAGTATACGAATGTGTGAAAATAAAATGCACTCACGCGCACAAAACTCATCCGGTCAATGTCACAGGTTACAGCAGAAAGTTTTAAACTAGTTTTGGATGGAGCAATAAAGTTCCTATGTAGACGGAAGGAAGTGGTACGGAGTATTGAAGAAAACTTTTTGATAGCCCACGTGCATTATATGTATAACAATAGGCATGTGCGAAATGGTACTGAAACCTTATTAGCCAAGAGGCAAACTTTATATTTGTCGACATTCATATAAACTCAATAGACGGAGACGATGGAAAAAGCAGAGTTCCGCATTTGTCTAATAAATAATACCAAACTTGCACAAAAATGTTGCACAGATTCTGCAGTGTGACATCAGTGCTTTATGCCCACAAATCCCGCTCATTTACGCCCACTCCCCGACGGAAGAGCAGGACGATCCGACCAAAGTTTGTTTCTAAGAGGGTCTGGCACGTACATACCTGTATGTTATTAGCGTTGTCTCCACCACGACGCGCTTGGCAAATTCAATGACGGAGCGGATAAGGAAGGGATTTTGGACCCCACAGTCGAAAAATTCAGTATACACGACATAACATCGACTAATAGATTGAGGCTAACCAACTTCGCCGGAGCCCGAAAAATGGTAGTCTGCAGCACCAATTTCGTAAACGCGAAGCTAAATCGACCATGCTGCAATAGATGGAAGATATACTTCCAGTGTTTTAGATAAACATAAAATTTCATACTCTTTGCGAACCGCCGCCCAAAAAGGATTCAGATTTCAGACAGCCTGAAAACAAAATTAGTATGGCGAGGAATATCATAGAAGAAAAGACGCTACCAAGCATGAGATGCTACATTATTTTAAAACAAACAAATATGTATACTCACAGAAAGTTGGGATGCTTACAGAATGTTTCAAGACCAAAGCGTTTTGCATTTAGAACAAAGACGGGGACTGAGAGCTAAAGCATGCTCAAGCTATGGAGGGAGCACTCCTCATAGCTGCTAAATAATGAAAGATCTACAGATAAAGACGAAACTATCGTACTGTAATTCGACCATGACTATGGGGCCGACGAACTGCTGGCTATAATATTCAAGCATAGCGGCGAGGGCGGCGAGGAGTCGGTAAGCATGATCGATTGAAATTTATGAGCTCTGCCAATTCAAAAGAAGGGCGATTATGAAATCGGTGCGAACTAACGCGCAATCAATCTTCTAAATATCGAGCGTTGCGCAAGGAGCTGTGTACCTATATGCAGCGACATTTGAATTTGATATCTCCGTAAAACTAATACGATTGTACACAGTAACATTTCGCAATTCCAGCAGCCCCGTTAGAATTGGAAAGGACCTCAATACCAAACGAGGTTTCGGACAGGTTGACTTGTTCTCCCTGATGTTGGAAAGAAATTTTCGAGCCACGAAGCTAAAACGCTTTTTCTATAAAAGCACAAAATTTCAGGCGTGGGTCAATGATATTAATGAAGAAGTACAAGTTGATTTAGTAGCCACCGATAATAATGTCCAGCCTCAAAGTCCAACGGAGTATCTATCTTACAAAAATAGCGGCTTTGAACTAAACACGTTTTAGCGATGCCCCAAATGAAATGAAGGAAAACGGAAAGAAAATTGTCCTATAGAAATTTTGAACGATTTGTATGAAAAATTCAATCAAAAAATGTCTTTCTAAGATTTACATACCTATGTTATTATTATTAGTATGCTTTGCGTATTGACATTTGCTTACACTCGCATTGTTTTTCATAAAGTTTAAAATATATTAGGATTACAAACAGAAAGCCAACAGAGTGAGTTAGTTGTGTGTGACTACCATTCGGATACCCGTCGGGTGGTTCATCAATTAAAGTATTTAAAAGTACTTATAACTATATCATATTTTTGAAGTAGCTTCAGTCCCGTAGAGTTCTTAAAATTAAAGAAGGGAGAAATTAAGGCACAGGAATATTAACCAATTTCTTTCGCTTTCTGCGGCGACAATGCAATCACTAATCATTGTCACCAAATAACATTTCATTAAAAATATTTTCCTCTGCGTTAAGCTTTCGTCAAAAAAAAAATGTCACCACTCACTATTTCATGTTGCTTCATTATCTCCAGTGAATAAAAATACTTTTAACAAATGTAAAATCTTTGGTATGTCATTTGACGGTTTTTAGTATTCCAACGGTTTTTTATATTCGTGATTACTGATATTTGACGGTTTTTAATATTTCAACGGTTTTTTATATTCGTGATTACTGATATATAAACTCTTTTTTGATTCATCACATACACACATATATATATATATATATATATATATATGTATGTATAATTGGCGCGTACACCCTTTTTGGGTGTTTGGCCGGGCTCCTCCTCCTATTTGTGGTGTGCTTCTTGATGTTGTTCCACAAATAGAGGGACCTACAGTTTTAAGCCGACTACGAACGGCAAATAATTTTTATGAGGAGCTTTTTCATGGCAGAAACACACTCGGAGGTTTGCCATTGCCTGCCGAGGGGCGACCGCTATTAGAAAAATGTTTTTCTTAATTTTGGTGTTTCACCGAGATTCGAACCAACGTTCTCTCGAACGAATGCAATCACGCACCGACTCATTCGGCTACTGCGGCCGCCAATCATTCATCCCATATATAAATATAATAATTCCGTAAGTACTATGTAATAATATCGCTAATAAATTATGAGTTTCTAAAAGAGTGTTCCATTTTAATCCAAAATACATTAATGCACACTGCAATCTGCGTTCAATGATATGAAAATTAAAAGCGTTTTTAACCTTCGGCAGACATATCTATTTTTTTGTCCTAAACGACACACTGCGGTAAGCTTCGCCCCAATTCATAAACTTTTTTTCACAAACATACTTAAAGTTTTTATTTACACCTTTTTTTGTGATATAATAAATTCAAAATGATTATTTAATTTAATTTTTCCAAAGATACCAGATAATATAATAACATGCATTTATGGATTTTATTTACATAAAGACATTTTTTTTTCAGAAATAGGCTTTGCATTCTAAAGAAAAAAATATATATACGTTTATCGGAAATCTTTCTTGGACTTCACAGATCTATATAAACTAAAACTAAAGTAGTAAAAATTCGAGAAAATAGCAAATTCCTAAAAATTAGTTAGTGAATTATTAGTTAGTTAGCTGCATTATATGGTTTTAGTAGTATTTAGTATGAACTATATTTTTGTATTAATTTTATTAAAATTAAAAACTAAATAAATAAATGGTCAAAACTTATCAAATGGCGCTACACTTTCCTTTGATGCTGATAGTATGTACGTGCATATATTTTGCTGAGTTTTGTCAAAGGTGAATTTTTATCCTTTTTAATTCCATTTATATGCTGAGTGATTTTCATATAGATCAATAATGACAATGTGGTCTAGAAGTTGGCTTCTAAAAGACGGCGAAGGGGAAATTTTTTCTCTGATTTGGAAGATAAAATAATTGAGTTTGATGACGATGATAGTGCCCCAGGCTTGTTCTTTAAATTTCACCCAATCACATTTTTAGATCTGCATAAATTAAGTGCGCACCATCTCCTGAGGACCTACCGCATGAATGCGAAGAGTAAAATCGGCGTTGCTACAATACAGCTAACGGTATATTTCCTGATGTTAAAAATAAACAAACCTGAACCCATTACACATTTTGTGGTGTGACTCACACCCCAGAAAAAACTACCGCTGCACGCGCCGCAATCAGACTAAGGTATTCAGGCCATAAGCTAGACTTAAACTACGGATGCTCTAGCATTCTTAAAAATTTTGAGTTCATCCCCATGGTGCTGGATCATTGTACACCCCCATGCTAGGTCCGAGCGGACCTTTTTCCACTCATATTCCCTCAAGGGATGAGTGGGCGGGGTGTAACATTTGGCGGCAAGGCATGGCAAACATATTCACGGATGGCTCGAAGTTGGACAGAAGGGTTAGTGGGGGAGTATTCTGTGAGGAGCTGGGTAGAAAGGGAACTTTGGAGACGGTTTCGTCGCAAAATGAGAGAATTGGAGTTCCTCTAAGACCTGTGGTCTTCTCCTAGAAATATGGGCCTGAAGTCAACGAAGTTGTTTGAAATCTCAAACAATGTGATAAATTGCAAAGAAACAGTGTATGATCAAAGTCAGGTTAACAAACGAAGGGTATTTCATCTTTATGAAAAGTAATTCGTAAGACAATTGGAATTTGACCTACAGCAGGTGAACATGCATGCCGTGCTCTCAAAGAAATAGCAGTATCTTTTCAGATATATGGCATGAAAGGAAATTTCTTCATCTATTATATTTATTAGGAATTCAAACACTCTCGGTACGATTCAGATTACGACTCCATTATTGCAGTTATTCTGCTCTCATCATTGCACTAGCAATTAGTGGTCATTTGGAGAGGTGGTACGTATCGATGCTTTTACTTGTTTCTGGTATGGGAATACACCACCGGGTTTTAAATAAAAAAAGTATCGTGTAAAAAGTATCGTGCATGTTAAAATAGCGAGTTATCATTATTATTATTAGTTGCTATCGCGCCTTCTTTGGGCGCGTAGTGCCGAAGCAAAAGCTTTCTACTGTCGTATACTTCTCGCTTTCGTCTTAATTTGGGTCCATTAGAGAGATTCGTCGATTTGTAAAAACTCTTCATTAATACTAAGTTGCCAAGTTTCTGTGAAGCATCCCATCTGAAAGCATCCCTTGCGCAACGCATGGCCAATGTAGTTCCATTTGCACTCTCGTATTTCAATGTCAATCGGTTTTTGTCTGCTAAAAATATCGAGTAAAAAACTTTAATGTAAAAAATGATTTTATTTAAAATGTTTACCTGTTTTGCTTAGGTCTTGCAAATTACCACTTTTTCATTTATCATAACATACCATATAAAGCAAAAAAATTGTCCTCGCTAACTGAGTCACAAAAAACAAACATTTCTTTAAACATTTTCCTGATAGACAATTTCATTTCTCTGTAATCATATTTACTTCCTGCTTTCGAGAAAAGACATTCGCAAGGCTTGGGTTTTACTACATATTTTAATAGCTCCAAGCTTGAAACCAGTAATTTAATAAAAAAAATAATGGCATTATAATTTTTGAAAATATCTAAAAATTTAAGTACTATTTAGTTGTGTGTTGGGGTTACAGTTATCAAAAACGTACCTTTCCAGGGAATATGCAGAACAATAATTAAATCAGTTTCTTTATAAGCCGAATCGTTATTGTACAGGCTGGCGCAAAATTAATCACCCTATCGGAAGATGTAATAATTTCTGCAAATGGCGTTGTATACTACTCATATCTGGCACGTGGGAACCAAACAGCTGCAGTATACAAAGAGACAGGCAAAGGAGCGCGTAAGGATCAAAACACAGATTTCAACAGCTCAAAAAAATTTTTTTTATTTAGTCAAAAAATTAGTCAAAACCAACATTGAATGATTAATTTTGCGCCACATTACGTAGTTGTCACATTACTGTGTATAGCCAAGTATTTGCATAATGGTATAGCTAGTATTTAACCAGATTCTATTGGTCGCACGTAGAGTTTAGAGCTTAGTGAATAATAACAAAATAAAATTTTTAATATTTTATCTTATCTTACATGTCAATATATGAAATTTCTGATATGTACATATAAATACTTGCCTCTGCTTTAAAAATATATACAAGTGCATCTCCTTAGAAAATTCGGCTTAGTTCACATTCACTTTAAATACACTATTTCTGGATTATTTGTTACTGATACCTTAATTACTTACTTTCGGCGTCGGTATTAAACTGCAAGTCCTTTTATTCATAGAAAATCATGCGTTCTTTCCTAACTCATCCCTCATTTCCCATTCATTAAAAACTAAAGCAACAAGTTTTACAGAAATAGTAACGATGGTAGGACATATTGAAATCCAAGGGTAAACTTGATCCGTTCGCTTATTTACCACTTAGGAGAAAAACTACAAAAGAACTAATAAAATTCTAAAATCTATTCACAATCAAGGCAAAATCTAAAAAACTGCATAACCAGAACAAAAAAAATGAGTTCAATACAACTCTACACTACCTGCACACTACAAAGAAAATCTTATTAAAAGGTGGTCCCAAACTAAAGTTTACGAGCCCTTTTACCTTCTCTACATACACTGTAACACCTTTAACCCTACGCAATCTAGAATTACGAGTAACTTTTCCACTTTTTTTAAATGTTGGTACAAGGGTTCGATTTTTTTAATACCTTTAGTTAGAAGGTATGTCAATTAATAAAAATTATCAATAAAATTTGAACCAAACCTTATAGTTTAATTACGAGAGTTAATTCACGAATAGTGTCCTTCACATCATTAAAACCCCCTTTCGTTTGGAAACTATTCCACAAATTCTTTGAAAAACTAGTGTGTACTTTTATGTATAATTAGCGCGTAAACCTCTGTCAGATGTTTGTCCGAGCCGCTGCTCCTATTTGTGGTATGCGTCTTGATGTTGTTGCACTAAACGTTGTTCCGTCTCCGTTACCGTATGGCAAACGGTTCGCATGCCCTTTAGCTACCCAAAAAGCTATAATATACTTGGAATAATGTTATTGAATAGACTCAAAAAGTAAGCCTAAATAACCAAACATCGACTCTCATCGACAGGATCTATTATGGTGCACTCGAAACTGGTCAGGGAATGTCTGGTCTCACTTTCGATTGCAACAGAATTTTTCAACATAAGGATAATATCGGTACCTGGTCATAGTGGCATTACGGGAAACTGCGAAGCCGACGAGCTGGTCAGACAAAGGACTTGTGAGGCAGTGAGCTCGCGAAAGGAGAGGATCGGGATCTCCTTGACAACCTGCACTCTACTTCTGGAAGGATGGGTTTTTTCACCAACTCAGCGAACGCTGGACAAGTGCACAAACGCGAAATTCTTCAGACCACGTTTGGATTGGAGACTTTCGAGGGATATTCTGGGGATGACAAAATCTCAGCTCTCAAATTTTATGGGCATCCTCACGGGGCACTATCCGCGGGGTATACATGCCGTCCAACTCGGAATTACTTCAAGTCCTTTTTGCGTCAGCTATATGGAGGATGAGGTAGAATCAATTCAGCACTTGCTCCTTAGCTGCCCCTAAGGTTTAAGATCTTTGCCCTCACTTCTTTTAACTACCAAAATTAAAGAAAAACATTTTTCTAATAGCGGTCGCCCTCTCGGCAGGCAATGGCAAACCTCCGAGTGTATTTCTGCCATGAAAAGGCTCCTCATAAAAATATCTGCCGTTCAGAGTCGGCTTGAAATGAATGGAGGGACCTACACTCCATTTGTGGAATAACATCAAGACGCGCACCCCAAATAGGAGGAGCAGCTCGGTCAAATACCCTAAAAGGGTGTACACGCTAATTATATTTATATATATATGTACATATATAATCAAAAATTGTCTAAGGAGTAATGCCCTTAAGTATCTGGCACTACTTTGACGGTAACCCTGTATACTCAAAATTATACCGGAAAGCGATTCTTTAAAATAAAATGTATGAATTTAGAAGTGATGCAGTTCTATTTTTTATAAAATTATAATTTTAATGCACATTATACATAGGAGTCCTCGATTAAACTTTCAATGCCTAACATTAATATATGTGTACTTGTATGTATGTATCAGAGCTCTAATAGCATCCTTGGTGACATGATAAGGCAAGCAACATGAGCAAGTGTTGCAACCACATAATTAGCAATATATTAAGTATGTAATTGTGTATGTACATATGCATCTAATTATTAATGCGCTTGTTTTTGTCACCTTGGGAAGTTGTGGTGAACGAAAATAACAATCGCTCATGCAAACACCAACGTATTTTCACGACACAATTACAACCGCTAAAACATCAACATTTATGCACACACTTAGCCTTGCATCAGCCTCTGAAAATAATGGAACGTGTTTCCCTCCCAACAGCTGTGGTTGCGTTTTACGTGAAAAGTGGGAGTGTATGCATGTATGCGAACTACGTAAGCCATGTGTCCATATGTTACAATCAAAATGCATCAAGTAGTCTCATAGAGTACTGGTTCCGTATTACATATTTCGAGATTGTTTTTGGGCTAATACTTCTAGTCGGAAAATGTGAAAATGGTAAATTTTTCTTATCGTTAAAATATCCCGCTGATTACAGCGACTGCTTGTTTTTCCAATCCATAGAAGGCGCAATGTATTTCTTCTCAGACGTATATATTGGGTTGACAACTAAGTAATTGCGGATTTTTTTACAAAATCAAAAACAATTTTTTCATGGAAATAAATAACTTTATTCTGTAATGTTTTACCCATTTTGCATATTTGACCTTTTGCCATATTTCAGGCAGCATAACAATCCCACCTTCATAAAACTTCTGGTTTTTATTAGCAAAAAACTGAATTTGGTACGATTTGAAATCATCATCGTTATTGAAATTTTTACCATTCAAAGAGTTTTGTAACGATCGAATTAAAACGTAATCTGATGGTACAAGGTCAGGACTATATGGTGTATGTGGCAAAGCATTCCAACCAAAGATGTGTGTGGCCTTTTATTGTCATGATGGAATACAATACCTTTTTGATTTGTCAATTAGGGCCGCTTTTCTTCAACTAAAATAAAAAAAATAAATAATTGGCGCGTACACTTCTGTTAGGTGTTTGGCCGAGCTCCTCCTCCTATTTGTGGTGTGCGTCTTGATGTTGTTCCACAAATGGAGGGACCTACAGTTTCAAGCCGATTCCGAACGGCAGATATTTTTATGAGGAGCTTTTTCATGGCAGAAATACACTCGGAGGTTTCCCATTGCCTGCCGAGGGGCGACCGCTATTAGAAAAATGTTTTTATTAATTTTGCTTTCACCGAGATTCGAACCAACGACCTCTCTGTGAATTCCGAATGGTAATCCCGCACCAACCCATTCGGCTACGGCGGCCGCCGTCTTCTTCAACTGCATTGTTTAATTTCGTTAGTTGTTCAATGTAGACATCAGAATTGAACGTTCGGTTGGGTGTTAAGAGCTCAAAGTAGACAATTGCTTTGTAATCTCACCAAACTGATAACAAAACCTTCTTTTGACGAATATCAACTGTTGATGTTGTTTGAGTTGGTTCACCTGGATTGCTCCGTGATCTTTATCGCTTGATATTGTTGTAAACAATCCGTTTATATTCTTTAGCAAAGCGCAGCTCTTAATGCGTTACGTGAAATGCGTTTCTTTTAGTTCGTGAGGAACCCATGTATCGAGTTTTTGAACACAGCCAAGTTGCTTTAAGCGATTTTGAATGCATGTAGGTGATACATAAATCTTCTCTGCAATCTCACATGCTGTACTGTGACGATCCAAATCGATTATTGCTTTGATTAGGGCGTCATCAGCTTCAACTCGACGACCAGAGCGTTTTTCACCTTTGAAAAATCAGCAGAACAAAATTTTGACACTGCCTTTCTTTTAAGGCTTCGTCACCATAAGCAGCACATAACTTTTTATGAGCTTGCGATGCGGTTTTCCCTTTGCGGAAATAAAAAAGTCAAATATGACAAAAATATTCCTTTTGATTTTCCATTTTTCAACGAACGCCAAACGAAAACTACCGAACCGATTAAAACATCTTTTTTTACTGATTTTCAGCTGTCATTCAACTATCAAATAACAAAATGTTCTTTACACTTGTACTACGTCTGCAATCTATGAGTGAAATCCGCAATTACTAAGTAGCCAACCCATTAATAGTTGTGTTGATTTCAAGTCGATAGAATCGATGATTTTTTTAGTTTTGAATACAGTGAGATGGACAAGACCGACAAGACAAGACTGAACCAGTTCAAAATGAGTGGTAAAATTCTGCAGGAGGTAAGAAGTAAGATATGGTTTTTGACAGTATTTTATGGATACATATTTAGAACTGTGCCCGAAGGCATTAATTATGCCTCAGGTCAGATCTCAGATCCTCCAGCTCGATTTACTACAGACCATGCTTATATGCATATACTAATTATTCATATATTACCAGGTTGTTTAACAAGTTTTGTGACTCGATAAGAAATACATAATAATGGTTTGAAATACACTTTATTATACAATATGGTCACTAAACATCAATATACTAGTTCAAACGAGATTCCAATTTATGAATTCAATCGGTGAAGTGAGAAAGACTGCAAAATACGCTTCCACCGCTGATAAGACCTCATAATTTGATCAAAAATACTTCGCACGCATGCATTTGCTTAGGTCTGGAAACAGATGAACGTCGCTAGGGCCAAATCTGATGAATACGGTGGATGACCCACAAATGGAACTTTAATTCATGGATTTTAGCAATTTCCTGTTTTTTTTTTTTCTTTTACAAACTGGGTCTTTTTCACGATTTTTTCCTTCAAGTAATCCACAAACAAAATTACTTTCGCTTCCCAAAACCCTGATGCTTACACCTTCCTGGCCGATTTCTGCACAAGAACTCTCAGAAGATTTTGATTTAGAGTCAATATGATAGACCCAAGTCTCATCCATAATGATGAATCGATGCACCGAATTCACTTTATTCTTTCGAAAACGTTCAACACAAATATTACTGAGAAAGTATAATTCAAATGTGTTTTTTTTTTCATTCTTAGCGAATGTGATTCCCATTGCGCACAGAGCTCTCTGAAATGCAATACTTCAGTCAAAATATCATATTACTTACACTGCCCATTGAGTTGCCTAGGGCCTCTTCTAAGTCATTTTCAGTCACATGATAACTTTCCAATAGGGTAACCGGTATTTTTTTACGATTTCTGTGTTTCTGTTTTTGGACGTGGATCGTCTTCAAGGTTTGTACGGCCGCGTTTAAATACAGCAACCAAACTTTCTACTGTACTTATTGGTGATGAAAAGTCCTTATACACTTTCAAAACTCCTTAATAAATTTCTTTTGCTATTAAACCTTCAAAACACCAACTGTTTAAAAAGATAATAGATGTCAGCAAATTAAGTCAGTTATCAGCACAACTATGTACTATGAGAAATAATAGCTTTCTAATTATGCGTAAAGATTCGCTAATCATAAAATGTCAAAAGCCTGTGCTCGGTTTATTGTTTCTTCTCCTTACTCCAACAATTTACATTTTAACAGAATTCAAAACTGTTTAACACACAAGTTGAGCAATGCCTGCGGGGAATTGTTAAAAAAGTTTGACATCTCGCATCCGCAATGAAGACATTCTTACTACACATATTTATAATAAGATGATGAATAGCCAGTATTACTGAAATACATTCATACGAGTGGCAAGTTCACGGCTAATGCCAATTAAATGAAGTATTTTTCTCTTCGATTCTATACAAGTAATAGTAAGTGACACGGAAGACAATGAACGAGCTGGCCATGCGGCAAAAGTTCAAAGACGAGTTGAAAACTGATTGCTGATTGAGTTGAAACTTCACGACGCAATGTGTAAAGCAACTTAATCGAGTAATAGACTCAATTTTTTTTATAAAACCAAAAAAATGTATTTAGTATTAACATGCATTATCTATTTTATTTACTTAGCTTAAGTTGTTCTTAAGGAGTTTCATTTTCAGTTCTTCAATCTAAAAATTCAGATTGGAATTCTCAGTAAGAACTTTTGGGGAGATTCTACTTAATTCTTAATGCTCCTCCTGCTTTGAAAAGAAAGTTATTTAGTATTCGGCAAATTCGCGATTCCTTGTTATTTAGAACTTGTGTTTCTGCCCAGCGGTAAACCTAACTTAATTTGAAGTAGTCTTCATTAATGGTTGTGTTAGCTTAAGCAAAATGGGAGAACCAAGGACTGAATGAGTTTTACCAGTGCTTCCTTTTTTACTTGAGCTCGATAATTCTTAAGGTTTGTTAACGCGCACCAATATGATGCGGCTAACGACTTTATGATAAAATTATTGAGCCTTGTTGCTCAAGGGACTCATGGAAAGTGTAGTGCTTATTAGGAAGAGCTTCTTTCTGCGCCACTTTGCCGCATTATTTAAGTTTTGAGATGATCTCCTGATGGAATATATTTAGCTGCAACCGTTTGAGATGAATTTTGTTAACATTGGTTTCCTTGCGCACTCGTTTTAAGCCTCTGATGGCAAAACAACAATTTTTAACGGAATCTAACTTCCGACAGAACGGAACTGGCTTTGATATGAACCTATTCTTGCAAACATATGACTTTTACATTTTAAGATATAGTATTTTTAGACATATCTTCAAGAGCATCAAGACTAAAATAAAAAGGGTTGCCTTTCCTAGGGCATTCAAGTGCGACCGCAACTTTTAGGTCTCTTTCATCGTGAAATTACACACAGAACCTTAAAGTCTTTGCAGTCGGTAACAAGACACTCTATATGAATATAATATAGATACATATAGATTTATAAAAGTGTAGGTGTGATTTTAAGGAGGGAAAATATTTCGCCACCTGTCGCGTTGACTCCAATTTTAAAAGTACACATTTCATTCACACCGCAGAATTTATGAACGTTCATAAGTATGTAAAGTCATTTGAGCAAATTTAATACTTGTTTTCGATTTTTCATAGTTTTAAAATTGGATTTGATTTTGCAACAAAGAGTTGGTATTGAATTTTGCGTTTAAAATGAATTAAATTGGGAAACTGTTTCTGTAAATATACCTCACACTGGAGAAAAAGGCCGTTTACGAGTGGCATGCACGATTCAGTAAGAATCGTGAGTCCATCGAGGATAGCACATGTAGGGAAAGGCTGTCGATATCGAAAACTGATGAAAACAGCAATAAAGTGAAAGAAAAGTTGACATTAACCGCAAGTCAATCAGTGACCATCACAGTGCTGGCAGGGGACAAATTTTGAAGTTCATCCATCCATTAAGGACTTCGTAGTTAATGATTTGGATTTGCAAAGTTAGTTCCAAAGGCCCTGGCATCAATGCAAAAAATCGAGTACCGCCAAAGGCATGACTTCCAAAGCTATGTAAATGCGACTCAACATTCATCATACGCATTATTACTGAAGACGAGATGTGGATTTATAAGTACGACACGCAATCAAGACATCAGGCAAGTGAGTGGAGCGCTCCGAATGGACCAAGACCAAACAAGCCATGTCGTTTTGAGGCAAAAATATAAAGCGATGCTGACGGTTGTTGTAGATTACAATGATATTGTACACCACGAATTTGTGCCAGAAGGTCAAACAGTTAATAAGGACTATTATTTGGGTGTTCTGAAACGTTTACGTGAAACAATTCGCCACAAAACAAAGGATTTGTGGGAAAACAACTCATGGATTTTACACCATGATAACGCACCATTGCACAGAGCCATCATTAACTGTGAATTATTCACCAAGAATGAAATGAACACCACCAAACAGCCATCGAATTGACCAGATCGAGTCAAAAACCACTACGGGGAAGGTTTTTTAACAGTCGAAAGAAAGTAATCGAAAAATCGATTGGCCAAATCAAAAATAGAGCTCCAGAAATGTTTCAAGAGCTGGATCAAACGCTGGCATCAGTAGTTTGCAGTTGATGGAGAGCACTTTGTAGGCGATAATATCACTTTTAAGGAATAAATTTGTATTTTGAGTTTTCCGAATATATTCCGGAAACCTTTTGGTATATCGCCGGTAGGTCATTTATGGTTTATTTTTAGATGCTCCCTTTCATTTAGGTTTTCCTCATTTATACACTTTATAATATACACCATTTATTTGCTTCTTATTTAATTTTAATAACTTTTTACGAAAATTTAGTTTAGATCAAATTCATCCTTCAACAAAAACTATATAAATTCATGTTTCAAACTTCGTGCCCATTTAAAAAACAGTTAAACTAATTTGCATAAAAATTTTTAAATAATTAGGATTTTAAATGCAGAATATTCTTCCACAAGAATTTTTTTTTTTTGCTGAAGAAAACACTCAAGACCGCCATAAACACGATTTTTGAGCCACTTCCGCCTTTCACTTTATCAAAACAAAATTCAATTGGCTATGCAACTACATATATACATATATATATTAATATATATATACCTTCTGCTCAAATATGAACGAGACGTTGTCAATATAACGGTCCGCGGATGACATATGGCAAAAATAATTTTTTTTGTTTTTTGGTAGGACTGTTATAAGCTTACATGGCAAATTTCAGCGTGATATGTCACATAGTTTGTTTTCTGTGCTACTGTAAACAAGTCAAGCTCGTTCATATTTGAGTAGAAGGTATATTGGCGCGTACATTTTTTTGGGTGTTTGGCCTCCTCCTATTTGTGGCGTGCGTCTTGATGTTGTTCCACAAATGGAGGGACCTACAGTTTCAAGCCAACTCCGAACGGCAGATATTTTTATGAGAGCTTTTTCAAGGCAGAAATACACTCGGAAGTTTGCCATTACCTGCCGAGGGGCGACCGGCTTTTTCTTAATTTTAGTGTTTCATCGAATCTACGTTCTCTATGTGAATTCCGAATGGTAGTCACGCACCAACCCATTAGGCTACGGCGGCCGCAACTGCATACTTAAAAAACATTCTGATTGAACTTCAATTTGCATGGTTTTTGTTCGATAATAAACTTGAACTGGATGATATATTCATAAAAATATTAATTTAAATGAAAACAAACAACAAACTGTTAGAATATGTCAGCAAATGTCTGTGTAAAGTAATTTAATAGAGTGTATTATATATCCAACTAATTACAAGACCTCACATTATTCCAGATATAAAATCTATATACAACAGTACTAAGAGTTTAAAATGATAAGAGCCACAAGTAATTCAGTAGCATATAAGTTGAGAAAGCAAAAACCACATGAAAAGATACGAGTTGTCAAGGAGTTCAGTTAAAGGTTTAAAAAGTTGTCAAAATTCTGAAATGGTTTATTTTCCCTATTTGAAAATATTTGAGCAAAAATGTATGCTAATAATAAATAAATAAAAATTATTGTTTAATTAATTACTATAAAAATGTATAAACCATAACAGCTAAATTATTTCCACTATTTAAATGTCACCCTCTTTAACATTCTGGTATAACTGCAATTCTCTCCCTCTCAGCAATTAAAACTTAAGCCCTCAGTTACAGTTGGCGTCAATGACTTCTTTAGCTACTCGTAACTGCTTTTAGCTACCTGAACTGGTAGACAAACTTTCACTCACTGAAATGCACAGTACTCACACTCTTAAAGCACCACCAGTTGCCTTTATCCTAGCACTCCAATTTAAAGTGATTAAACATCGAGCCCAATGGATAAACGTTGGTTGTGCCACACTTAATTTTACCGCACTTAACCTCTTGATAAGCTCTTAACTGTAAAGAAAGAAAATAAAAAAAGGAACTATAAAAAACGAAACGAGACGAAGTTGCAGTTGAAAGTCTAAAGCGGCTCAAACTGTTAAAAATGGTAGTAAAAGCCACGATAGTTGCTGTCTTTAGAAAATTGTGAAGTAGGCTTCTGTTGCATAGTTAAACTCTATTGGCAGGCAAGCGTGCGGAGGTAATACTTTTAGCCTACAACCAGTAAGCAAACGAAAACAAAAGCAAAGCAGCCGATAAAAATCTGTGAGTTAGAGAGAAGTCTATGAGTCTGAATATAAAAGTCTGAATAAAATGGTATCTTTTTCGTGTGCGTAGTTGTATGATTTACACTTGCATTCAATGCATATAGCTTGGTTGCTTAGAAGGTTAAAGTATCATAATAGCAGCATGCATTGCTTGCTTCAGGATATTCTATTTACTCCAAACTATCGTTCCAGTAATACACTGAACTATTCTCCCATTCTACGTTTTCTTTGTTAACGCATCTTGATTAAAGCGCCTTGATTTTTCAAATACGAATGTTGTCATTTTAACATCCACAATATCCATCTAATCTAATCCAGAAAAGTTATTAAACTGGTAATTAAACTTAGCAGCGAAAATGAATTACTAAGCGATACGGCTTGCCGGTTCTTGCAGTCCTCCCAACACGATGCTACAAAAATAATTTTCAATTATAACTCCAAATATTTGTGTGTAGTTCTTGATAATAAGTTGCTCTGGAATGGCAACATCATGCTGTATTTCCAGAAAGAAAAAACGACACTCTTCTTTGGAAAAAGACGATATATTAACTATATGTATCATGGATTTCTTACTTATGGTTCCTTGGATTTTGTCTATAGCCGTATACTCTACCAAACTTTAGTTTGTTTAACGTCGGTAAAGAAATCATCAGATTTAAGGGTAAAATAAGTTATTAGACGTTAATAAGTAACTTTTCATTTAATATCGCTGATGGCTTGCAAATATGCATACATAACTCTGGTGGACGTGGCGACACATACTTACGTATAAAATGAGATGGCCAAGAATATACTATTGGTATAAATAAATGTAGAAAAGAAAATAATATATAAATCAGCTGCTACATAGCTACATGCTAATATACAGACAATCACAAACACACGCATACGAATATTTACGCATAATTTCAAATAAATGGCTAAGGTAGCGACTTCTACGCACTGTACTGAATAATAACTGTCATCAATATGTCCATGCAGCCCATACAAACATACACCAAAATCAATGTGTGTCTGTGTGAATGGCGCACTGGTTACAGCCATCTTTGTATTTTATATTCGTATGTGTCTAGCCTTGTGTCAAAAACAATCTGTCATATTTAATGAGATATACCAGCGGCAATCATACGAGCAAATAACAGTTATAATGCTCACAAACATACCATTCATATGTGCATACATTTCGAGCAATTATGGTCAAATTATCAACATAATGGTTACTGGAAGCAAGTGTGAATCAGAATAATTTATGTGGTACAAACAAAGAAATAACCAAATATGAATAAATAGTCACATTTATATGTATCCTGCCATTACCATAATTTTCAACTTTACACATACTTACTTACATACATTCACGTTTCTATGTTCACATATGCAGGAATGTCCACAGCCGTAGTTAGTTCAATGACACTTTGTTTACATTTTATGATCTTTATGATATAAATTTATTTCATGCGATTTTTTGCATGCTACTCTTGAACTATAATGGGAAAGCACATAAATATGAATGTGCAGCATATGACAACGTAAAGTTATATTTATTTACTCATTTATCAGCCTCGCTGTAGTGTGTAGAATTTCATATGCGAAGTTCTTGGAATGATCAATATCATCATCACCAAATTTTAAGAGTTAGTCTTCTTAAAGAGTTTCTTACTGAAGTACATGGGTTATAAATTTTCCAGCTAAAGTCCCTCGCAGTTGTGTACACAATAGAAAAATTGTAGAATTAGCGTAAATACTGGAAAGGCCAATCTCCATGTAGAAAAATTCTCCCCTTCAACTCTTCATCTGTAAATGGTGACTTACTTCCTTGGGATAAAGTAGATTCTTCGTCCAAAACTCATGACCTGCATTCAGGTCATGCTCGGTCCGGTATGCTTATTTTTTGCAGTTTGCTACTTTTGACGTGATAACGTCTTATAATTCGATTTAACAGGCTGCACGCACGAAAAAATGTGTCGTTACCTTGCTCATTAGTGTTACCTTGCTCATTAGTGTTACCTTGCTCATATGTAGTTACCTTGCTCTTTAGTGTTACCTTGCTCATTACTGTTACCTTGCTCATTAGTGTTACCTTGCTCTTTAGTGTTACCTTGCTCATTAGTGTTACCTTGCTCATATTAGTGTTACCTTGCTCATATGTAGTTACCTTGCTCATTGCATTGAATGAACTGCAAGCGAAAGTGCGGAAGGAACGACAAAGCAAACAAACCAAACGAACGGCAACGTTCGACATCTTGCTCTCCCCTACTTAAGTGAGCGTATATATGTATGTATATGCGCATATGTACTTACATATATAAATTCACGTATTTGTATTTGCATATGCCTTCTTATTGATTATTATTCATTTGATTTACTTGAAGAATTTAAAATAAAACCAAGTTTGTTAATAATACCTGTTGTTTTAATGTTATTATTATTATTTTTTTATTATATATGAAAGAAAAAATGTATGGTAATATTTACCATATCTATACTAATATTATAAGGAGGAAAACTTTGTTTGTTTGGTTGTAATGAATAGGCTCAAAAACTACTGGACCGATTTTAAAAATTCTTTCACCATTCGAAAGCTACATCACGAGTAACATGGATTATATTTTATTTTGGAAATAGGGCTCGAGATATAGGTCAAAACGTGGACCCGGGTAACCTTCGGATGTGTATGTACAATATGGGTATCAAATGAAAGCTGTTGGTGAATGCTTTAATACGGGGTAATTTTCATACCTATTGATGACTAGGGTCTGGAAATATATGCCAAAACGTGGACCCGCCGTGTCTTTGCACCGAATTAAACCAAACTTCCACACATTGTTAAGGAGGTATTGAAGATGGTTCCCGTATAGTTTGGGTACCTATTGGTAGATATGGTCTCGAGATATAGGTCAAAACGTTGACCCGGGTAACCTTCGGATGTGTATGTACAATATGGGTATCAAATGGAAGCTGTTGGTGAATGCTTTAGTTCAGAGTATTTCCATCGGCTCCGTGACTAGGGTCTCGAGATAGAGACCAAAACGTGGACCCTAGAATGCGTTTGTACAATATGGATATCAAATGAAAGCTGTTGATAAGTGCTTTAATACGGGGTAATTTTCATACCAATTGATGACTAGGGTCTCGAAATATATGCCAAAACGTGGACCCGCCGTGTCTTTGAACCGAATTAAACCAAACTTACACACATTGTTAAGTAGGTATTGAAGATGATTTCCGTATAGTTTGAATACCTATTGGTAGATAGAGTCTCGAGATATAGGTCAAAACGTGGACCCGGGTAACCTTCGGACGTGTATGTATAATATGGGTATCAAATGAAAGCTGTTGGAGAATGCTTTATGATATGTTATGTTATGTTATGTTATGTTATGTTATGTTATGTTATGTTATGTTATGTTATGTTATATTATGTTATGTTATGTTATGTTATGTTATGTTGTGTTATGTTATGTTATGTTATGTTATGTTATGTTATGTTATGTTATGTTATGTTATGTTATGTTATGTTATGTTATGTTATGTTATGTTATGTTATGTTATGTTATGTTATGTTATGTTATGTTATGTTATGTTATGTTATGTTATGCTATGTTATGTTATGTTATGTTATGTTATGTTATGTTATGTTATGTTATGTTATGTTACGTTATGTTATGTTCAAGTATATTATGTTATGTTAATGGTACCTCATTCTCTATATCCATACAAAATATCAATCAAACAAATAAAATTAAAATTTTCTTTTGAAAAATGCACCCATTCAATCAGTATTTTCTTATGACGTTATCACGTTAAACTATCGTCAGTAAACCGACTTTACAGACAACCTCTTTTTTTATGGAAAGCTTTAGCTTAACTATGTATATTTCTACAACGATAAAGAGGCAGGAGCAGTTGGATAAATGTTGGATACAGGAACGGCTTGACCCTGTAAATCTCAGAAGTAGAAGAACTTGCTGTGTCTCGTTAGTTTCACGAAAGTCTAACTATGTCAAATCTGAACGACTTTCAATCATCATTAAAATGAGCAAGAATTATTTATGCCGTCTATGCTCTGTGTTCACGTATATCCTTTCAGTGGCCATGAAATATCCTTCAGATTTTCGGCTGTCGTAGTGGAGTGGGTTTGTGTTTGACCACCATTCGGTATCCTGTTTCGAATCGCCGGACATGAAACACCAAATGACGAAAGTGTTTGCTAATAGCCCTTTGGCAAGTAATTTAAATAAGCACCACTTTCAAGAGTTTATAATTCAAAAAAGTGCGAAATCCTTGCGTTGCGACTGCTACCACTGTGCTGGCCGATGTGATGCCATGTTGAGCAATTTTAAGCATATTTTTCCCCCAAGACGGCATGAAGATGACACACATATTCTAAAATGTCGCGAGAAAGTGCCATGTGTCACATTTCCCTCAAAATGGACAAGTATACCGCCTTGACATCTTGATCTTTTTAGTTGCGCTAGCATGGCTTAATAAGGTTATATATGACAACAGGTCAATGATCACTGGCAGCATAAAATGTCGAAGAGTTTCTTTCTCACAGCGGTCCTCTCTCCGCAGGTAATGGTAATCATCCCGGCGCACTTGTATATTTGCTGTGAAAGAATTTCTCATAAAAAACACCTACTACCCATATAACGAAAATTTTCAGAAATGCCAAACAATGACGTAAGTTCGAATACCTGTGCATGAAACAGAAAAAAAATAGAAAATTTTTTTTCAAATGGCAGTTGCCCCGCGGCAGGCAATGGCAAGCCGCCGAGTGTGTTTTTCTGCTATGAAAAAGCTCCTCATAAAAAACCAATTGCGGTTCGGAATCGACTTAAAGCTGTGAGTCTCTCCATTCGTGAAAAATAATTAAGACAGACGACACTAATAGGAGGAGAAATTTGGCCAAACAGAAGTGTAGGTGCCAATTATTTATGTATTTTTTTTTCTTATTATTATAATATTACAACGGAGGAAAGCTATTCGATCTGGATCGAACTAAATATTTCCGCGTACACTTCAGTAAAATTTATGTTGGGCTAGCGTTAACTTTTGGAATCAACTAAACTCGTAGACAATGGGAGTTATAGCTTCTGACGTCATATAAAGGGGCGGAGATTTAGTTTTAACATATAAAAAGTGGGCTTGGACTTACCCGATTCATACATATTTCTCTCGGATCTAAATAATACGAGGCAATGCATGTCCAGGTTTGGGAGAGTTCTATTAAGTGGCTGTCGAGATGCACGCACTTACGTAAAAGTGTGTGTGACACTACTCTTTTGTCAAAATTTTACTGCGTTCTATTTATTTTTATTTGTGAGAAATTTGCTTATTATGCTTTTTGTTTTAAAAATCATCATTATGTGGGAGAAGGGCGCGGTTATTTACCGATTCCGCCCATTTTCAATACCAATATTCTATGGACAAATTGTAATGGGTGCACCAAGTTTTATTAAAATATATTTATTTTTTGTCGAAACAGACATGGCTAAATCGACTTCTACAATCAACTTCGACTGCAAGTACACGCGGGTGTAAAACCACAATTTGTAAAAATACCTGCAACAAATTCCTTTGCCGTAATTTTTTACAATCGTCATATTGGAAAGCCTCATTTGTACTTTAATTTTCAATTAGGATCAAGACCTTTAAAATCTAATTTGTACATTAATCTTTCTTTCTCTTTGCATTTCTTTCCACGCCAGTTGCATAACCACGAATTCGTTGAGGTTTGCATGAAGATACTCTATCAAGTGGAATTACATCGAACTACGCTCGAACAAATGTGGGGCTTCTCCGTCGAAGCGGAATTGATCGAGAATGCCGAACGACAGGATGAACTCTGCTGCTATGTTAGCCGCGTAGAGGATAAGAGTGTAGCCATGCAAAATGGTAAGTAAAACAGAAAAGTACAAAACATTTAATTGCACGCCGAATGGTAAATATTGGAAAAAGTGTAAATAAGCAGTACATACATGAATAATGAGAAAAAAACTCATAATTAAATATTATACTGCAAAAATTACCAGAGCAATTGCATGTAAAGCATAGATATTTAATTTCTTGGCATAAATATACGAAGTTGGTAAAAATTGCAGCTTTTTTACGTTCATTAAAATGAAATTGGATGAATGTCATATCAGCTGTACTTATTGTACAGCCAACAAAATTGCTGCATGATTAAAAATGACAGCGTAAGCGTTTATGCATATATGTATGTCTGAACAACAATAATGTCGGTTGCTCGGCTTGTTTACACTGTTGCCTGCCATGTCACGTCCAACATAAAAATTACGAGCTACACCAACAACGAGAAGTATACAAAATTAAAAATCGCCAAATTAATTGCACGATAACAAAGTTACATGGTCAGCACCGCTCGATGTTGTGGCACTGTTTAAACTGGACGGCTACCCTGCCAACTACCCGGGCGTATACGTAATTTAATTGAAAATCGTACACGCTGCATCATTTCAAACTTGTGAGCGCTCCACGCGCTTCGATTTTACGCCTATAATGCGCTACTACTGAAGGCTCTTGTCATCGATAAGGCCTGAAATGGCCGCACAACCATTTCTTCCAGCGTAGAGTGCATGCAACTGTATCTAGTTACTCACTTCAGGTACAGCGAACACTCATACAACACACATATGAACAAACACAGTATGTATGATACAGTAAAATACCGAACTGTTAGTACATACTGCATGTGAAGAAATGTAACGGGAGTTTTAGTGAAAGACTGCGTTTGAAATGCGAAAATGAAAATGACGCAAGGCAATAATCGGATTATCACCTGGAAAATGATACATACACCACCTTTTGCTACCGCTCTGCTCGCAGCATGCCCTAGCAGCACCTTTTCTTCACGATCCATACGAATCGAAGTATATTCTGCTCGTATCGATTGAGATACTCTTGGGTAGCTGTTAAGTAAAAATGCTGCCGGCTGCACAAGGCACAACGCATAACTGCGCCTTAATTGTATCAGCAACTTTGTTACCACACAACCCACTTATGCTGATAGCCACACACACACACTCATACTACGTATGCATGTAAATTCTCGTATACTCATATACTCATATACTCACATATACTCAAAGTACATATGCTAGGATGTGTTTGTGTAGGGAACTCCACATACACAAAGTCTATGAATCATTGTGTTATTGCGTTTAACAGCATTCGCTGGAGCCTCCACCCTGCCGACCGGCACAAAAGTATTTAGGCGCAATACGATTCCTTCTCTCGTACCCAAGTTTTGTATGTGCTTACACTTAAATCCATGTTCACACTACTACCGACAAATTGTCAATATAATGCGAAAAAAGGAAACACGCATAATAAATAAGAACGCGATACATTTTTTAATTTAATTTTTCATCATGAAAAATGTAATTTACACTTTTCAGCTATGCAATTTAGCGGGACAAAAATTATATAAAAAAACCGACGAAGCGACGTTCGAGTCGAAGTATTTCGAAAAGTCATATTTGAGCACCAAATAATAAAGGAAAAAAATAGATAGTTCAATACAATCTTCTGCAGAAAAGCAGTAATGGATTTCAAACGTTATAGTGTGATTGCATTAAAATCACAACCAGCAATTGTTCGTGAGCTCGAGCACCATAAAGTAAAACAAGTTTTTGTTTATCGGACCATTACTCGTTTCAATAATACTGGTAGCATCGCGAAACGTCATGGAGGTGGTCATCAAAAGACTGCAACGAAGCGAATTGAGCGAAATCCCTGACGAAATGCCAATCAAATGGCGAACGAACTGAAAATATCTAACCATAGCATCCGCCGCATACTGAAAAATGTTCTCAAAGTCAAGCCTTACAATATCCAAAAGGCGCATTATCTCACACCAAAACAGCAAAAAGTCCGAGTTGAGAGAGCGAAGGAGTTGTTTTGCGTGGCCGAAAGCGAACAATTTCCGAGTATTGTGTTTTCTAACGAGAAAATTTTTCAAATTGAGCAATTCCTAAACTCTCAAAACGATAGAGTTTATTTGATCGACTGTTTATACGAGAATTTGAGTAATCGATTGGCCATCAGGAGGCAGCACTCCCCCGCAAGCAAAGACGCTGAAAAACGCCAGTAGCCTAAAATACCTGCAAGTCACATTCGGGCAGCTTGCGACTCGTTTTTGGACCGTCTCACGGCCATAGTCAAGGCAAAAAATGATCATATCGAGCAAAAGTAAATTGATTTCTAATTTTGTATTATTTTCACAAATTTTTACTTTGAATTGAACAGCAGTAATTTTCCAAACTAAATTTATAGCCTTTTTAGTTGGTTACCTGTAATAAATAAAATTTAATCCAAGCCCAAGACAATTAAAAATGGCTTTTTGATAAAGTTTTGCATTTCACTAAGTACTTCCTCCAAAAATTTTGATACTATAATCAGGGTTTTCGTTGGCATAAGTATAATATTTCAGAGACCTACTTTGAAGTCGACACAATGAAATCAAACAAATAATAATAATTGCATGCTTTAACACTAAATTTACGGACTGAACCCATTGGAATCACTTAAGGCTTTGGTGAAATAATATAATTTTATAGAATCAATTTTTTGCAACAATAATTTGGTTCACCAAGGCAATTTCAATATTTTTTTGAAAAAGGTATTTCAATTGATATATTTCAAATCTAATTACGTAGGGCTGCTTTTATAGGAAAAAATCAGAAAAATTGTCTTTTATTATAAACAAACAAAATATCGGGAGACCAATCAGATTATGAATCGAATGCGACTAATATGGAACTATGTGATGACGAAAGTAAAATAGAGGAGGAAGTCATTGAATAGCACTGAATTTTGGAGTAGTGAAGAAGAGGATGTTCGTTAAATAGTTCCAAGCAAAAAAAGAGCGAAGATTATTTATGATTCTGAAACCAAAAATGAATTAGATGTTATTGACACAACTTGCAATAGAGAAATTTCCACCGAAAAAGCTGGTGATGAGCCTTTCTGGAAAATATTCAAAGAAGGCAGAAATGGAGGTAAATAACCATTGTGCTTGGTTCGGTAAATAGTGTCTTCAAATTGACTATTGAAAAAGGCATTCGGCATACATATATGTATATGTAAAATCATGCACCGAACTTGAAGAAGTTTGGATTCTATATAAAGAAACCACCCAAGTAATAATTTCAAGACACGATTATATTTTCGATTTCACTGAAGAACTAAGAGAACACTTTCGTTGACATGTCGAAAATTCATGGTGTTGACGTACAGAAGAATTGTTAAATTCGCGAGTAACAGATGTGCTAAATCAATAAAAATGTTTGCGGAAAATGTATTTCAAAAACAGATTTTTCAAAATATTTTCGATGAAGTTTTTAGTAATAAATCTTTAATTCAGTTTAGTTGGCACTGTTTTTTTTTTTGCAGAAAGCTTAAGTTTTTTTGCATGACTCAAATTGGCTCACTTCAGTAAAAATATGTATATAAGCAACACTCGTAAATCTAATGCTAATTGATCCATTCCCAGCACTGTGTTAATAAAACTTAGGTTTTTCCATGTATTTTTCAAGCTGTATAAAAAAAATGAAACCGCAGTAAAGTAAAAAGTTGTTAACGCTTACTCGCTTTATTGCAACAATGTTACTAATATTGTAATATATCCGCATGCAAATTGTTCCAAGAGATTCTCTGACTAATCTTCGATTCCTGCCAGTATAATAAATGCTTGCCTACGGGTCCGGCCTTTATTAACATTTTTGAGGATGGGCCTACTAGAATGAAATGATTTTAAGCACCACTTCACTATCGTACTAAACGCTGTATTACGCCACAAGCAGCACTATTTTTTTAACATCTGCTTTTATTTTTTACTATGGTTGTAGTTATTTTAAATTCTTAGATTTATTTTAGAATGCTACAAGTGTGGCTTCATCAAACCCAAAACTATCAAAGAAATGTTTTTAAAGTGTAATGTTTACATCGTAATATTTGGCTCTTCAAAGACATCTAGCGGGAAATGTTCACAACTTCACCTAACATTTCAAAAAATACAAATAGATAGAAAGGTACGCAAGGCTTAAGTTTGTAATGTGCTCAACACCAATATTAGATGCGTTATCATAATTACCGTTACCTCATCTAAAATTTATCACCTGTGCATCATAAAAAATATTACACTGAAATTCTAAATCCCTTTGCACATAAATCATAAATCCCAATTAATTTTACAAAGGCATTCAAATTAGCATAGAGAAAAAATTAAGTGCGCAAGATAAAAAGTGTGACTAATACAAAAACAAATGGCTTATAGGTGCCAGAACTTTGTCCAACCGGCTTACTACCGCTGTTTTTGACGACACAAGAGATATTGCTGAAGCTGGAAGTTTTCTAATTAATTTGTGATTTTTAACTGACACTTCGTTGCAAGCAAAGCAACTAGCGGCACTTCAATTATGCACACTGTTTTGCGTAATGTAGAATATTGCAGCAGCGGACCAACACGTAGATATATTTATATATCCTTTCTGGATACTTATTCACTCAATCAGCTAGCGTGAATGAGTGCTATGAGAACCAGCTATGGCTAGCATCACCCTTGCTATCTTTTCGTATCTGCTTATCTATTATTTTGCTAATAACTTGCCATCAACTCTGCCTAACCCTTTATCACTCACTACGAATTTTCTTCAGCTTTTTACTTCATACTCATCTTCAGTATTTCGAGTTTTAAAAGTAGAAAAATTGTCAAAAATAAAAATTATATATTTTTTTCTTCTAAGCACTTTTCATGACGAAAGCTAAATTTTTTGTTGAGCTAATTTAAGAAATTGATTTGCTTTAGATGAAAGTCATCCCTCTAAAACTAACTTAAAGGCATTTAAGAGCACGAGCGTGGTATATAAGCCAGTGCCGAGCATGCAGGGAAGATTTTCCTCAGGGCTGCAGTCACTGACTCTATGCCTTCCTTCAGCATGGCGGGATAAACACTAAATAAGCTCACAAAACAATTAAGAAACACTATTAAGCACTTTCTTAATACTAAATATTTAAATAAATATAACTACTATTCGTTGTATGATTGCTGTCGCTTTGTTCAGCTGAGCAGCCTTTTTCACTGCATGTGCGAATTTTATTCAAAATGGTGATAAGATTCTGATCATTTATTCATGTCACAGTTACATTATTTCCAACCACTGGTATAGTGCTTTGCTTCAATAAGTAACAATAAGTAACAAAATCAGTTGTTATTAGAAAATTTGGCAGTTTGTTATTTTTGAAGGAGTGTTAAGTTCATTTAAAACAGTACCGAAAAAGCTGATAAGGCTGAAGGTCATTTAACATTTTATTCGCACGTACACACAAAGTCTGCTCCAATCCTCATCAAATACTCGATTTATATTTATGTTGCCAAATGCAGAGCACATTTTAATTATAATTTCATATAACTGCAATTATAAACCGAAGCTTTCAGGCTCAACTACAATTTATTTTCAGCACTTAATTAAAGCTCAATATTACAACTTCCAATCGTTTTTAGAATTTCCACTCACAGTTGCTCTGCTGCCGCCTACGAAATTGGTGCTGTTTTTGTGCATAGCCACTGGATTTAAACTTTATGCAAATAATACATTGAACTGGCAACAGATTTCAAACAACCACACAGAAACACACATACACACACGCATATTGGGGGACTTAGAGTAGTGCAAGTAACGCATGGAAAAGCATTAAATCGTATGTTTTTATGTGCATAGATATGTTTGACTGTTGACTTTGGTTGCCGCCGGTGGCCTAGTTTGCTGTATGTGCCACAATGTGTAAGTTTTTAAGTCATTGGATTAAAGTGCCAAGATACGTGCATTTGTGCACAACAATAACAACAACAACATTGTCTTACCGTAACATATGTATTGATATGCATGTGTGGCTGTGTGTATATTTATGTATATGCGTGCTCGTACATATGTGTATGTATATATGCATGCTTGAATTTAAGTATGGAGTTGACACTGGTTCTGCAATGCGTATACCCAATCTCGTGCAATAATCACCTTGCAAACACATATGCACATATTTTAGCACACACACACCCATAGACATACCTAACCACATCGAGTTACCAAGTTATGGCCTGGTTGACCCTTTTCTGCTGGTGTGGTTGTGTGGTTGTATTGGCCCTTTGCCAAACGTATTCCTGACTGGTGTTGCAATTGCATCATCTTGCATCACATCACAGCGTGTCACTTAAAATGCAACATACGTTGTCAACAACTCGGCACGAACTCAAGCTCACATTCACATACAAACCCACATATTTACACATACATATTCACAATTCGTTACTTTGCGTGCTATAAAACCACTTCGGTAAGCAGACAAACACGTGAAACGTGTAGGTATGCAAATACTCTGTCGCACAGGCGAGCCAAGGTTGTGATAGCACCAGTTAGTAGCAGGACCATTAGCAGTCGCCTTGTCTACGCTGCTGATAGCCCTCCATGTGTTCGCGTAACCGCTGTTATTTCAGTATTTGTTTCAGATTCTACACAAATGAAACCCAAGCCGATTCTTTGGCTTGTTTGCTTTGTGAGCGAGACTTGATGCGTGCGTTGAATTTTCATGCAACGCTGGTTGATACGTGCACCTCTGATTTTTCGTGAAAAATATTTATTTTTTTGTTATTTTCTTTTAATTTGCCAATAGTTTACTAGCAATTTTGTTTTGTTTTGCTTTTCCGCTACGACAAACTAATTGTCATTTTTCTTTCGGTTCTTTACTTTCTGTCGACGCGTATCCACATAAACAAGTCTCGTATGCAGGATGTTTCCGATTTTTATTTGACGTTTTCAGCTGCAAGTTTTTGCCGCCTTAACTTGATTACTACTGTTATGTGAAACAAATATGCATTCACATACGATATTCATTGGCATTGATGAAAATTTTAAAATTCCAAAAACTTTAAGCATACATTCCTATATGAAATTTAATTTTAAAAGGAAATAAGAAATTTTTCAAATAGCGTTCGCCCCTCGACAGGCAATGGCAATTTTCCGGCTGTATATTTGCCATAAAAAAGCTTCTCATAAAAACCATCTACCGTGCGGAGTCGGTTTAAACTGTAGGTTGATCCAGTTGTGGAAAAATATTACGACGCATACCATAAATTGGAAGAGAAATTTAGCCAAACACCGAGTAAAGGGTGTAAGCGGGAAATTGTATATATATATGTATATATATATTTATATATATATAATATATCTGAGGAGTTTGCGGCACCACTAATAATACCACAAAGAGTTCCTAACAAAACATGTTATTTCATGTATCAAAAATCCGTTTCAACATATGATAGAGAAAACACTTACACTAAAATCATGAATAAGGTCCAAAGAACAGCTTTTTTATGCATCTCTGGCACCTAAAGGACTACCCCAAAACAAAGCGCTAGAAATGGTAATCAATTTACCTGCCCTAAATCTGGTAGGGAAACACGTGGCCGCCGCCTTGGCGCTCAAACTCAAAAGTATGGCGCTATGGAAAGACCACGCTTCTATTTTGCACTCTCTGAATAGTCACAAACAAGAAGAAGACTACTCTATCCCTAGACTCACCTTTGAAAGGCTCTTCAAGACGAGTATACCGTCAAGAAGGGAGTAGCAGACACCAAGGCCATGGAAAAGGGAGGAATTAAACTTTCATACAGATGGTTCCAAGCTAGACGATAAGGTTGGCTATGGAGTTTTCTCAAAGGAATTAGGACTATCCGTTCGGCTACCAGACTACTGCAGCGTCTATCAGGCAGACGTACTAGCTATAAGAAGTGGCTACATATCTAAATACGCACGCCGTAACCAAAACGACTATAAATATATTCTCGGATAGCCAAACGGCTATCAAATCAATGAATGCGACTTTACTAAGATCGAGGGCTGCACAGGAATGCCGGGCAGCAATAAATGATATTAGTGACGTATTCAAGGTCAGCCTTATTTGGGTTCCGTGACATAGAGATATTGAGGGAATACTGATGAGCTAGCCAGAAAAGGTAATGCTCTCCAACTTCTGAGTGATAAAAGTACCATTGGAATACCCATGGCTACGAGTCAACTAATAATAAATAACCACATTATCCAATAGGCCAATAGGTCATGGAGAAATGAAGATACGTTTCTAACAACTAGGCTACTATGGCCGCAAGTAAACAAGAAAAGAACAAAGGAATTGCTTACTCTCTCAAGAGACAATATCTCGAAGGTCGTGGTTTGTTTAACCGGTCACTGGCTATTTGGCAGGCATTCCTCGAGACTAGGAGTTTTCTCCCATGAATATTGCAGAAGTTGCAGAGATGAGGAAGAGGAAGAAACAGTCGAGCACTTCCTTTGCAATTGTCCAGCCCTAGCTAAAATCAGAGCAGGTTGTCTAGGTAAATCCTTTTTTTATTCTCTTACAGAACTGTCTGGCGTAGGGTTGGCATCAATACTACGTTTCATAAAAGCCACAAAATGGTTCTACGAAGGAAGATAAATGAGGTTCCCGTGTAGCACAGTGGTATCACAACGGACCTGTAAGGTCTAAGTGAGTTGGTCGTGCAGACCGACTACCACCATAACCTAACCTAACCTAAGCACTATCGAATATTTAAGAAAAAACCGTATCAAAAAACATTAAGAACTGTATGAGTTATCATGCAGACTGGGCCGGAAAAAGTAGTATCGAGAAAAACGAGTTTAAACTTTCAAGTGCATTTCGCTCGAGGTCGCGCGTATTTAAAGCAAGAACTTTAAATGATTTTTTTAATTTATTTTGTTAACTTACGTTTAATCTCCTTTCCCAGCTTCATATTGTATGCCTTCCTGATCCGTAAGCAATTTTTGTTGTTTAGAATAATAAAATAATCGACAGGCTCCGAAAGTAACGGCCAGCTGCCGTTGCACATCAAACTCTCGTCGGGCAGTTGCATTTTCTACAATAACTTTGTATCTATGGAGAATTTTTACAATCGACTTCCACCCAAACACGGCTAAAACTATGAAGAATAATAACCTGTAAAAAAATCGACCTTTTGAAAATTCTGGACGTATGTTACCTTAACTCAGTTCACTGTAAAGTCAGTTGCAGAAGCCATTGGACTAAAATCTTGTTCGCTGTTTATTGGCAAAATTTTTTGCAATTGCAAGAAATCAACGCAAATTGTGAGTCAGTAGCACTTCATCGTACTACATTTTGATAGTTTATAAAACTGCGCAGCCATTTTTTTTTATTCTAATTAAAATCTTAGAAACTTGTACACATTTTTTTCGAATTCTTATAAATCTTCTACAAAGTTTCATTCATAAGATCTTGACTGTATAAGTCGAATGAAATAGGTTTCTACGAAAAAATAAAAAAAAACTTGAATAAAAAATAAATAGATAGCCAAAACCTTGCAATAAGTCGCGCTGCTATTACTGTAAAGACAGATGTAAGTAACTAATTGACTTTCGATAATTCCTAAATAAATTTATAAGAATACAGGTAGGGAAGAAATAAAGCATTGACGCAGATAATGAGTCAGCGGCGTAGCGATCCTGAAATTAAAAAAACGAAATGCATTAGTTGAAACACTTCCCATTAAATTATTTACCTATTGTTACTCTACTTAGCTTATCATGAATTCCCTTACTACTCATAACATTGGTAGATAGTGTAAACTAATGTACATATACATTTATATGAGTACCAACACATGCACATATGTGCACATGCATAACCATAACAGAAAGAGAAATAATATTGCACTACATTTGTACATACTTAGCGCAATCTAGTTTTAAATACAAGGTGGCGGAAGATTTTTAATTTGTGCAGATGGCGTTGGACGTCAATCATATTTGTGACTTATGAACTCGACGGCTGCAGTGGAGCAATGAAGTGGATAAAGGTGAAAATAAAGATTCCCAGCGCTTAAAAACAATTTCTTTTTTTGGTAAGAAAGTTATTCAGCAATAAAATTGGATAATTAATTTTGCGCCACCTTGTATATAAATATGTATTGGAATGCATATTTATGCGTTGGAAGCATCCAAAAAAGAAAATAATAATCGAGAATCCGGCGTAGTTCTTTGAAATTGAGGCCGGCAATTCGTGGCAAAAATTAGTTGCGATTTGCCCGGCCAAACGAGCAAATTTTATGCCTTATTATAATTACTGTTTTTCCTTATAAAAATCGTATAAAAATCCCTAAATAAATATCACAAAATTATTTTAAAACTTTCAGGAGGTTGTGAGGCATCACTTCATGTTATGTACAGGGTGCGCCATCTCGAGCTTTGGTATGGAAATATTGAATAACTTTGCTATTCTTTGTCAGAAGGACTTGAGAAAAAATAATTTGGAAACGTCAATTAAGTACAATTTTAACGATGAATAACTTTACACCTAAAGAACGCGCGAAAATTGTGACCATGTATTTGGAAAATGGTCGTTCAATTGTGCTTGCTCAACGTGCATACCGTCGAAAATACCGCAGTCGTAAAGTGCCTTCTGATAACACCATACGCAATCTGACTAAAAATTTTGAAGAATCGGGGTCTGTAGCAAATCATCAACGTGTTTCAGTTCGTAAAGACGCTCCAATGAAATTGTTGAAACTGTCAAGCAGAGTGTTTTGAAAAGCTTTTTGAAGCTAAAGTTCCCTGGCCGGTTGATGTCGAAAGGTGACGATGTTGAGTGGCCTGCAAGATCGCCGGATTTTGTTTGTGGGGCTATTTAAAAAGTAGAGTATACGCCAACAAGCCCACTACATTGGAAGCCCTCAGGACCAACATTAGATCTGAAATAGAGGCAATATCACCCGAAATGCTAGCAAAAGTAATGGAAAATTCGAAAAAAGAGCACAATATTGTGTGGCTCGTAAAGGTGGTCATTTGTTGGATGTTGTGTTCTAAGTGCAGTTGAAACAGATTGTAAAGGACAAAATCAAATAAAAAAACACCAACAAACATTCAATTTTGCTAGTTGCTAAAGTTATTCAATATTTCCCTACCGAAGCTCGATATGGCGCACACTGTATACTTTTATTTATTTGAACAAATTTCGGCTAGAAAATGTTATATAAATAATATAAAAGTCCTGCATAAAATTTTATAAAATTTAAATTGGGTTATTTGAAAATTATTTTCAGTCTAGGAATTAAGCCGTAATTCTTCACGAGAAAGTTATGTTCTACTTTTTTGTCTTTCATATAATTTTTAAAAGGCATGCACAAAGCCGCTGTAGCCGAATGGGTTGGTGCATGACTTTCATTCGGAAGCGCGTAGGTTCGAATCTACCTGCATGAAACAACATAATGATAGAACATGTTTTCCAATAACGGTCGCCCCTCGACAGGCAATGGCAAACTTTCGAGCGTATTTCTGCCATAAAAAACTCCTCATGAAAAACATCTACCGTTCGGAGTAGGCCTAAAACTGTAGGTCCCTTCATTTGTGGAATAACATCAAGAATTACACCACAAATAGGAGGAGGAACTCAGCCAAACACCCCAAACAGGTGTAAGTGACAATTATTTGTGTCCTTATATACACACACTAGATTTTACTGGATTTTTAGTTGTTTGTGCACAGCAACTCAAACCTTTTACGAATCGTTTACTTTACAGCACCACGCGGCTTATCATTTCAGCTATAAACTTGCAATGTGAAGTTTACGTTGTTATGATTACAAAATATATAATGCATTATTTTAAAGAAAAAAATAAGAATAATGCATTATTTTAAAGAAGCCTCTTAAGCGATTGCAATTCAAAAACATATAGTCTCCATATGCATACATACTTAGACTTAACCGAGAGCGAGCCAGCACTTTGGAATATGTTGAGTGCCTTTTTCATCATTACCAACGCCGACAATGTAGTTGCCTTCTTACGAATGCAAATGCCACAGTGTTGCTGCTAAGGCGATTATTCAAATCAAAATCTCTAGTTTTCACCTTAGGAGCTGCCAACGGTGCTTTCACACGGACCGACAGCTGAGCATAGTTAAGAAGGAAATTCAGTAGCAAATGCACATATATATGTGTGTGTGCATATGTACATACTCGCATCCGCATGCATTTACTGCATAAAATGTTTTTGAAAAAAAAGCAGTGAGTAAGAATGATAAATACCTTTACGTATACATTTGCATGCGATGCAAAAACGCAAGCTCTATTATACTCCTTTAAGTGGCAGCGTTGTCAGCCGCTGGAAGCAAGCAAAATAAAAAGGTGTCAGCTACTTAAACGCACTGGTTGACTGTCTGAACTGAGGTTAAAAGTGTTACGGCTGAAGTTTAAAGGTTGCAATTGAAATGACGACAGGTATATGCACTACTTGAGCAATAATGAAGAAGAAGTAGATATGCCATACACTTATCACATATACACACTTACATATCTCATGACCACAAGGAGTGAAGCACCCTTGCTTGGGAATAATTTATGGTAACTCATACGCACTGTTGGGCATGTAAACGAGCATTTGTATATATATGTATATGTACAACATATATTATTTTACATGACAGTTCATAGTGCTCGTATGTATTTATATACAGAAACTACCAAAAGTTGTGTAGAAAATAAGCAAACTCAGTTTTCTTTTCAAATATCTCTGTGTCCATATCAGTTGATTTTTATAGTAACCTTTATGTGAACAAAACATGCTAATGTCATGTTGCATCTAATGTGAAATAATTACAAATATACGCATAAATAAGTAATATTCACTTATTCAGTTGACTCACCTCTTTACAGAATTACCTTACGTTGTGTATGTCCACGTGTATCACAAGCACTATTTTTATTATTTACCGGTAAATAAAAGTGAAAAATATTGTTTTCATATTTATATATTATTCACTCGTGCAGCTTTTCTCTATTCAGTCAAGTGCCTCTACTTACCCAAATGATATTAAGTTGATGAAGATCTTTGTTTTTTGTTTTTTTGTTTTTTGCTATTGTACTTGCATTGTGACAGCTATGTCATTCCTGCAACGCACCCGCACGGTACTTATAGTTGTAAGTCAAAAAGTGAAGCACATGCCTCGAAGTGTAGTGTAGTGTGAAGTGGTGGTGAGCTGTAAAGTGTAGATCTGCTCTGAGTTCACCAATGTTAAGTAGAATGAAGGGCAGGTAAAATATCCCAACAGCTGTAAAATTGAGTCCCGCAAGTTCTTATTGAGGTGGTTGCTATAGTAGTCAATGCAATACACTTGCACTAAAAGTCAAGCAAAATTGAAGAGTGTGAAATTCTTAATATTATTCAATACTAAACGTTGCTAAGCCTCTCAGAATGCGTGAAAGTCAAGATTTTTTTTTGATGTGAAACATCTATAGGCTCACTTGCAAACCGAATCGTTGGCGCGGCGACGCTTGCCGTGGCGACGGGTCGCAACGCTATACTAAGGTATGCATATATGTATTTTATGTGTAGTAGTATGAGAAGTGCTAAGCCAATTTCAAAGGAACAACTCACAAAAATGTGGGTTAAAGTGTTTTAGTATGTGTGCCATGTTAGAGAGACAAACAGACAAGCAACGGCGGGCGTAAAGGTCAAAAGTCATCACTCAATATAATTTCTTTATTTATTATTTTTTTAACTTTATTTCATAGTTTTCAAATATAAATCTGGATGATTAATTTTGCGCCACCCGAAAATTCAAAAATTCCATCACTCAATTTTTGTATTTAATATTTTTTTAATTTTATTTAATAATTTTCAAATACAAATCTGGATGATTAATTTTGCGCCACCTGAAACTTCAAAAATTCCATCGCTCAAAATCATTTTTTTTACTTAATTTTTTTTTAATTTTATTTAATAATTTTCAAATACAAATCTGGATGATTAATTTTGCGCCACCTGAAAATTCAAAAATTCCATCACTCAAAATCATTTTTTTATTTAATATTTTTTTAATTTTATTTAATAATTTTCAAATACAAAGCTGGATGATTAATTTTGCGCCACTTGAAAATTCAAAAAATTTCAGCACTCAAAGGACACTTCAAAAAGAATTTCAATTGCACAACAACAATAGATGTTAGTTATCATCGACCAATCGTCACAGTAATACCGGCAGAGGAAACATCGAATATAACTATTACTGAAGTCACAGATGAAAATATTTAAATTGTGTCTTGATATTAATATCGAATTTTGATATTACATGTAAATAAATGTTTATTAAATAAAGTTACCATTTTCTGTAAGAAATTCGTAATACTTCATTTTTTTATTAAGCTATATTTAATTCCTGTAATAATATTATCTTTTATGCATATTACTTGTACACACGCGATGTTTCACATCTGCCAGGCGTCCCATGACGGCTCACATTTTTTTTATTTCAGACTGTGCTCCTCAGTAAAAGAAAATGATAATTCTTTTTTTGGCAATTTACGCATGTATGTACCTTATTGAATGCCGCTCTTGAGCTTTTATATGCCGTGGTAGAAAAGGTCGTAAATATTATTTTGAAATTAATTAAAACGCCTCTGTGATTTCATATGAATTCATACATCACACTATATTCAATGTTATTTACTTTTGTTTTATTGTGTATAGCTATTTACTTGTAGTAAATTTGTGGGTCAAAAGTATGTCGCTAGTAGAACTATTCAAACTTATAACAAAATATCGCATTTCAATTGTTTTAGCAATTTCATTTTGTTATCTCGGCACTTCCCTTGAACGCAAACCATCTCTATGACTTTTTTGTTACTGTTATTAATCTACATAACTCCTGAAATTTTTGGTGAGGAAACACCACTCCAGTTGTATATGTGAAAATGAGCAGTATTTGGTGTACAACAATCACAATGTTGGGTAATAAGTTGAAGAATTAACTTAAATATTCCTATTAAGCAGACGAACAATGCATAAGTGAGAATAGGCTAGGTTAAAAACCCTTCACCGGCGAACCATAAATGTCTCTGATCAAGAGAAGAGAGAAAAAAAAATTTGTAAAGTAAAGCACTTGCGTTTGAAAATTGTGTTGTGGTTGCAAAAATATTCTCCAAAGTAAACGGCGGCCTCCCGTGTTAGTTTATAGGGGACTAGTATTCGGTAAATTTACGACTAACATGAAAGCTTCAGAAGAGCTTGTAAATCCATCCAGGATAACGAACGCAGGGGCAGGCTATCGACAACAAAAACTGATGAAAATAGCAATAAAGTGGAGGAAAAGTTTATCAATAACGGCAAATCAATCAATACCCATCACTGAGCTGGCAAACTAACTACTTTGTTCCAACTAAGTTGTTGCCAACAGGGCATTCACAGCGGAAATGGAAGATTGTTTCCTTTGTTTATCAATGTCGACGATTGCTTGAGGTTGTAGGTGGGCCATAACGTTCTGCTGATTTTGCACTTCGTCTGGTCTCTCCATCTACAATCTGCGATTCGAAGGTATTTTAGGGAAATTGCATTCTTGACTGCACCTAATGGTGTGAGTACCGATTCTGCAAGAACGTTATTCATGACAGATTCCCCTCTTTCCAGTTCATCGGCTTTTTCGTTACCTTCTATGTTCCGGTGTCCCGGGACCCAAATTAAGGTTACTTTCTGGTTTTCACTGAAAGTGGTGAGGCTATTCCTACTTTGCTCCACCACTTTAGAGGTTGTTGTAACCGATTCCAGTGCCTGGATTGCAACTTGGCTATCCGAAAGAATAGCGATATTGCCCTTAAAAGAGAAATCCGTGTTTAGTAGCCTACAAGCTTCCCCAATCGCCAGTACTTCCGCCTGGAAGACACTGCTGGTATTAGGGAGACGCACAGTTTTTTCAATTCCAAGTCTATGAGAATATATACCACCTCCAACACCACAATCCATTTTACTGCCATCCGTATAGACTGTAGTGTCGAAGTTGTTTAGAGAGAGTCCCTTATTCCATTCTTCCTTAGATGGAAGGGCAGTGGCAAAATTCCAATTGAAAGTTACCGTCGGGACGATGTAGTCAGTCTTCGCCGAGATTAACTGAGCTTGTAGCAACAATAGACTAGCGTGACCATAAGTTTTTTCTTTCCAGCGACCCGCTTCATTTAACCTAAATGCACTCATGGTTGCCGTCTTCTTTATATGTAGATCTATTGGGATAACGTGCGTAAGGTCATTGAGAGCCTCTCTAGGACATGATCTGATTGCACCGACCGTTATTTCACAGGCTGATCTTTATATTCTGCTGAGTAATTTGGAATTGTACTCTCTCCCTAGAGCTTTCCACCAAACTACCGGGCCATACGATAGAATAGGTCGTATAACCGCCTTATACAGCCATAATGTATGCTTAGGTTGAAGACCCCATCTTCTTCCAAGCATACGTTTACAGGCATCGTCAGTTCTAATGAAAATGAAAAGCTATTGGTTGTGGCTCGCATGAACAAGCTCCATTTATCTTCAATCCAAGATTCACTCTCCGAAAATGATATTATTACCTATTGGTGAAGAATACCAAGACTGATAATTCTCACTTTCCCTGCCATAGGTTAGTTAAAAAACACACACTTCTAAGCTCAATTTAGCTCGGAATTGCTACTGCCATATACGATAAGATTTTATCACCAGACCTATGGCCATCTGATGTTAACGTATTTGGTGACCGTTTCGTTTTTGTCCACGAGAGGAAAAACAACCACAGCACTCATAGCTACCAATAGACTGCAGGGTGTTGATCAAATAAAAGACCCGGATATTTGATATTTTTGATACGAATTTTTCACTTCGTAATCACATCTTATACGACGCTTGGTTTCATTCATCGAAATAGCTCGGAGTTCTCTGACCCAAACACATTAAAATGGCTTTGCACCTCTTTCATATATTCTCACCTTCAAAATGCCATTATTATTTGATAGCCTTATCATCGATTCTCCATCAATAGGATTTAAAAAGTTCAAGAGAAAGTATGCTTTGGGATCTTTACGATTTACTGAACCTCTGGAAAGCAGAAGATCTGTTATCTCCTTTACTTTTGGATGTGACTTTATAAAGGGATGTTTTGACTGTGCTGCCCTTCCGGAAAAAATAAACTTTAATGTTCCAAGGAGAGAACTTCCTACCCTTTTTTTGGAAGTAAAATAAAAACAAATTATGCCCCAAACGCGTCAATTGCTCGCGCTCAAAATGAATTGAACCGGATCTCATCTATTATCGAGCTTTATTTTTCTCTGTCTAGTGTTGTTTTCATTAACCTTCTGAAATCTTGTATATATTAACAGTTAATTAAAGTTAGTAGTCTGTAAGGGTTTGTTGTTTAAAGACTTTATATTTAAGAGATCCGGAATTTCAAATCACGGGGATTCTTGGCATACAAAATAAAACTATTTTATGTGTTCTCCTTTTTCTATACTAAGTAATGCAAAGTTATCTCAGATAAAAATTAAAACGAGATCAGCAGAAATTTTACAAATTAATTATAGCACCCAAAATCTGATTATACAGTAGGCCGGGTCGATTTGTGGGGAGGCAAAAAAATCGCCAATTTCTCTGTGAAAATCATATTCTAGGGATCAAAATAAGAAACTTTGCCGAAGGAACCATACCTCTAAAACGAATTCTGATGTCCCCCAATTTGGGTCGAACTTTTTTGTTTCTTTTTTCATGTAAAGACCAAAAATGGTGATATTTTGAAATGATTGTATGGGGAACCCCCAGGGGAGTTCCAGGGGGTGTGCCACTGGCATGGGTGGATCGGCCGTCCAAAGTTAGTGGGGGTCGGTCATACATTTGGACTCGATTGGAGCACTCTAAATGGGTCAAAGTGGGATTTTTCGTTCGAGCAATGAGCGATTTTTAACACGACCCGCCCTATTATACACATTTTGTGTAAGTGCATAGTTCGAAAACAAGCTTTAGCCGCTACATGCAATGAATTTGAATGAATGAAAAAAATACCATAATCCCGGCATTACCATTTTAAAGCCCCGAAGTCCCAAAATATACAATATGTTCTGGGCTTAAATGTCATAGCCAAAGTGGAACACCAATATGAGCCGATAAGTAGATTTATTTCCAATACATAAATTGAATTTTGAGTACTTATTGAGAATGGCAAGTAGGTGGTGTCTAACGAAAATGAACAAACGCAATTTTAAGTATTACTCCATATGCAATTCTATTTATTTTCTAGTTTGAATTGATCAAAGAATATTGATATTTTTATATTCGTGCATACAATAGTGGTTTTTTTTATTCTACCATTCAAGACTTTAAAATATATACTGCACTTAAACTCGTGCGCATCTTCTATGACGACTAGTCTTCACGTAATTGTTTGAACTTATATACGAATTCTCATTTCTCACTGCTTTGGTAAAATGAGCAGCCTTTGGAGTGTCAAACAATTTTCTTCATCATTTTCCTGCTGCATGCCCTCTTTTCTGGATAACTTTTTGCGAGCTCGTCAAAAATTTAAATATGCACCCTAAATTTGAATTTCTTGTAACTGAAGTAGCTGTAAAACAGGTGCACGAGAGTAGATATGTATGCACGTGAAAACAGTTGAAGCTCGGAAATGGTATATTACCGGCGATATTAAGCGATGAACGGCCGCACTAGCTGACGAAAGCAATTCTCATGCACTTTCTACATTAAATTTCAAGATTTTTGTTTAACACTGGTTTTTTTTGCGAACAAAAACGCAGCGTGCAACACAAATTTGCACATTCTTTGTGGTGCTTAGGCATACATACGGTAGAGTGCATAAACATATAAATGTACACATAAATTATATACGTACATATATATTAAAAGAACTCCAGCGTTTCTCATAGCTTCTCTTCAAAAGACGTAAACTGATTTGCAAGCAGAAGCTAAGCCTTACAACAAAAAACCTTATCAAAAAAAATGAAGGCAGTTTTCTAGTGGAGCTGCTTACAAATATCTCAAGTGTATTTTTGTGTGTCGTGCCATATAGTAGTTACTCGTACAAAACTCTTTTAAAACACAATCTATTCAGGTGTAAAATATATGCAACGAAAAAACAAAACCTTTTAAATGGAAACTATAATTATGTGTGAGCGTGTAAATATGCTGACATAGATAAGTTTGGCAGAAATACAATGATTGACAGGCCGTGTAGTTGTAACACAAAAGTTGGTACAAAATCTTCAAAAAATAATCGCTTTCTAAGAGCGCTGAGCGTATAGAAGCCAATACATAAGTAAGTCGTTCAATATTTATAGATGTGCATACATACATGTTTTATTTTATTTTAATTTTTTTTACACTATTTAGCAGAAGCATGCACGAAGTGACATATTTTTTTCTAGAAGAAGACTTCAATTAATTTACTTCAACTTAGGATTATTCTTAAGACACCTTTTATTTATTTTACCCCGAATTATAAACCTAGAACTTCGTTTTTTTTTTTTAATTTAAGTCTCTAGTGTGGACATAGTGTTACATAATTATATATACTCGTATATTTTAAATATTATTTTTATTATATGCAAGCGCGCTGGCTGGGGGCGCAAAGTTCCGAAGCAAATAAATTCCATTGAGATTGATTCCTGGCTTTAAGCTTTATTTGTGGCCATATCAGTCGTAAGCTGTCGTGAACTCATCGTACAGGCTCTGTCTCCAAGATCCTTTAGGTCGACCTCTACGGCGTGAGCCTTATAGACTCCAATCTAAGCACATTCTGCTGATGTCAGTCGCATATTTGCGCAAAGTATGACCAATCCATCTCCACTAATGTTCGCGAACCACAACTTCAACTGTCCTTTGCTCACCTCGGGTGGGAACTCATCATTTGACACCCAGTTATGGGGCCACGACATGTGCAGGATGACTCTAAGGCAGCGATTTATGAAAGTTTGAAGCTTTTTTCACAGTTATATATGTAGGTGCACTGATTTTACGTTGGAGTTAAAAATCATAAGCTTTGTTTTCGAGGTTAGCTGTTTAGAATATCATAAACTTTTTGGGTGAGGCAAAGGATGCTCTAGCTTTAATTATTATGCAATCAACATCAACTACAGTCCCACGGAAGTGCTTTTCAGTCAGACCTTACGTCATGCAGGGAAACAGGCGAAAATCGGAGAGAGCCTTGTATAGGTCGTGTGACGGGTGTACAGAGACTTTCGTTTGCAGTTTTTTTAATTAGGTTTCACCAACATGAACAGCTCGCCAAGCATTGTCAAGTCAAAGACCCACTTTAATACGCCATGGCCCATAATTTAGCTATTTTTCCTTCAGTGGCAGACTCAAATGGCAGGGAACGCCACGGTGAAGGGTCAAAAAATAGTAGATTTTTGGGATTTTTTTTTTTTTTGTAAGTAGGAATGATTATTCGAGGTAGGGACAAAAGGCAATTTATTATATTTGTATTAAACTATGTTGATGTAAATTTTTATTAAAAAATATTGAAAATTGACAAATTTATGTAAATAAACATAACGAGCTAAAAAAAAAAATGACGTCATCTGGTGGCAGCGATACAGCAATGAATAATCATCTGAAATCACAAACCCAAAAATTTTTTTAATCTACACAATAGTGGCTATCGTTGTACGTAGCTGTTTTTTTTTTTTTTGTTTTTCTGACAAAATGGTGGTGATTGGAGTTTCGATGTGTGTTTTTTAACCATTTTTTTGATTTTCAACAGGCCCAAAAAAATAGTTATTTTCAAAATTTTAAAATCGGCTACGTACAACGATAGCCAATGCGATAACAAAAATTTTGAAAAAGAAAAATATTCGAGAAAAACGCGTTTGAAATAAAGCATCGTTTCGTAAGCACTACGGGGCCGAGCCGACGGGCGCTCACTTAAGTGCACATAGAATCGGGAATAAAACGAATTTCGCTTTAAAATGTTTACCACATTTTCTTGAGTAGTTATACTAACAATTTATCGATTTTTTTTAATTTTCACAGTGGCGTTCCCCCTCAAAGCTAGGTGGAATGAGCTGGTACATTGACTTTTTAAAGAACCAATTTAATTTGTACTCTTATTCCTTCACGGTGCTCAGTAAGGTGAGGAGTGAAGGTAGGAGTAGTGCGTAATAACTTGACTTAGACTCAGTTTAAGTAACAATTTTTCCAAGCTGCGTTTGAAATTTCATAAAAGCACGTTGCCCTATTATTACACTTAACATTTCTCAGGCTTAACAAAAAACACTCTTATGTGAAATGAAGTCAAATCTGACTATAATAATTAATTTACACAAGCGAGATATGCTAAACAGCTGCCGATTTTCGGTATTAAGAGCATGCGAACTTCTTGTGCAGCAACAAGAGTATCCTTGTTTAACTGCCACACCTCGTAAAACATGCTACCCATGGCATGGATCCTACCAAATTCACTGCATAGGTTTCAAGCCTTGAATATAAGAATTTCCCGTTATTTTGATACATACATTCAGACAGGCAGTTAAATATTTTTCTTTGAATTATTGTAATTAATCTGAGTTTGATTGCCAATCACAGTACCATGCATGGAACCCTCTCTTTCAGTAAGGCCATGAATTTGGCGTCTTCTAAATTTTCATTCATACCTTTTCTTCTCTCTAGATCAGCGCTTTGTAAAACTAAAAAAAACTTCCCAGGGCCTTTTGTCATGTTTGCTAGAACAAATACGATTCTATTCGTTTAGCTTAAAGAAAATGTGGGCCGAGGTAGAGAGGGGAGAAAGGTTGGTTTTATTTGACATGTTTTAGTGAGAATGCTTGGCATTAGAAGATTTGATTTTATTTGATTTGAAAAGATTCAATTTTAAAAATTAGGAAAGACTTTCGATTCTTTCAAGTACTCCATATCAGGGATCTTTCTTATTATCTTATTGGAGAGATCATGATGAAATGAAGATTATTTTATATGCTTTAGTACGAGTATGCATACAGTGAGCGCGTTCAAAATTCTCATATCATTTGCCATTTAATAGATTGAGAGGAAAGATATACCTAAAACTCTAGTGAATTTTTATGTGACCTATTGTAATTTGACGTTTACTCTGACTTCTAAATTCACCACTTTGATAATTGATATTGAATGGCTCAGGAGTTCACAAAAAGATTATTCCACACCTTCCCCGTAAATCGCAGTTTTGCATTTAAAATGAACCCTCGAGCATTTTTAAAAAGTAGTGAAACCTCCCTTTTTGATTTCCCTTCTGTACAGGTGATTACACTATAAAATATAGCGGCACCAAAAATGTATGCATAAAATATACTACATACATAGTATATTAAGCACTCATGCGTCCTTCCGCTTACATAGCAGTTTGAATTCATCACTAGAAATAAGCGTTCACTTATCTGCCTTGCTAATGTATGAAACTTACAAGACATATTATCAGTTGGTCGGCCTTTCTTCAGGACAAACTGTTATTCAATGCAACAGAACAAAAGGTATACCACCACATGCACACCTACATGTCTACTTACACTTATAAGCTTTGCTCAGTACTCTATTGTACTCGTACTCTATATGACTAACAGCACACAAGAGGGAAATAGTAACCATAAATGCATGTAGTAGATATGGACATGTGGACATACATGCATGCCCATTCATATGTATAGCTTACTTCACTATTTTATATCAGAATACATTTCCTTTGTCATTTTACGAGTATCTACTTGGTGGAACTAGGTATCCACCAGTTCCATACTGCATACCTGCTGCTGTCAAACTGTCCCATTCTTCTCGTCTATAAATACTGTTATAGCATAAATAAATAAACACAAATACAATAAAGTCTATTTTTCTGCATTATTCTTTATGCTAGATTTCAATACTGATTCCCTTTTTCTTATTTTCTTTAATTGTTACACACATATTTATGGTATATACGTCTTCGTTACAGGTATTATCAAGGGAGACGAAATAATGGTGATCAATGCTGCAATTGTATCCGACTTGGATATGATGTATTTGGAAAGTGTATTGCAAGAGGAGCAGTCGCTGTGCATGATGATGCGGTAAGTCAAAGAGGCACCCATACATACAAGTACATACACTATATAAGTATACATATGTCTGACCTATACGTCTGCCCTAAATCATTTGACATAGAATTAATTCGTTGATACCCGTTGTGCATTACAGCGGGCTTTATATTCCTTTAAAGCATGTGCTTTGCTACAGCTTTTGTTACAGACTACTATAGGAAAGTTTTGCAAAAAAACACATGTAAAATTCAGAAAAACGCATGACGTTTTTATTTAACTATCGAGATAACAGTCGATATAATTTAATGTTTAAAGATTATTTCATGCAAATGTTGACCGCGACTGCGCTTCAAATGGTCCATCCACTTAGTCCAATTTTGGCATACTCTTTCCAATGTTTCGGTCGGTATCTCACATAAAGGCTTTTTCAATAAGGGCGGGTAGATGTTGAAATGGAATAAAATGGCGTTTGCTGTGTGGCACGTAGCGCCGTCCTGCTGGAACCACATGTCATCTAGGTCCATACAGTTCAATATGGGCCATAAAAAATTGGAAGGGCCACCACGTCTACCAAAAACTGGGCGCAATGCGCGCAACGTTTGCGTTAATGAACACTCATTTTGATAATAAAGTTTTATCATTTGAACGTGCTGTTCAATCGTGTAACTTGCCATGATGATTTGGCATAAGCAACTGAATAATAAACAAGAGATTTGACAGATGTCACCAAAACATAATGGCTACCAGAGGGCGCCAAAATCGCCCCGCGCCAATTGAAACCCCCTTTAAAAATGATTTAATGTTGTCTTCCAATGGGTTAATTGAAGCTGGCTTGTCTGAATAGACATGAGCTTTAACATAGAGCCACAAAAAATAATCAAAGACTTTATATCGCACGATCTGGGTGGCCAATTGACAGGTCCCAAACGGGAAATAAAATGTTCACCGAACTCGCCTCTCAACAAGTCCATTGTTACGCGTGCTGTGTGGCATGTGGCACCGTCTTGCTGAAACCACATGTCATGCAAGTCAAACGCTTGCATTTTGGGCAAAAAACAAATGGATATCATTTCACGGTAGCGCTCACCAGTCACAGTTACGTAACGATTCGCAGCATCTTTGAAGAAGTACGGTCCAATGATACCTCCATCCCATAAAGAGCACCAAACTGTGACCTTTTCTGGATACATTGGCAGCTCTTGCAATTCTTCCGGCTGATCTTCACTCCAAAATCGACAATTCTGCTTATTTACGTACTCATTGATCCAAAAGTGAGCTTCGTCGCTGAACACAAGATAAAAAGTGGATCTTCGGCCAACTTTCCAAGAGCCCATTCACCAAAAATTCTGCGTTGCGGTAGGTCGTTCGACTTCAATTCTTGCACCAGCTGTATTTTGAAAGGCTTCACACCTAAATCCTTTCGCAAAATTTTCCACGTTGTTGAGTAACAGAGGCCCAATTGCTGCGAACGGCGACGAATCGATAATTGACGGTCATCATTAACACTGACCGATACAGCTGCGATATTATCTTCAGTTCGCACTCTACGTAAGCTTGTTGGTGGTTTGATGTCCAATAATGTAAATTTGGTTCTAAATTTAGTCAGAATAGCTCGAATAGCCGCTTCAGTGGGTCGATTAAACTGACCATAAAATGGAAGAAGCGCTCGATAAACTTTCTTAACAGAACACGCACTTTTATAATAAAATTCAATGATTGTTCGTTTGCAGTTGTTCGTTTGTACGATGATTCATGGTTAAATTATAGACCAAACTGAAGATGTTTGACAGTGACACAAAATACGAAACGTGCGTCAGCTGTATAAACCAACTGTTTAAAAAGATAATAGCTAAAAAATCACCCGTTACTATACGCTTTCAACCTGGGAAGCATCAAAGTAATATCTACACAACTAACGTATAGAACAAGCTGAATGTTAACTTTTGAGGTACCTCATCTTTTCAACCTCATTGACTACCAAGTTTTCCTTTATTTCCTTTTTTGACTTTGAGGTAGATGAAACGGAAAAGTCGTTCTTATTAAATAACCTACTATATGAAAAGCCGTAGGCATTTGTGCCTGACTACGATTTTATGAAATTTGAGCTCGGGTTGGAAACCCACTGTGGGCATGAAACATCAACTGATAGAAAGGGAGTATTTCTAAATCGTGAAAGTTTCCCATAAAAAACCCCGCCATTTGTGGATGAATATCAAACACATACCTGAAATTGGAGGAGGATATCGGCCAAACTACCAACAAATTGTTTACGCACTAATTGGGTAACTACAAAGAGGGCACAGCTACCGTTCCTTTACCATTACCTTCGAAACCCTTGCGAGGGTACTGGTAGTTAAACCCGTCGTGTGCCCCTCAAGCAATGCAAATACTTTCATTCCCGCTAAACAATCATGCATGTAAATCTCTATGGTAAAAGCACGGGTTCTATGTTAAAAAGACTTCAAAGAAGCACAGGAATAGGCACCTATCGTAACATAGAGAACCATTTCAAAGAAGAGAAATAAGAGAATCAGAGAAGTGCCTTTTTTTTGCCACCTAATGACAAACTAATATGATGTAAATTTGTCGCCCCCTCATCTAGCACTTTGCTAGCACGCTCTGCTGCGAGCGTGCCACTCTGCTGCCCGTCCCTATTCTAAAGAATCCGAATCTCCTATGAGCTATGTCGAGAAAAATCGCTCCATATAAATTGGCATTGGCCCACCCTAATGTACATATGTATGTACTATTATCACTTTTGACATGTAATAAATTTTTGAAAAACATTGTACAGTCGCACACTGTTACAGCGAACAAAATGTATTCTGAAATAATAGCGCGACCTTATAAATCTACAAGGAAATCAAATCTATAAAAGTCGTGTAAAACCAGTCAATACATCAATGTCAAAGAATAAAGGAAATTCCCTCTAAAAAGTTACTAGAATAACTTCTGCGCTAACACAATCCAACGCAGCTGGCATAAACAGAAATACCAATAAACAGAATAATGGGCAAATGTAAAAGTGAGACAAATGTTGCAATTCAATTGCAACTGCAATTTTTTCACTTTCAGCACAAAAGCATTTACTAGCATGAAGTGCGAGATAAATATACCTACATATACATATATGTACGTATGAATCAATACAATATAAACACAAACCTGTTACCAAACCAACAAACAATGCACTGAGGAGATTTCCTTTTACTTATAATGTACTTAAATATATCAACGTACATATGTATATCTACATAAGTTACTCATCCGTACATACATACACATTTTGCGGACATTTACTTCGAATTCATGCAGTAAACAATTGCATCGATATAGCAACAACAAGGCAAACAGTAGCTTATTCGATGTAACGTTATTAACAGTGCGAGGAAACGTACATACATACAAATTCGATATAGTCAATACACACACGTAAAATTACAATACTAGAGCTTCAGAAATTTTTAGTTGAACACTGATTTGTTGGTAAATTGTGAGAGTAACAACAATAAAATACACACTCAATCAATAAAGAACACAGTTTTGCAGTTAGGGAAATGAAGAGATGTTAAGCAAAGAAACTTATCGTAAAAGACGAGCAACACATATAAAATGAAATTTATATTTATTTAAACAGGCAATGAAAACAAAAAAAATTCTTCTAAATTAAATTAGTCAGTAGTAGCAATGTGGCTCTATAACCAAGATACTTCGCCAATTTTATATCCCAAGTTGCGTCTGTTATTCATTGGTCCCTCCATTGTTTTCCCCACTTGCCTTCATTTCCCAGCAATGTATGCTGAAACTGAAACTATATATGTATATTTATAATTGGCGCGTACACCCTTTTTGGGTGTTTGGCCGAGCTTTTCATCCTATACAGTTTCCAGCCGACTCCGAACGGCAGATATTTTTATGAGGAGCTTTTTCATGGCAGAAATACACTCAGAGGTTTGCCATTGCCTGTCGAGGGGCGATCGCTATTAGAAAAAACTTTTTTATTATTTTGGTCTTTCTCCAAGATTCGAACCTACGTTATCTCTGAACTCCGAACGGTAGTTACGCACCAACCCATTCGGCTACGGCGGCCGCCATAGATATATATACCTAAATGATATTGGATGATTTGGCCTTTTATGACCGTCTGTTTTGGCGCACGATAATTCCAGCAAAAATTAATATACTTTAATGAAACTTGACACTCGAACTGTTTTACTTTTTATCCAAGGTACTCGTAGTTTGGTATGAAAATAGCAAAAACGTGATACCTCGCTTATAAATGAAGCAAAACTATTCAAATTCGACACAAATGATTAATCTAAAGAAAGAAGCAGTGACTTGATAAAACTCTCCCCAGCTTGGTACACATATTGCTCCTCCCTTAATTTGGATTTGACTTAATATTATATAGATCGGATAAAAAACACGGCCACTTTTTTATGTTAACGATAAATTTTTGTCCGTCCATCTAATATTACAAGTTATAGCACTCACTCACTATGACTTTGTTTAGTTCCAAAACTTAAGAACCAGCCCCAATTTTACTAATAGACGGGGGTACATAAAATTCGACCCGGCCAAATTTAGCCTTGTTTATTAGTCCTTTAATACTTGTTTGTTCAATAAATGTTGCAGTTCGATAATAAAATCATAACTTTATGGTTTTAAATACAATTTATTATTCAGTAAAGTTCCCTTAAACATCAATGAATTTGGGACTCCAATTTATAAATTCCACCCCGGAAGTGAGAATCTGGAAAGGCTGCAAAACATGCTGTAATGACGTCATCATTTGATGAAAACGCTTTCTACGGATGAATTTGTATAGGTCTGCAAACAGATGGAAGTTGCTAGGGGCCAAATCTGATGAATACGTTGGATACTCCAACAATTTGAATTTTAATTCATTGATTTTAGCCATTATCAAAATGCTCCTATGACACAATGCATTGCCCTGATGAAAAATAATAATTTTCTTATGCAAACTGGGTATTTTTTCTCGAATTTATTCCTTCAGTTAGTCTAAAAGGTTACCATAATATTCAGACTTCATTGCTTCACCAGTTTGCAAGTAATTCGAACATCCCAAAAAGCTGATGCTAAGACCTTCTTGGCCTATTTCTGGACACTAACTCGTTTCGCAGCCGAAGAACCAGGTTCACACCACTCTTTAGCCTTTTGCTTTGATTTAGGATCATGGCAATAGACCCAAGTCTCCTCCATAGAGATTAATCGATGCATAAAATCTGCTTTATCTCTCGAAAATGCTCTAAATATTGGTGAGAAAGTATCATTCGAATGTGGTTTTGTTCCATTATTAGCGAATGTGGCACCCATTTTGCACATAGCTTTCTGAAACACATTACTTCAGTCACTCGATGATATTCCAATACCTATCCTGTTTTTTTGCCTGTACTTCTTCTAGTGTTGTTGCTGTTTTTGGACGTTCTTGACGTGGATCAACTTCAAGGTTTGTCCGACCACTTTTAAATTCAACAACTCACCTTTACACAGTACCAATTGATGTCGAAAAGTCTTTATACACTTTCAACATTCGTTCATAAATTTGCTTTGCTTTTAAACCTTGCAGAAATAAAAATTCAATCACTGCACGATACTTATTTTTTCCCATTGTAGAAAATATTGAAGAGTGTACCAACATAAAATAAAATTGAAGCTAGTAGCAGCGCCCTCTCTTATCGAACCTCAAAACTTATTGAACAACCTAGTATATATCACTAAAATACTTCTTTCGTATTCTTAATTTTTTGTCAATCCTCTCGAATGCTTCTCTTATCCAATAATTGATATCGTCAATACTTTTGCACTACACAAAAAGAGGATTTCTAAACGCACAAGCATTAGTATTTCATTTGGAAACTTTCTTAAACTTTTATCTATGTAGAATGTTACATTTATGTTGTTTACCAAGATTATCCTATCCGAAGGCACTTAGTATTGCTAAGTAGTGTTTTTGTTGGTGCAGCTCCATGAAAATGCTTCAATATGCTTCGGACAGCATCGCGCAAGCAGCAATCAGTTTTTTTTTCAAAAGCAACGTGCGTTTAAATTCACACGAACAAACCAACTTGGACTCTTTCCGAGAATACCCCGAGCCGGAAATCTGGTTGAATTTTAGAAACGGTAGTTAACCCCGTTATTTTTAACTTTAAAAACTGAAATAAATACAACAATAAACGAGCTCATCTCTACGTTCCTCTCCATCCCCAATCCCCACTCTCTCAAACAGAGCTGGATCGCCACCTGCATGATACAACAACTAGACGACTAAGAATTTAAAAGCTTCAGTAGTAAACTATAGAATCATTTTTCAAATAACAAACGAAAAAATTTTAATCGGAGAAACATAACGTAAAGAATATTTCAGTTTCCGCGATAACCTCTTCATTCGAGCGAAATTTCTTACCGCCGAGCATTTTTGTTTGGCTCTGCAACAGCCAGTAGTCGCTGGGAACCAAATCTGGCTAGGTGTGAGAGTAATTCGAGATTCAATTCATGTAGTTTAGCCATTGTTTTGCCATCATCACCATATTCTTGTGCTTGGTCAACAAGGAGCAAACGTGGCACCCACTTTGAACAGAGCTTTCTCATAGTCAAGTGCTCATGCAATATAAAGCCAACACGTTCTTTCGATATCTTTACGATGTCTGCTAACTCCTGAAAATTCGCGTTTCGAACATTTAAAACAATTTTTTAAATTTTTTTTATATTTTCTGCTGTTACTGCCTCATTTGGACGTCCACTCTGTAGTGCATCATCGATGCCTCTACGACCACAGCATGCCTCAAGTCAGCAAACCATCGTTTTATTGTTGTTTCTGATGAAGCGGAGTCCTCATAACACTTTTCAAGCCATTGAACGATATTTCCCCCCCCCCCATAAACAAACATCAAATAAAATAACAGTCGCCCCTCGGAAGGTAATGGCAAACCTCTGAGTGTATTGCTGCCATGAAAAAGCTTCTCATAAAAACCATTTGCCATTCTGAGTCTGCTTAAAACTGTAGGTCCCTACATTTGTGGAATAACATTAAGACTCTCGCCACAAAGAGGAGGAGGAGCTCGGCCAAACACTTAACAGAAGTAAGAATTAAAATGTTCTAGAAAACTATTCGCCGAAAACTTTCACTAAGAGCATTCTCAGACAAAATCTCTGATCACAAAACAAATGCGTCCTCTTGAAGTACACAACAAGTGTCTTAAAGTAAATCCTATTAAAATTAAATTACATCAAAATTAATCGTTCCTCCCCCAATACTATGCTCTATGTCAAAAAATAAATCACTCTGTACTAAAAATTGCCATTATACGAGCATTTACTACGCCTTAAGTTCCTAATACGGTAATATCTGAAGGATCAAATTTATTAAAGACGCAACCACACATACCTACACTAAAATATGTATGCACATGGGCGTGTGGAAATACTCGTATTTCTATGTTAAACAATCACACATTCATACGCTTTTGGGAAAATTTTCAACAAATCACTAAAGAGCCCTTTTGTATCCCCAACGCGCACTTACCATGTCTTCCCATTATTGTTGCTACACATTTATTGCTCCCTTGTGTTTCAGCTCCTCAAGTATGGTAGGTATATAATTTTATTTTTGCTTACTAGTCACTTGAGTGTTAATATTTACCACTGATTAATAAATTTGGGGCACACTTGTGTGCGTGCAACTAATGAATTTCTAATTAGTTGGGAATAAAATTTCCTGAGTGCCACTCGAAAGAGCCTGAATTACGAAAATGGCGTAACGATGGCAGAAAGTTTGAATTAATGAACAAACCAATCGAAGTAAATATGGGGTACTTCAAAAGACGCTGTGGTGGTTTTAAAAGAAAACATGTACAAATTTTGACTCTTTCAGGTTTCACTATTTTTCATCAAAATACGGTTCTTAACAATTATATTTGAAAAAATATGTAATTTAAATGTCTGCCATGAGTACGTCTACCGATTCATGAAAGCCTCATTGTAGGGAACGTTGAGATATCGATGTTGAAGGTTGTTCAGCAACACTTTGCGCCACAGCAGTATTGTCAACCGAACGTCCGGTTTTTTTTTGTCTGCCAGTAATTTTTCTATTCTCAGCAGAAATCGTTCCTTGAAATTTTGTCACTAAACTTTGAATTGTCGACTCACTCGAACTATAAATTCACAAATTTTGCGATGTGTTTTTTTAAAGATCAACCATTTCCATAATAAGATTCCATAATTTTAAATTGTTGGTCTGTTGTGTAAAATTGTAGGTACATCTGTCTGTCACACAAACGAATAAAGTTGATATTAAGTATTACAAATAATTTAATTATTACGATTAGCCAATGAAACCAAATGAGTTTATCGAAAAGTTTGTCAGAAAGCCTCATATGTTGATTAAGTAATGTAAGAGATTATGGCAATAGCGGCAGAAATTAAATGCTAAATTATGTATTTTAATATCTCTTTAAGCTCATATAAATATGATAAAGAAGATAATTGAATTTCACCAAATTCACGTTCAATGAAAACAAATTGAAAATCGAAATTTTAGTTAACAGCTATGAGCGAATTCAATATATACAAAGTGCCGCAAAATTACAAACAGACAAACAATGCATCGCGTAAAGATTAAAATAAAGATTTTCGTCACTCGAAATCATTCTTTTTTTTTACGTCACACCCGAATGTCATGAGCTGGAGGCAACTTGCATAAGTGCGGAGTCACACTGTGCGTTTTCACCGGAGCGGTTGAAACGCATGCGTTTTCACCGCACCGGATCGACATGTCACACTGTGCGGTCACTCAGCATCAATCTGCGTCAGTCTGCTGCATTCTGTAAGCACAACAAGATGTCCCGGAAAATTTTGAGAAAAAAAATAATTGCAATTTCGCTATTGGAAGCGGAAGGATTATTGAGAGAGCCAGTGAATCGCCAACACTGTGTCCATCCATTCTTTTCTCATCGTGAATCAACTGAGAAATTTCGACGGTTTTTCGAAAATATTCGCCAACTTCTATCCACGCTTTTTCTCTTGCATTCTTATCACTATATTCTTTTGCACTTTTATCCCAAAGGGCCGGCTTTTCTTGAATGCAAGTTATAAATTTATCCGTATCGAACATGATTGCAAAACGCTGCGTTTGAACTGCACAGTGTGACGGTATTCGTAAGAATACTTGTGTCGTCGATGTCTTCCGGTCTTGCGGTCGAGCCGCATCGCCGCAGCAAGTTGCGGCAACCGTCCGGTAGGTGCGGCGACAACGCATAGTGTGACAACTATCATACAAACGCGTTCGTCATTGCCATCCTTTCGCGCCGGAGCGTTTTCAACGCTCCGGTGAAAACGCACAGTGTGACACCGCACTAAATCTACATATGCGTAGCGGTCTCTGCCACATAATAAGCATTTCAGTGCCTACGAAAACAAGTCACATTCAGCACAATTTGTGTTGCAATTTGCTTGAAGCACACAGATGTGGATGGTCGCGTGCATTTTCAGAAAAATTGGTTAAGAAACAGAGATGCCACTAGAGCGACTTTAGACATTCAATTATGATGCACATACATAACTATTCTCCCAGGATTTGTTCGGAGAAATTAGAAATTAAAAATTAACTATTTGACTTCTTGAGTAATTCTTTTCACCAGTAAAAAATATTTTAGAAGTTGATTTTAGTAATGACGGTTTTTATGTTTTCAAGGACAAATTATTATTTTATCATGCAAAAAAAAGTATATACTCGTACATGAATAAGTATATATGATACATAGGTAGCTACACCAGTATATTTACAAAAACCGACTTCATTATGTTGTAATATGGCCAACTATATATATGTATAATTTCTATAATAAATTTCAATGCAAAAACTCGTTGTAATTGTCATTCTCAGTCGATGGCAGCGATGCAAAGCCGCAATGCTAGCGCATGCCACACAAATTTCAACGTGTCAAAAACACAAACACTCATTAAAGGGATTGTGTTCGATGAGAAAATTATGTGTTGAATATTGCTAGTTGCGGTTTCGATAAAGCCATATTGCGTCAATAAAATCCCTTGCGACGTCGTAACCACACTTACTCAAACAAAATTAGTTCCGGTAGAAAATCAACCTATGTACGTACAGTGGGTGTCATTGACAATAAAGTAAATACGATAATAAAAATGTAATGGGCATGAAAGTATGTTCGCTTGATTGTAGTGCTAAGAGAGAGAAAAATCAATCGAGCGCTTTTATTCAGTTGAATTTAAGTAAAATACTACTACGCCGAAGTCTCTCCATATTGAGCCTTTTCATTTCTTTCTTTAAAGTGTTAATTTAGCCCATTCAAGGTACTCAAATGTAGAGAGATTTTATAAGTTGATAGATTCTAAAAAGTATTCATAAACCATAAACCACGCTAAGGACACGTATGGATTTTTTGATGCATTTCTGATTTACATAATCTCCGTTAGAAGGAGCAAAAGAGTATAAAATATGATTTTAAAATTTCAAAATTCATTTACAATGTAAAGAATATATTTTCAATGTTTTAAGCTTAATAGAAAGCCTATAAAGTCCCTATGAACTCCGTGAAGTGATAAGCGTCGAACGAAAGATGAGTAAGAACGAACACTTTAATGGCGTTTTTCTCTAAATACGTTTTTTTCCGCGCTGTCGAATATAACTCAAAAAGTAATCAAGATATCAACTTAAAATGTTATAGGGATATTCTTTAACATATTACATTGCCTTTGCATGTAGCTAAAATTGTATATTAATTATCACTAAAAATACTGTTTTGATCAATTCGTTTATAAAAAAAAGTGTGATTTTTTCCTTTTTCACTTCAAATAAAAAAATTTTTGTTTCGTTAAAAACAGATAAGTGCGAAGCGGAATAACTTATTTTAATGAAAAATGTTTACCTGGTTGATTTCAGTTGATTACAAGACGCTCTACATTACCCGGCACAAATTAAAGAAGCCACGTTGGAGCAGCTGTAGCGTCGCCATTTTGTGTTTTATTTATTTCAAAAAAATTTTCTATATTCATTTAAGCATGAATATTAATATGGAATCTATTTTAAGGTAATAAATACTTTCAGTTTTTCGCAAAACACGATTGAAAAATTTGTTGTCTGGAGGAGCTAATTCCAATAACTATTTTTAACTTAACGCTTTGCGTTTAGTTTTATTTAATAGAAATTCTGCGTTTGGAGCGCTGTAAGGTTCACCACAATATATGGAGTAGTAGGAGTAGTATCTAATGCAAATAAAAGTAAAATATACAAAATTTTATAATTACTTATTCTAGTATTAGGACAACAAATATTTACAATAATTTAACGACAATGGCATGAGCCATCTGTCGATTTATTTTTCATGCAAAGCAATTATCCGGTTATCGATTTTTAAAACCAATTAAACGCTTTTATTAAGTCATCTCTCTATCTAAAGGCATATTTAATAAAACGCAAAAGTTTAACCCAATGATCGTTTTCCCCATTGAAAGTATCAATCAGTTGTCAATTATTTAACGTAAATTTTCCGAAAAAGGTTTTTCTATATTCTCTTAATATTGAAATGTGCTTTTTTTTCAAGCTCGTCTAAAGTACACATTGAACAAGTTTTATTTTCTGAGTCTAATCTGTTGTTATTTAAAATTACCATGTCACCTCTAGCCCTCATTATCCACATGCTTGATTCTATGCCACATTTCTTTAAATATACCTGACTTTTTGACCAGTCTAATTCCTTATATCGATGGTTTTCAAGAAAAGTGACATAATTCAAAATACTGAGGTGGGTTAGTTTCCTAGATAGTTGACGCGCCAATTCGATCACCTGACAAAACGACACTAACGCCATCTCTCAGAATTGCTTCAAGATTCGCTTATGACGCTTTTCCAGATAAAAATATATAAACTCTGTAGTTGATTTTTGCTTTTAATGGCAGAACTCCGAATTTGAGTTAATTTTGAGTTGTTCTACTAGTACTTAAGACTTTTTGTACATACACATTCATCCTTGCCTGGTTGTGGTTTGTTAAAAGCAGTTTTGGATCTTCTTTCCAGATTTCAGATTGGATGTTATCTATTCGCCAGATGACATCGTTTTTTACTAAATAAGTTCTTTAAATCGATAATTCAGAAGACTTCTTTCTTTGTAACAATTTTGGACAGATAATGTGTCAGCCGCTTTTCTGAGTACACAAACAAAATTCTGTGCATATACTTAAGGAGTAGTTCTCAAGTAAACAAGTGATTTTCTTGCACACCGGTTTTCAAACGAAGTATGTATGTGGGCACATGTGATAGTAGCTTCACCTCTCCCTCTTTGGGTGTTTGGCCGAGCTCCTCCTCCTATTTGTGGTGTGCGTCTTGATGTTGTTCCACAAATGGAGGGACCTACAGTTTCAAGCCGACTCCGAACCCCAGATATTTTTTAATGAGAAACTTTTTCATGGCAGAAATACACTCAGAGCTGTTAAGAAAAAATTTTCTTCATTTTGATGTTTCACAGAAACTCGAACCTAAGTTCTCCGAATTTCGAATGGAAGTCCAACTGGCCCGTGATTCATCACAAAGGGACAAAAAGTACACCGAAACACAACAAAACGTGATTAACAAAAATTAAAAAAAAAAACGTCAGCAAAAACTTTCTATAAAATAGAGTCCAGCATCTCCCGAACTTGCAAACTTGCAACAGCCCTTTTCCACGCAATTTGGATTACACTTTGTAGAAGCTTTTCGGCTAAGATGATAGAAGGCGTGCTAATACGTAGATTGGAATCTTAGCTCAATAAAATTAATTCCAGTCTTATTATTGCAAACTAACTGTATATCAAGTAATTGCTAGTAAATAAGTGCTGCAGCTGTATGTACCCCAATGAATAGTTTTCAAATCCATTTATCATTCAGCCTTCTCACTGATTCTGACGTAAAAAAGTTACGCTTACAACCTATTTGCTATTACTGAATCGAAGTGAATTTAAAAAAGTGCCACGTAAATCAAGTAGCAAATTTTGATATTACCATACCAACTTACTCGGAGCAAACAACCAAATATTTGGATAAAAACTTATTTCATTACTGTTATTTGCAATTATTTTGGCTTTGTTCTGAGCGAAATGAGTTACATTGGAGTACGGTAAGAATATTTCCGACTGAAGAAAAGCAACATACAATACTTCAAATTAGCCGAAAATACTAAGAGATGCCTTTTAGCCCTTCGAAAATGGATGACACTTTGTTAAGAAAATTGACGTTAGGCTCCTCTGCAATATTTTTCTAAAATCGTTGAAGCTCTTTTTTAGAAAAAACTTCTTTCTAAAATATTTATATTTTGCGGATTTTCTTGTACAAATCGAGCTTTGTATTTGCCTGCTATTGCTCGTGAGCAAACAAATTGTCATCAAGTGATCAGAAAAGCAACCCTGAGTCTTCAACGCGTCAGAGAAAATATAAATGAACCTAATCATAATTTTGCCGGCGTAAAAATAATCGACAGCAAGAAATCCGTCCCAGCCGCATTTCTGTGCAATTTCATGCTATTTAATGTGTTATAGTTTTGACAGCGGCTACCCGTCATGCCGCTACTCGCTGTCCATTGCAATTCTGATCAAGGGATAACCCAGTCCGAATTCCGGATTTTGTTATAATAATTCAAGCAACCTCGCATATTAGTGATGTCTTATTAAAATATTGGCTTTAGACAAAAAATCACATGCAAGCACATAAAAACACGTTTTTGTACAATTTGTATTCACATTTCCTAAATTACCATATTTTTATAAATTGGCAAAATAAAAATAGTTATTACTTCTCAATTTTATTTCGAAACTTTTCTCAAACAACCAAAAGAATTTGTAACAAATGCTTTGAAATTTATACAAAATAGTGCAAAAAATTAATTCTCTGATGCCACTCTACGAATTTCGAATTGACTATGTAGCCATTCGAACTCAGTGATGCATTTTTCGTAGGATCTATGAGTAACGTACTACGATGGATTTAATGATAGAACTGAATACCCGTATGAGGATAACCTGTCGTTAATTAACTCCATTTCAACGTAAAGACAAAGGCAAAAAGCTATACCCAAAACATCAAAAATTTGTATGCCCTCCTGTTTAGAGATTCATTATTGAATCCATTATTATAAATTATCCTTCTTATATTTGTAGTTTGAAAACATCCCACAGTACAGCATTTCATTTCGCAAATTCATCGACACTTTGTCCATATTTCGCATTTTCCATTTTAGCACTGTCCATTATTTGTTGTGTGGGTAAACATCGACACACTAATATGTAGGGTCTAACCGCACTAGCATGAACTGCTACAGGCTAATCATTGGCATGAGAGATGAGCATAGGATTGCGGAAAATGCTATACAAATCGAAATCATTAAGGTAGGATAGTGCGCATATTGCCACTCCCGAAATGTCATAAATTCGGCCACAAACACACAAATGAGAATTTCGTCTCACTTACATCCAGCAGCAGGCTGTCCAAACTCGATGTGAACAGTTTACCCCCGTTGATCACTAGTTAGTATACTCGTACATGCATACATTGCCACTAATCGTCGAAAAGGTGTTTTTTTTTCTTTCTTTTTTGTAGCACCAATGGTAGGCAAATGTCATCGCTGCCATTATTATTCCCACAAGTGAATGCGAGAAATGTTTTGCCTGCGTGGGCGGGTGACATGAGTGAGCGCGTTTAGAATGTTTTTTGTTTCATGTTAGTTTACTGCTGTTGGCAGCTGAGTATGTACTTGGCTTAACGATTTCGCTAAATACAAACAATTTATTCCGAATGGAACTTGATTGATGAATTAGGCAACAGTTACTTAATGAACGCATGACAACCATCGAAATTGATTAAACCCAAAACTCATGGTTCTGCATGCAATTATTTTAGTATTATCCAATGCATGCAATCAAACAATTTTATACTTATTTATTATACTTATACTAGCATTGGCCCAATAGTCATAATTGGTAATTCACTACAAACTTCGTAGTGAGATGGAGATACCAAACTATGTGTATTGGCCCCAGCATTAGTGATCCATTGCAGGACGGTAATACTTTTTTTAAGCGAAAAAACACGCATAAAATGTTGCTATTTTCTTTCGCTGATTACATGAACATAAATATACTTAATGGAGAAAGCGCATTCAATTATTATATTGGGTCAGTATTTTCCAACGAATTTTGGAAAATATTTGGCAGCAACTTAAATATATTTTATTTATTTATTAAATATAATAAAAAAGTAAACAAAGTTTGAGTGCCAAATGAAAAATTATCCACACGATGCTTGGTATTGCCGCTCTATTTATTTTTTTTATTGGGCGTCTCATCTTGGCGCTCACTTCTATCACTTTCACTGTCATAAGTCACTGTTCAGTATTTTGTTTTCCACAACTCTATTTTGCCGCTCATTCACCAGGAAATGGTAATAAAAAGACGAATTTGGTTTCTCGTCCAGGTGAGCACTCTCATGGAACACAAAATAGCCAACCAAACCTAACCTGCTCTACTCACTATATCATCCTTTAATAAAAGGAGTAGATTTAAATTTCAAAGTTATTATATAATCTAATTTTTTTATTAACAAATTATTTATGTATTGAGTCTTATAAGCAGACAATAATAAGTATTAAAACCTTAAGCCTAGAGTATAAAGCTATTTACTGAAATCCTGGGATTGAGCCATTTTATAGACGACACACTTTAAAATACTAGTAGATCTCTTCTTCTTAATCGCCATTACTTTATTATGCATTTTCCAAAGGATTTGAATGATTTTGAGTGCATACGGTATTTGAGAACATCTTGAAAGAAAAACTAATTAGCTTTTATTTTGAACAACTTATTATATATTTGAGTTAGGTGTTATGTGGTCCACAAGTTTGATGTTACCTGCTCGTGGACCTCGCTTTATGTGAAAGAGCAGAGCCTTGCTGACCTGAGGCTGTGACCTCGTACACTATCAATTCAGAGTTTCATTATTGTCTCTACAGTCTCGATGTATGAAGCAGAACTCACTCGAAATCCTCGAGTAAAAAAGTCTTTGCTTGACATATCCTTTGTGAACATTGTGTGCATGACAACAAGAACTTCTGTAGAATTGGTCTTTGTACAAAATTTTTCCGTCAGAAAAACCATAACATCTCAGGCACTTGAGGGTGTTTAATTTTTTTAGGAGGACTTTTTGATTGGATAACTCGCTGTTCTCGTGTTTGCTCCGACATAAATTGCCTTCTGCCAAGGAACTTCATGGTCAACTCGACGACTAAGGTTCTCAGAAACATTAAGTTCCCTCGCAAGGGCACTCATTGATTTTGTAGAGTTCTCGTAAGTGATCGTTTGCATTTGTTAAATAAATTCTGTAGATTGAACAGTGTCAGAACGTTCGTGGTGTTTTTTTCCTGACACTTCTTGCATAGATAAATTTTGCTTTGAAATGTAAAACTTGTCAGGCACACTTTTTTTTCTGTATACCAACAGCAAATACAAACGAACGTGTTAAGACACCTCTTATAATGCCACTGCCCATATGCACATAATTCCACTCTATATTAGTGTAAACAAAATTCAATTGGCAGCAATTTAGACCAATAAATATTTGTATGAGCATACAGGCGGCTCAAATAAATATGTTTATCTGAAACATTTTTTCGAAGTTTTCAATAGGCGGGCGTGGGCGTATTCAGCCACTGCAAGCGCGACCATTAAAGGTTGCCTTGTATCGACTCAGGTGAATTCATTTTCAACAACGCATGTTAATACGTTTTTTAATAACCATTAACGTATAAAAGCCGCAGATGTTCACACTTTTCATTATACCGATGATTTGCATTAAATCCCTAATTGCAATTAACTGGTTGGAAAAATGTCAATGTTATGAGAAATGAGTTGGTGAATTCATATTGGAAAATGCTGTTACCTTTTTTTTTTTTGTAAAAAACAATTTACAATTTGTACTTAATAATTATGTAATAGTTTTGTGCAAATAGGCTTTGTTCGCTTGCAATGTCCGACTTCGGGGGTATTTGGAAGTATACACGCACAATTGAGGCAAGTATGCGATTTGTGTCCAATTACTGGGCGAAAGAGCTAAAGTGATTTGTTTCTGTATAGTTTTATTTAATGTTTTCTCTTTATATTAAACCTGAAAAGTACCTTATCTTTGCATTCTTATTTGGGATATGTGCATTCCTGAAACAAATTATGTTTTACATACATTTTAAAAAATGTACTCGTATTACTTTAAGATTTGCATGCGATTTTTAAAATCAATTTATCATAAGTTTAAAGAAGTTTTATTTCGTGGTTTTATTTAAATGCGTTCAGCTATTGAATTTTTATTCATATAAAATTGAATCCCTTGATTACTTTAGAAATACCACAAAATCCCGGAATACAAAATTGGCATGCACATTATGTATTATATGTGTTGCATCATTCGATTAGCTTTTAGCGTTGTCTAACTGCATACATTTGCTAATTAAATTTTTGGTGCGATAATTTGGTTATAACTCTCATGCTTTTTGAAAAATAAAATAAATATTTGTTTTTTTGAATTAACTGCTACTTTAGCACTAACTACAATAAATAAACGATGGTATTTGCCAAGTTCCAAACTAATTTGGAAAAACTCCATGTTACGTATACGCCCCGCGTACCTAAAACACCCTAATACTTCTAGCCAAAAAATCAGCGAAGCTAATAATAAAGTTTACTACAAACTTTTCACACCCATGCTGCTCGCGAGCAGCCATGTAACTACGTGAATTTTTGAATGAACTCTTTATCATAGTATCTAAGCTGTGTGTGAACTTATATCCTCGTACATCCTCGTTGCTTTTTCTTCTTCTTTAATTTTTTACAATTTTTACAATTTTGCAGGTCATCACGCACTGAACCACCAGATCTAGTTGGCATTATGCGCGTCACTGATGACATGATTGATTCATTGGTTTGTCCACCGCCACCATCGGATCCACCCGTAATGAGCGAAGAGATGATATCCGGTTTAATCGTACCGGCGCCAGGTTGGAGTAAGTACAAATATATAAATACAACCATACATATATATTTATATATATACACATTTATGCACAAGAAGCGATGAATTATGCATATGTACATAAAAATAGTTACAGAACACAAAAGCACACACAAATATAACTGAATATATACACTGACAAACACACACATACCAGTCAGCTTATGTGCGCAAGCTAGCAACAGCTATAGCAATGTGGCTTATTCGCTACTTGCATAAATAGATTAAAAATATGTCAACTGTCAAAGTGCAATGAAGTTGCAATAAAATGATGCGCACGCAACAGACAACAAGCGCGCGGCAGCGGTGACTTTGATTTGAGCTGCAACAACCCCGACACCACAGTGAAGGCTGAATGATTTTCACTGGAGATCAGGGAATGAGTTACGCCTCTTGATTGTGTTAAGTTCAGCAGTAATTCACTGAAATTGCGAAAATGTAGTCATTAAAATTTCAGTGAACTGATGGCCAAAGTGGAAAAAGCAATGCAAGTAGAATTTACAGTCTGCTGTTCAAAAATGCATATTTGGTTAGCGACCGGGTGGGGAAAATTCGACGAATAATTTAATGAAAACTAGTTTGAAAAGAAATTTTTTTTCGTTAACTCCGGATTTTTTCAGATTTAAGTTATTTGGAGACTTTCTGTTTAATTGGCTTTCTAATATTTTACTATAAATCAAAGATCTTACTGACAGGGAACACACCGCCAGTAACTCAAGGTTCTATTTCAACTGCAAGTACATTTCTGCCATGAAAAAACCTTCGACTATTGCTGCGGCGGCCGCCGTAGCCGAATGGGTTGGTGCGTGACTACCATTCGGAATTCAAATTAAGAAAAAGTTTTTTCTAATAGCGTAGTTTTTCTCAATGGGAAACCTCCGAGTGTATTTTTGCCATCAAAAAGCTCCTCATAAAAATATCTGCCGTTCAGAGTCGGCTTGAAACTATAGGTCCCCCCATTTGCGGAACAACATCAAGACGCACGCCGCAAATAGGAGGAGGAGCTCGGCCAAATACCCAGAAAGGGTGTACGCGCCAATTATATATATATATATATATATATATATTCCTGCGATAAAAACAGAGAAAGTAATAATTGGATATTGCGTATATGTAGGATCAGAGCTGCAAACAAAGAATGTCGATAGGAATGAAGACAATCAAATGTTATTTATTATAGGCCAGTGATGCCCAAAAAACTGGTTTCATAGGTATATTAAAAAAAATATATATATTGCAGTTATGTGTGGTTATTTTCATGTATATTTTTCATTGAAATAAACACAACCAAGTCAGAACTTAGAATGTTTTATGTCAAAAGGAAGTTCATTAACTATTCAATCAAAGTTTATTTATAAGCATGCCGCCCTAGAATTAATTAAAAATCTGTATAAAATATAAACAAATCTTACATTAGAACTATTAACTACAAATACAAGTATACAAATAAATACAAAAATAACGAAATAAATTAAGATTAAAAGCATGCGAAGATGTAGTCGTCATTAACTTCTTTTCTTTGCTAGGTTGTACCTATTCAAATTTATTTTCCTAGTATGCGCGCTTATCTGGTATATTTATATGTGTGAGCATAACCGAGCAATTATTTTGAGAAATCAATTCGTACAAGTTTTACAAAAATAAAACGAACGTGCGAGTATAAGCCTACGCCTCGCTGCTGTAATAGCTCTGGCCGACATTAGAAGGGAAGCTTTCTACAAAACTTTAAAATTCTAAATAAATATTCAGTGTTTTAATCACAATTTTCAAAAAAATGTATGGCATTTTTTGCACATTTAATTTTAGCGTAATAAATAACAAGCTTAAAATGGCTAAATATTTGCACAGCAGTGAAAAACTTAAGAAAGCCCACACAATATGCAACTAAAATGAATACAGAATATGAATATGAGTATTGAATAGGATTCCATCACTTCTTTATCATTATTGTATTTTTGAATTTCGCTACATTTAAATTTCCAAATTTTTGTTAAATATTTTCTAATAAATATTGACAGTTTATCTTATAGTTATCATTGATCGTTTCTATTTATAGTGGGTCTTCTGTTACAATTTCACCCTCGTTTTTGAAGCTATCTTCATCATCATGTATTGTACATTCTCCTTTTTATACATAGAAATGTCACGACAGAAGAAAGCAGAAAAGAAAAGGACGAACTATGTTGCATAGCGGACATGAAGTTGTAACTAGAAGCATACGACGATGGTGCAAATGGAACAGCTTTTTGCCATTTCATTCTATTCTGATATCCGGATGTATACGGCAAAAGAAAAAAACCAAGTCAGCTGATCTACCGATGCCATCTTTAATAGATTCGCCTTGGTTTTTCCCTTTCTCTGATAACCATTTCACTTTTTGGCAGTTTTACCAGTTTTTACCAGAAAGCTTGAGAAAAAAGCTGTAATTGACAACGTTACAATTGCCACGAGGCGTGGGTTATACGTTATTGCCTTTATTTATTGTACTACACATTTTTGTCATTGAGCGCATTGTGGTGTTGTAGTTTTAGCGGTGGTATGGTTATTTTAATTTGATTGCTTTGCAGTTTACTGTTTATTGGCTTTAAAAGTTTTGTTGTCAATTGCTTTCGAATGTAGTGGAGTTTTTGTTTAATTTTTATTAAAATTTGGTTTTTGTTCATTACTATTTCACTGTTTTTGTTTTGTTTTAAAATATATTGCTCGTTTGTGATTTAAATTTCATCGAATTTGTGAGTTGTTAACTCAGAACATGCCCACAAGCGCTATATAATTTAAAACTTGTATTTTAAATTCTCTTTTTTTAACGCACTGCAGGTCGCCATGTACCGCAGTAATATAAGATTTTGAATGACGGGCTTTAACTCACAAAAAGTAAAATACAATTTTTAAACAGTGGCAACTTATAAAGTTTTTATTTCCCTTTTAATCATGCGACTTTTTAAAAGTTAGGCAAATCTTACGTCAGTTTACAAGTATCCCTATTGCTCTAGCAATGTTTTGAAAAAAAAAATAAAATAAAATAGAACTTATCCAAATATCCCATATCCAAGGTCGAATAGTCAAAGTTGTTTTTTCTTTATTCCTCGACAAGTGCCGTTTTCAATTTCTTAACGTAAATAACACAAATTAACAAATTGTTTTGACGTGATAACGTCTTATAAGTCAATGTACCCGGCTGCACGCGCCAAAAAATGCGTCGTTATCTTGCTCACGCGGCGTTACCTTGCTTGAACTGCATGTTATGTTATGCTTTTTTCTTCCTTGGTCTCTACGCGCTTACTGCGTTTCGAGTAGTTTATCCTTTCAATTAATTTGTATTTTAGTGCCAATATTTTTATACATACCTATGTGTGTGCAGTATGACATTCAGATAGATTACAAATATTTTCGATTACATACATATTTTATAGCTTAACAAAGCCAACTGAAATAAAATGCCTGCGATTGGATATAAGCAGTTTATTAGTTATTCTACTATATTGCTATTATGATTAAGTCATGAGGTAGGAAGCGTTTGAAGCATTGAAGTTTTTTAAATTATCGATAATTTTTTTGACAAAATCATTGAATGATGTCATCAAACCAGGGTACTTTGAAATTTGTTTAATATTAAATGCTGGAATGTCATATTGTGCACAGAATGTTTCGTGTCTCTGTCGTGCATTGTGAAAGCGTGGGCAGTCGTGCAAACCATGATGTATTCTTTGCACAGTGAGTTGGTCACAGGGGCACCAGTCTTCGTCAATGATTTTGAATCGCTTCAAGTATGCCTTATTGAAACCATGTCCAGTAAAGAGCTGTGTCAATTCGAATGATATCCCAAAAAGTTGTCGGTATAGTTGCGTATCTTCAAGAATTGGGAAGAAGGTCATCGTAATGGAGCCAGTGATATTGTCGGCATACTCCTGTTGCCATGACTCGAATATTTTAAGACGAATTTGCCTAAAGGAAATACAGTGTATACTCGATCAACTCCTTGATTTGCAGCTTCTTTTGCCGGCTCATCTGCGCGCTCGTTTCCTTCAATACCGATGTGTGATTTGACCCAGTAAAAGTCAATTCTGTGTCCCTGGCGAAGAAGGTGCAGGTGCTGATGAATTGATGCTATAAAGGGATTAGGATTGCTCCGATTTTGGATAGCTTCTAAACAAGAGAGACTGTCGCTATATATGACTAGTTTTTCCATTTTCAATTCTTTCTGAGCCCACTTCAGTGCAGCGTCAATTCCTGGAGCTTCAGCCTGGAAAACAGTGCATATGTCATGTAATTTACATTTACGTGACGTCCAGTCGTCATCTTGTTTATGAACGACAAAAGCAGATCCACAAGCGCCTGTTTCAAACTTGCTTCCATCGATATAGATGTGGGCCGCATTGGCGTCGATAATATTGTCAGCTTCCTGTTGTGATGCTATACTTTCAAAACGTATAGACTGACGCTCGGAAGGATGTAGTTGATTTTTTGGTGCAGTACGTTGTTCAAGCATAACGTTTTATGTTTCATCATATACTCCAGACAGTTTGACACTTTCAATTTGCATAATTTCTTTTATCTTCAGATGCAGCGGCGTGAACCCTGCAAACGCCAGAGCCGAATTGGCCCAAACTGTGTGAAAGCCTCTGATTGCTCGTATAGCGAAATTTCTTTGGAACGAGCGGAGTAGACGGCGAATATAATTAAACTATATAGCTTTGCCCCATATACTTGCAGCGTAAGTTATAGTTGGCTCCACAACTTGAACTCTTAGAAACCATTTTGTTTTGGAGACCATAATTGATTCAATTCAGCATGATATATTATATAAGACGTTTGGTAAAGAGTTTCTCTAACAGCTTTCTGAACACGGGAAGAAGTTCTATGGGGCGGTAAGATCCTAGCTCATTAGTTTCAAATTTGTTTGGCTTTGGTAAAATTTTAGTGTAAGCCTTTTTCCAAATTTTTGGAAAGTAACCCACACGGAGGCACGCATTATAAAGAGCTGTGAGAAATTTTGAGTATTTCTTTGTAAAAACCAAGCATATGTCTTAGGTGAGGTTATCTATACCTGGGGCTCTATTTGGATTCATAGTTACTAACGCTTCGAGTACTTCTTTTTCAGTGAATGGTTCATCCTAGGGTATGTTAAGGTAATGTTTGTTTTGTGAGTCAACGGTGTCATCAGTATAGGTCACAGAGTATAGTTCGCTGTATTGAAGCGTCATTGGAGGTCGATGTAATAGTGCATCCTTAATTAATCGGTTTGTCAGTAACCAGTCATTTTCTTTGCCTTGTGTGCCGAATTCTCAAAAGTGCTCAGTTGATGCCTTCTTTAGTGCAGCGGCATATATGCGCTTAGCATTGGAATGTTGCATAGCAACTGCTGTCGAATGTTGACGAGCAGTAAAGCTGGAGCAGTTTTCAGTTTTAAAAGTTATTGCGCAGTGATCTGAATTTTAAATGGCCTCAACATTCACTTACCAGTTTTTAATGTGGAGCGCGATATTTCCTGAAGCAATCGTTATATCTGTGATAGAACGAGCATGTGCGCCATACCGTATCGCGTTGAATGTGGCAACATTATCTTGGTTGCTTACTTCCATATCGTTGGCAGCTATAATATTGGCTACTGCTAAGCCGCGAACATTTGATCTGTTTGAGCCTCATGGTGAATGCCAACCATTGAAGTCTCCACCTATAAGCTGTAGTGCTGGCCTCGTGCAACTAAGAAATTTATTAACAGCGCCGAGAGTATCAAATTTATCGGCATTTGGCTCGACATAAGCGCATGCGATATACATATAACGATCGTTGTGCTAAGGGCAACTTAATGACGCTGAGATTTGGAGTTGAGTATTGTAAAATACCGAGTGCAGCACCAATAGTATTTTTTATTAAAATACACGCCTTAATTGTTCGATTCACCAACGTTGAGAATCCACTCAGTGTGCTAACAGTTCTAGTACCGGTGTATGATTTGATTTGCGGGCAATGTTTAGCGCTAACCGCAGAATGCTTTTCATCTACCTTGACGTTGGTTTTTTCGTTTCGCGAAGCACAATTGAAGCATTTGAGCTTAGATGCATCATGTTATGTTATGTTATGTTATGTTTTGTTATGTTATGTTATGTTATGTTATGTTATGTTATGTTATGTTATGTTATGTTATGTTATGTTATGTTATGTTATGTTATGTTATGTTATGTTATGTTATGTTATGTTATGTTATGTTATGTTATGTTATGTTATGTTATGTTATGTTATGTTATGTTATGTTATGTTATGTTACGTTATGTTGTGTTGAGTTTTGTTATATTTTGGTTTGTGTGCGTGTGTGTGCATGTGTGCGTTATTATGTTCATATACATAACAATGATGTGTTAATATATATACATATATATTATGTAATATTATAGTCGTTATGTTTATATAGTTACAAATAAATATAATAATTATGTTTATATATGTTATTATAATGTTTATGTACAAATAAATATAACAATAATATTTATACAATGGGTTATTTGTATATTAAAATATAAATAGTAATATACATATACCGAATTTATAATTAGTGATTGTTGTTTTAACGTTTTTATTATTAATTTATTATTATATATGAAGGAAAAAATGTATGGTAATATTTACCACATACCTTATAAGATATGTTGTTTACTAATATATGTATATAAACATGCATACATACATATACTTTGGTGCAATCTCCATAGTCTAATATACATATGTCCTATGCCAATACATATATACATGCATATATGTTATACAATTTACCGCAATTTTCAAACAAAACGAAATTGAACATATCTTTCATGAATTTGATAAATGTTTCGTCATTTTTCACGTTTGTGTAAATGTAACTTGATCGATTCCATAGCGATTCCATTTACCTCCTTCTCTATATTTATACAAAATATCTATCAAACAAATAAAACTAAAATTTTCTTTTGAAAAATGCAACCATTCCATCAGTATTTTCTTATGATGTTATCACGTTCAACTATCTTCAGTGAACCGACTTTACAGACAACCTCTTTTTTACTAAATACAGTCAATGTACTTAATACCATGAGTTTCATACAACTGAAAACTTTAACCCAACGTTTGATGATAGGCAAAACTCTGTGTCAATGCTCTGAACTCTAATTCAGAACCCTTCGCAATGCCTGCATATAAAAATAGACTTAGTTACCTACTCAAAATTATGGCTCTTATAACAGAAAAGATCTTCTCGAAAATAATCTGAATTATGTTTTTTTAGCTTTTTCAAGTTATTGATTTCATTTTTTTCTTATCACTTACATACATATGTAACTGGCAGAATCAAGTCGGTCTACAAGCGCTTCTTTCGAGTGGTCCTTTAACTTTCGACCAATCGGCAAAACCAGTATGATTGAAATAAAGCGCCATGTACAGGGTTTGATTGAAAAGTAGTGAGCCTTGTTTTTTTAAGCAGTTTTATTAAACCTTTTGGCAACTAATATTCTTCAAAATAGGACCCTTGAGCGTCAATACACTACTGGTAGCGGTCCTTCCACTGCAGGAAACATTTTTTAAACTCATCCGCCGGAATCGCGTTCAATTCGGCTGTCACAGTTTTTTGGATCACCTCGAGAATCGAAACGCCTCCCCTTCAGCTTTCTTTTCAGGCGTGGGAACAAGAAGAAGTCCGGAGGGGACAGGTCTGGGCTGTAGAGAGGGTGGGGAAGCACCGGAACCCCCATCTTGGCCAATGCAAAGGTGCAGAGGAAGGCGGTGTGCGCCAGCGCATGGTCGTGATGAAGGGTCCAATTGTTGACGAGGTCGGGCCGAACCCAGACGACGCGGTTTTTGAGCCTAGGGAGCACTTCTATGTAAAATGCCGCGCTTACCGTGCTTCCTGGAGGTACAAACTGTTTAGCTTTACGCAAAATTTGATCGAGTAACGTTGCTCCAACGATCGCTGCATTTTCGCCACTGCAAAATCCTAACACACTTTTAAAACAGCTTTCACGCACGGAGCGATGTTGACTGCACCGCTTTTGCCAGCGAATTGGGACCGGTTTCTAGTGGAAGGGGAAGGTCCAACGATCATTTTCCCCCACCAGCCGATTCGGTTGATCGCTTGGCAGACGCTCCGCGCGGAAAGGTTCATTACTTTTCAATCAAACCTTGTATGTATGTAAAGTACGACTTTGCGCGGATATAAACCTATACTTATTAATTGTGAAGTGTTTTTTTATTGCCATTTGCATTTATTTTTTATTTTGCATTGCATAGGGCAGCCCCATTCGTACATTAATTAATTTTGGCTCATGTGCAATGCAAGTGAGATACAGCCATGTATGTACAACTATACTAAATATACTGAGACGATATATTGTAGTTATACGGGGAGTGCGGCTGCGATTCATAACGCAGTTCATGCAGTTTGGCGGCGACAACTCCAGATAAATGTGCTGGCGGTGAAACACCACCTTCAGCAATGGTGACAACTCGATGCAAAATTCCGTCGGATCTCGCTTAAATTGCTCCAAACACTGCTTCGAAGTTAACAGCCGCATCCGCTTGTGAGCAATCGCGGCACTCATTCAACTTATCATGTAAAATATTAATTGCCATTCCGGTTGACACACCTATGGCCACACAGGACATGCGATGACCAGCAGCAAGTGCCCAGAATACCAGAGAGCTCTGACAAAAATACGACAGAAATGAAGATCTTTCAGCTAAACCTTAACCATTGTGAAAGCTCTCAAGACCTACTCATGCAGTCTATACGGGACACAAAATAGATGTTGCTATACCCTGTGAACACTATAAACACCAATAAGGCATTGGCTGGGCCTCTGATATTACTGGCAAGTCGTCAATCTGGAACTGTGGGACAAATAGCTCCCGACTTATGAGCGTAAAGGCAGCTCGCGGATTTGTACGAGCGCGTATTGGGGATACATACGTCTATAGCTGGTACCTACCACCCAGCTTAACTCTGTAGAGAATCTCGCCCAAGATATTAAAGACCATAGACCTGTGGTCGTAGGTCGTGATTGTAACGCCTGGGCTGTGAACTGGCGATGCCCACGAACAAGTCCAAGAGGGCAAGCCCTTCTGGAAACTTTCACCATGTTAGACATTCCAAAAGGCGGGAACGGGATTGATAATAAACCTTACATTCGGGAGTCCCAACCTTGTTTGCTCCACGAAATGGTTCGTTAGCCAGCATTATACGAACCAAAGCTGCCAAATACATTCAACGCGAGAATCAGGGTCGACTCAATGGAGGCTGAGGTTATCGAAGTCATGCTGGCAGATGCAACACTCACTGGCAATGCACCTAACAAAAGCATGTGATTCAACCATGTCTTAAACAAGGCCTAGCAAGGCGTTGCGGAATTGCGTAGCGAGTGCAACAGAGCAAAAAAAGAGGGCCCAGAAAAATGCAATTAAAGGGAGTAAATGACAATGCTTCCTTCAACTATGTGACGAAGTCGATAGTAGCCCTTGGGGACTCGGGTGCAGGCTAGTCATGAAAAAACTGAATGTTTTCAAGCCACTCCCAACAACGTCCCCGGCCACACTGCATAATCTAGTTGCAGATGCTCTCCGAGCCCACGATTTGGAAAGATGTTGATAAGGCGACCAAAATATGCGGATCAAAAACAATAAAGCTCTTGGCCCAGACGAAGTCTGCAACGAGGCACTAAAAGCGGCAATTCGAAGTCATACCGATATTTTTGTAGATCTCTACAATACATGCCTAAAAGAAGGCACATTTCCAACTCAGTGGAAGTTACAGAAACTGGTGCTGATTCCAAAGGATCTAAGCCTGCGGAAGACCTTACAGACTACCGCCTCCTTTGACACCGCAGGCAAAATTCTAGAACGGTTGATCGCTAATCGTCTTGAGGCTGCTATTGATAGAGGTAAAGAATGCCTTCAATACCGCGAACTGGAACCAGAACCTGATGGCGCTTGATTGCTTCCAGGTTCCAACGTATATACTCAGGGTTATCATCAGTTATTTCACTAACAGAACCCTTTGCTGTAATACCGATGCGGGTGTTAGGGAATATAAAATAACTGGCGGAGCTCCACAAGGCCTTAGTCCAAGGCCCCTTGCTGTGGAATATTATGTATGACGGAGTCCTACGTCTCAGTTTACCCCCAGGTTCAAAAATTATAGGGTTTGCTGATGATATCGCTGTTATGGTCGTAGCTAAAGTACTCTAACAAGCTGAAGCAACCTGCCAGCAGGCTGTCGGCATGGTAAAAGAATGGCTGCGCAAGAACGGTCTAACTCTTGCGGATCATAAGACTGAAGCAGCCTCATTAGAAGCAGGAAGAAGGTGGAATCGGTAAATATAATGGTGGGAGAAAATACCATAGGATCGAAGCCGTTTATTAAATACCTGGGCGTAATAATTGACCATAGGCTGAACTTCAGTGAACACCTATCATACGCGAGCAGCAAAGCGGCAGAGGCAGTAACAACGCTGGGCGCATAATGATAAACACTAGAGGCCCTAGATGGCGAAGTATCTCCATAGACAGCATCCACCTTCCCTTTTATCTGCTCGCATTTTCCCCATCCAAAAACAAAAAGCGAATTACTGAACGATACTGCTCTTTTTCCGTCTTAGCGAAAATTACGAAACACGTCTTACTAGTCCGAACGCCACGTTTTCTTTAAATAAAGGGTTTTCCAATAACTGGTGTTACAGGTGAGTGGATTGCGCTATCGAGAGATAACTAACGTTTTTTTATGGCCGGATTTGAATGGCATTGATCTGGACAACGTTTATTTTCAACAAGACAGCGCTACGTGCCATACAAGCAACGAAACCATTAATTTTTTACGGGAAAAGTTCCCGGACCGTGTTATCTCTCGAAGAGGTGATCACAATTGGCCATCGAAGTCTTGAGATTTAATACCTTGTGACTTTTTTCTTTGGGGTCATGTGAAAGAGAAGGTCTACGCCAACAGCCCAGGGTCGATTCAAAACCTCAAAGATGGAATTCGTGAGACTAACGAGGACATAGGGCAGCCACTTTGCAATTCGGTTATGGAAAATTTCATGAAAAGGATATTGTCCTGTAAGCGTGGTCGTGGTGGTCATTTGCCTGATGTTATTTTCCATACCTTCCTCTTTATAATGAAATAAACATCCGATCAGTTATTCTAAAAACAAAGCATTTTTGTTTGAGTACCAAAAAACACTTCCTATTAAAAACTCTTTATATCACTCCAAACATGGTTTAAATGATTATTTTTAATAATAAAAAAGAGGGTCTCTAAGTTCGTACTTTCGAACGCAAATAAAGATATTTTCATTTCATATTTTTATGAGAAAATTTTTTGAAACTTTTGGGGGTTTTGCCCTCTAAAAACAATAACAATTTCACTTTGGGTAACATACGATAACAAATCGTTAACCTCGGATATTCTGCAAATAGGTTATCAATATGAAATAAAAGCAAAAAGAGATAGATAGCTAATTGAGTGATGCCGGTACAACATATAAACATACGTATATTCAATTGATTTGAATTTTGGTTTCCTTATTATTATTTCTTTGTACTCGTACCACATATGTTTTGCATACTGTAAGATTTGTTTGTAAAAAAAATTGTGTGCCAAACTAAAGGGCGGAGAATTAGCTTCGCTTGCCAGTCGAAGAATTGAACTTTCATTCATCAATGCAACAGAGGGTAGCATATCCACGTAAGAGGAGTGTTGGCTCATTGGTAGTAATGCTCTATTATATACATTATGATCTTACACGGGTGAAGAAAATTTAAAAAAATGTAGCGTATACTTCCTAAATCGCCATATATGTATACATATATAATTGGCGCGTACACCCTTTTTGGGTGTTTGGCCGAGCTCCTCCTCTTATTGGTGGTGTGCGTCTTAATGTTGTTCTACAAATGGAAAGATCTACAGTTTCAAGTCGATTCCGAACGGCAGATATTTTTTATGAGGAGCTTTTTCATCCGAAATTGAAAAAAAATTATATTATTACTCAAAGTCAATATCTACTCACATATATAAAGAATCTTATCTGAGTGGATTACTTGCATTCCCAGAATGTAATATTAGAAATGTAATTAAATACTTTCCATTTTTCAACCGCGTTATGGCTAGTAAGTTAGGGTTTCTGTTTTTATTGATCAAGTTTTTAAAATATTGCCGGATATTTAACATAAATACGAGTGCATATTGCGCGTTTATTACAAGAAGTCATATTCCAAAAAAACCAAATGAACGAAAAGTCGTCTTGAATTTGTTATGCATTCCTAGGTAAAAAATAAAGAAAGTAAAAGCACATCTAATTTCTAATAATGAACGAGCAAAAGAACGAATCATTGCTTTGCTAGTAGAACAAAGTAGCTCACATACATAACTCAAAAACTTTCGAAAGTCGTCATTCTGATTCCATATGCTTAATGCGTCAGTGGTTATTCCATATGAACACAAGTATGTAAGTAATTTTTAATTAAACTACAACTGGAGACTAGCCTCGTTACACATTAGATGAGGGTCTTAATAAAGTTGTTTTCTCGTTGTTATGAGATGGCAAACCACATTGATATGACTGCTTAATTCGCACAACTCTTTTCAGAGTGCGGTAATCCTTAAGGTTTAAGAGTTTCATACTATATTCACTTACCTTTTATGGACGAGTATGTCCATATGAACACAAACGCATATTTACGTATACTCGTACACTTCGCACAACTTTAAAATGCATATGTATAAGTATATACGTATATAGGTGTGTATATCTCTTGATTATGTTCATTTATTTGTTTGCTCATTTTTCTTCACAGATGGCACCGGTAAAGATTTATATTCACCTGAGGCTGAAAGCTCACCGGCCCCATCATCCGTTGAGCCGACACCAGCTCAATTGGTCGCAGCCGTCACCAAGCCGACATCCCGTACGAGCAGTTTCGAAATTGAGAATCTTCTTAAGACCGCAGAGCAGGTACGTGTAAGAGTAACGAGCTCACGCATCCATCCGTACATACATTCATCTATCCATATATTCATTCATACATCCATATGCAAACATATGTACATAAACATGTGCCCGAATGCAAGCAAACACACAACTAAACTAGTTGCTGCTTCCACTGTGCGATGGAAAAAGTTATCCAGGAAAAATTTCATATGCACGTCAAACTATAGACATTATATATATAGTACATAATGCTGCATTCTCAGTTTTTATTTTTCTCATCAATTTAATTTTTAAAGGACTTTAAAGTTTCAAAGGACTAAATTAAAGGAAAAAAATTTTAAAAGTACTAAACGTACTCTAGGATTTTAATATGGATATCAAATGAATGCGGATTTACATATCCTGCTATTCAAAAAAATACTTTGAACCAAAATATATTACACATGAATGCCCTTTGAAAAATGTATCGTTAAATATTCTTGAAACTTCATAATAAATTATTTTGTAAAAAATAAATGTTAAAGGTATATAAAGGGTGTTTTTTTTAGAGGTTAGGTTTTCAAGTTGGCACTACTTTTTTCGTAGATGGTCTTTTTGACAGCTGTCACTTGATTAATGCTCAGTTTGGTTTGCCATTTCATAATGAATAGACTTACACCTGAACAACGTTTGCAAATCGCGCAAATTTATTACGAAAATAATGGTTCGGTTCGCGCGACGCATCGAAGAAAATTTTGTTCAGCGCTGAAGCTCACTTTTGGTTGAATGGGTATGTCAATAAGCAAAATTGCCGCATTTGGAGTGAACATAATCCACAAGCCATTGCTGAGACGCCGTTACATCCTCAAAAAGTCACTGTTTGGTGTGCTCTATGGGCAGAGGGAATCATTGGTCCATATTTCTTTAAAAATGAAGCCGGCCATAATGTTACAGTCAATGGAGAGCGCTATAGAGCCATGATTAATGACTTTTTCGTGCCTGAATTGGACGATGTTGATGTGGACGACCTTTGGTTCCAACAAGACGGCGCTACATGCCATACAGCCAACGCAACAATCGTTTTATTGAAGGAAACTTTTGGTGAGCGCATTATCTCGCGCCGTGGACCTATGGCGTGGCCTCCAAGATCGTGCGATATAACACCGCTGGACTATTTCTTGTGGGGCTATGTGAAGTCGCTTGTCTACGCAGATAAGCCCGAGACAATTGACGTCTTGGAAGAGAATATTCGGCGCGTTATTGCTGACATACGGCCCCAATTGCTGCAAAAAGTGGTCGAAAATTGGGCCTCTCGGCTGGAATTTATTCGAGCCAGCCGCGGCGGCCACTTGCCCGAAATCATTTTTAAAACATAATGGCAAACCCTTATCTTTATAATAAAGCTAAATTCTTGGCCATAACATTAAATTATATACGTTTTATTTCATCTTGAAAACCTAACCTCTAAAAACATCCTTT